>OY804262.1:4528184-5128184 GCA_963680825.1 Meiosimyza decipiens | reverse complement strand
TATTTATTTTTATGAAAATATGACACTTTTCATTTGAATTTTTTTTTTTGTTTTTGAAATAATTTATGCAATTTCTTATTTACATATATGTATATATTGATGTACACACATATCAATCTAATTTTCTTCACTGAAATGGTATTTACTCTTTATTGCAAAATTCAAACTTGAAATACAAAATTTTATTTTAATAACTCAATGGAAATATGTTACATGCCGAGATGTTCAATAATGTTAAACTAAATACGATATAAAAAGTTTTTGTATTAAAAACAAATTGTTTTTTTGACTTATGTAGGTACCCTATAGTCTGTCATATTGTTAACAAGATGCCGAGATGTTCAATAATGTTAAACTAAATACGATATAAAAAGTTTTTGTATTAAAAACAATCAAATTTTTTTTTTTGACTTATGCAGGTACCCTATAGTCTGTCATATTGTTAACAAGATGCCGAGATGTTCAATTATGTTAAACCAAGTACGATATAAAAAGTTTTTGTATTAAAAATAGTCAAATTGATTTTTTGACTTATGTAGGTACCCTATAGTCTGTCATATTGATAACAAGATGCCGAAATGTTTAATTATGTTAAACCAAATACGATATAAAAAGTTTTTGTATTAACAAAAAATTGTTTTTTTGACTTATGTAGGTACCCTATAGTCTGTCATATTGTTAACAAGATGCCGAGATGTTCAATAATGTTAAACTAAATACGATATAAAAAGTTTTTGTATTAAAAACAATCAAATTTTTTTTTTTGACTTATGCAGGTACCCTATAGTCTGTCATATTGTTAACAAGATGCCGAGATGTTCAATTATGTTAAACCAAGTACGATATAAAAAGTTTTTGTATTAAAAACAAATTGTTTTTTTGACTTATGTAGGTACCCTATAGTCTGTCATATTGTTAACAAGATGCCGAAATGTTTAATTATGTTAAACCAAATACGATATAAAAAGTTTTTGTATTAAAAACAATCAAATTTTTTGTTTTGACTTATGCAGGTACCCTATAGTCTGTCATATTGTTAACAAGATGCCGAGATGTTCAATAATGTTAAACTAAATACGATATAAAAAGTTTTTGTATTAAAAACAATCAAATTTTTTTTTTTGACTTATGCAGGTACCCTATAGTCTGTCATATTGTTAACAAGATGCCGAGATGTTCAATTATGTTAAACCAAGTACGATATAAAAAGTTTTTGTATTAAAAACAAATTGTTTTTTTGACTTATGTAGGTACCCTATAGTCTGTCATATTGTTAACAAGATGCCGAGATGTTCAATAATGTTAAACTAAATACGATATAAAAAGTTTTTGTATTAAAAACAATCAAATTTTTTTTTTTGACTTATGCAGGTACCCTATAGTCTGTCATATTGTTAACAAGATGCCGAGATGTTCAATTATGTTAAACCAAGTACGATATAAAAAGTTTTTGTATTAAAAACAAATTGTTTTTTTGACTTATGTAGGTACCCTATAGTCTGTCATATTGTTAACAAGATGCCGAGATGTTCAATAATGTTAAACTAAATACGATATAAAAAGTTTTTGTATTAAAAACAATCAAATTTTTTTTTTTGACTTATGCAGGTACCCTATAGTCTGTCATATTGTTAACAAGATGCCGAGATGTTCAATTATGTTAAACCAAGTACGATATAAAAAGTTTTTGTATTAAAAACAAATTGTTTTTTTGACTTATGTAGGTACCCTATAGTCTGTCATATTGTTAACAAGATGCCGAAATGTTTAATTATGTTAAACCAAATACGATATAAAAAGTTTTTGTATTAAAAACAATCAAATTTTTTTTTTTGACTTATGCAGGTACCCTATAGTCTGTCATATTGTTAACAAGATGCCGAGATGTTCAATTATGTTAAACCAAGTACGATATAAAAAGTTTTTGTATTAAAAACAAATTGTTTTTTTGACTTATGTAGGTACCCTATAGTCTGTCATATTGTTAACAAGATGCCGAAATGTTTAATTATGTTAAACCAAATACGATATAAAAAGTTTTTGTATTAAAAACAATCAAATTTTTTGTTTTGACTTATGCAGGTACCCTATAGTCTGTCATATTGTTAACAAGATGCCGAGATGTTCAATTATGTTAAACCAAGTACGATATAAAAAGTTTTTGTATTAAAAACAAATTGTTTTTTTGACTTATGTAGGTACCCTATAGTCTGTCATATTGTTAACAAGATGCCGAAATGTTTAATTATGTTAAACCAAGTACGATATAAAAAGTTTTTGTATTAAAAACAAATTGTTTTTTTGACTTATGTAGGTACCCTATAGTCTGTCATATTGTTAACAAGATGCCGAGATGTTCAATTATGTTAAACCAAATACGATATAAAAAGTTTTTGTATTAAAAACAATCAAATTTTTTTTTTTGACTTATGCAGGTACCCTATAGTCTGTCATATTGTTAACAAGATGCCGAGATGTTCAATTATGTTAAACCAAGTACGATATAAAAAGTTTTTGTATTAAAAACAAATTGTTTTTTTGACTTATGTAGGTACCCTATAGTCTGTCATATTGTTAACAAGATGCCGAAATGTTTAATTATGTTAAACCAAATACGATATAAAAAGTTTTTGTATTAAAAACAATCAAATTTTTTTTTTGACTTATGCAGGTACCCTATAGTCTGTCATATTGTTAACAAGATGCCGAGATGTTCAATTATGTTAAACCAAGTACGATATAAAAAGTTTTTGTATTAAAAACAAATTGTTTTTTTGACTTATGTAGGTACCCTATAGTCTGTCATATTGTTAACAAGATGCCGAAATGTTTAATTATGTTAAACCAAGTACGATATAAAAAGTTTTTGTATTAAAAACAAATTGTTTTTTTGACTTATGTAGGTACCCTATAGTCTGTCATATTGTTAACAAGATGCCGAGATGTTCAATTATGTTAAACCAAATACGATATAAAAAGTTTTTGTATTAAAAACAATCAAATTTTTTTTTTTGACTTATGCAGGTACCCTATAGTCTGTCATATTGTTAACAAGATGCCGAGATGTTCAATTATGTTAAACCAAGTACGATATAAAAAGTTTTTGTATTAAAAACAAATTGTTTTTTTTGACTTATGTAGGTACCCTATAGTCTGTCATATTGTTAACAAGATGCCGAAATGTTTAATTATGTTAAACCAAATACGATATAAAAAGTTTTTGTATTAAAAACAATCAAATTTTTTGTTTTGACTTATGCAGGTACCCTATAGTCTGTCATATTGTTAACAAGATGCCGAGATGTTCAATTATGTTAAACCAAGTACGATATAAAAAGTTTTTGTATTAAAAACAAATTGTTTTTTTGACTTATGTAGGTACCCTATAGTCTGTCATATTGTTAACAAGATGCCGAAATGTTTAATTATGTTAAACCAAGTACGATATAAAAAGTTTTTGTATTAAAAACAAATTGTTTTTTTGACTTATGTAGGTACCCTATAGTCTGTCATATTGTTAACAAGATGCCGAGATGTTCAATTATGTTAAACCAAATACGATATAAAAAGTTTTTGTATTAAAAACAATCAAATTTTTTTTTTTGACTTATGCAGGTACCCTATAGTCTGTCATATTGTTAACAAGATGCCGAGATGTTCAATTATGTTAAACCAAGTACGATATAAAAAGTTTTTGTATTAAAAACAAATTGTTTTTTTGACTTATGTAGGTACCCTATAGTCTGTCATATTGTTAACAAGATGCCGAAATGTTTAATTATGTTAAACCAAATACGATATAAAAAGTTTTTGTATTAACAAAAAATTGTTTTTTTGACTTATGTAGGTACCCTATAGTCTGTCATATTGTTAACAAGATGCCAAAATGTTTAATTATGTTAAACCAAATACGATATAAAAAGTTTTTGTATTAAAAACAATCAAATTTTTTTTTTTGACTTATGCAGGTACCCTATAGTCTGTCATATTGATAACAAGATGCCGAGATGTTCAATTATGTTAAACCAAGTACGATATAAAAAGTTTTTGTATTAAAAACAAATTGTTTTTTTGACTTATGTAGGTACCCTATAGTCTGTCATATTGTTAACAAGATGCCGAGATGTTCAATTATGTTAAACCAAATACGATATAAAAAGTTTTTGTATTAAAAACAAATTGTTTTTTTGACTTATGTAGGTACCCTATAGTCTGTCATATTGTTAACAAGATGCCGAGATGTTTAATTATGTTAAACCAAATACGATATAAAAAGTTTTTGTATTAAAAACAAATTGTTTTTTTGACTTATGTAGGTACCCTATAGTCTGTCATATTGTTAACAAGATGCCGAAATGTTTAATTATGTTAAACCAAATACGATATAAAAAGTTTTTGTATTAAAAACAAATTGTTTTTTTGACTTATGTAGGTACCCTATAGTCTGTCATATTGTTAACAAGATGCCGAGATGTTCAATTATGTTAAACCAAATACGATATAAAAAGTTTTTGTTTAAAAACAATCAAATTGTTTTTTTGTCTTATGCAGGTACCCTATAGTCTGTCATATTGATAACAAGATGCCGAGATGTTCAATTATGTTAAACCAAATACGATATAAAAAGTTTTTGTATTAAAAACAATCAAATTTTTTTTTTTGACTTATGCAGGTACCCTATAGTCTGTCATATTGTTAACAAGATGCCGAGATGTTCAATTATGTTAAACCAAGTACGATATAAAAAGTTTTTGTATTAAAAATAGTCAAATTGATTTTTTGACTTATGTAGGTACCCTATAGTCTGTCATATTGATAACAAGATGCCGAAATGTTTAATTATGTTAAACCAAATACGATATAAAAAGTTTTTGTATTAAAAACAAATTGTTTTTTTGACTTATGTAGGTACCCTATAGTCTGTCATATTGTTAACAAGATGCCGAAATGTTTAATTATGTTAAACCAAATACGATATAAAAAGTTTTTGTATTAACAAAAAATTGTTTTTTTGACTTATGTAGGTACCCTATAGTCTGTCATATTGTTAACAAGATGCCAAAATGTTTAATTATGTTAAACCAAATACGATATAAAAAGTTTTTGTATTAAAAACAATCAAATTGTTTTTTTGTCTTATGCAGGTACCCTATAGTCTGTCATATTGATAACAAGATGCCGAGATGTTCAATTATGTTAAACCAAATACGATATAAAAAGTTTTTGTATTAAAAACAATCAAATTGTTTTTTTGTCTTATGCAGGTACCCTATAGTCTGTCATATTGATAACAAGATGCCGAGATGTTCAATTATGTTAAACCAAATACGATATAAAAAGTTTTTGTATTAAAAACAATCAAATTGTTTTTTTGTCTTATGCAGGTACCCTATAGTCTGTCATATTGATAACAAGATGCCGAGATGTTCAATTATGTTAAACCAAGTACGATATAAAAAGTTTTTGTATTAAAAATAGTCAAATTGATTTTTTTGTCTTATGCAGGTACCCTATAGTCTGTCATATTGTTAACAAGATGCCGAGATGTTTAATTATGTTAAACCAAATACGATATAAAAAGTTTTTGTATTAAAAACAATCAAATTGTTTTTTTGACTTATGTATGTACCCTATAGTCTGTCATATTGATAACAAGATGCCGAGATGTTCAATTATGTTAAACCAAGTACGATATAAAAAGTTTTTGTATTAAAAATAGTCAAATTGTTTTTTTGACTTATGTAGGTACCCTATAGTCTGTCATATTGTTAACAAGATGCCAAAATGTTTAATTATGTTAAACCAAATACGATATAAAAAGTTTTTGTATTAAAAACAAATTGTTTTTTTGTCTTATGCAGGTACCCTATAGTCTGTCATATTGATAACAAGATGCCGAGATGTTCAATTATGTTAAACCAAATACGATATAAAAGTTTTTGTATTAAAAACAATCAAATTTTTTTTTTTGACTTATGCAGGTACCCTATAGTCTGTCATATTGATAACAAGATGCCGAGATGTTCAATTATGTTAAACCAAATACGATATAAAAAGTTTTTGTATTAAAAACAAATTGTTTTTTTGACTTATGTAGGTACCCTATAGTCTGTCATATTGTTAACAAGATGCCGAAATGTTTAATTATGTTAAACCAAATACGATATAAAAAGTTTTTGTATTAAAAACAAATTGTTTTTTTGTCTTATGCAGGTACCCTATAGTCTGTCATATTGATAACAAGATGCCGAGATGTTCAATTATGTTAAACCAAATACGATATAAAAAGTTTTTGTATTAAAAACAATCAAATTTTTTTTTTTGACTTATGCAGGTACCCTATAGTCTGTCATATTGTTAACAAGATGCCGAGATGTTCAATTATGTTAAACCAAGTACGATATAAAAAGTTTTTGTATTAAAAATAGTCAAATTTTTTTTTTGACTTATGCAGGTACCCTATAGTCTGTCATATTGTTAACAAGATGCCGAGATGTTCAATTATGTTAAACCAAGTACGATATAAAAAGTTTTTGTATTAAAAATAGTCAAATTGATTTTTTTTCTTATGTAGGTACCCTATAGTCTGTCATGTTGACAAAAACAATTTTTTATGTTTTATTTTGCATCCCTCTTTTCTTAACGAAATCTACACAAACACAATACACGGTGAGCTTGAAATACGTTACTATCGAATCACAAATTAATCCAAATTCTTTAATTGGTACTTATTCTACAGTGCATAAGGAAACATTTCTCGTATAAATTAAAATCGGGGACCTGCCCCTTTTGAAGAAAACCGATTTTTAGCTTTTTTTGTCATATTTTTCAGCTTTTTATGATTTTAGCCCTTTGACTGACGTTCACTGCAAGTTTTTCCGACCTTGATTACCATTTTTAGTTTATTCTGTAATGTATAAATATTGTGTTGCCGTCCAAGTACTTCAGTTTGGGCACTCCTAGAGGTCATGAAGATCATCTATATACAATAAAACACAGTCGGTTTAGTTATTCGCTTCGTAACTTAAGAACGACTGGACCGATTTCATTGATCTCTGATTATTTGGATTTATCTTCGCCCCGAAAGTAATATAAGCTATAAAAATTTTATTTAAGGTGCACATATAGGGTAGCCCTTGCGTAACCACGTAATCGATTCACACCAAATTTACACCACATAGCTTTTATATCAAGAAGCATAGCTTAGGCTATAAAACTTTTATTTAGGGTGCATATTTAGGGTGACCTATATACATATATGAATCAAACGGATTTTTCAAAAATTTGATTGAAAAATGGTAAAATTGGCAAATTTGTAAACCTTGACAGAAAAACAATGTATGTTCCCGAATTTCGAATTTTCTTTTTTTTATATATTAGGTGCCCAACTAAGCTCTCGCTGTTTTTTTTTTTTTGTTAGAAAATGCAACTTTATTGTCAAAAGATAGTTACAGATAAATCAATCAAATTATTGCCCATTGCTAGATACCACTTTTCCCCATCTTTCTGTTAGAGCTCAAATGCCAATACGGTAGAAGTGTTCGTCTCTTGAGACTATCCACAAATCAAGCCATTTTTAAAGGTCTTCATAGGAGTTAAACTGCTGATCAGCCAGACCATGTGCCATTAAACGGAACAAGTAGTAGTCTGACGATGCAATATCTGGGGAATACGGCGGGTTCGAGGGTTTCCAAGTATGTTTTTACTGGCTTAGCAACGTGTAGCCTCTACGTCTCGTGCTTTCAAATTATAAGAAACCTAATTTCCTTGATTTTGAATCATCCCCAACGCAAGCAAACGCTTGGAAATGGCATGTCCGGTAACTCCCAATACTGAAGCAAGCTCTTCTTGCGTTTGGGCCGAGTCCTCATCGAGCAATGTCTCAAATTTCGTGTCACTGAAGGTTTTTGGCCTTTCTTCACGTGGTCGATCAACGATGTCAAAATCATGAACACCATCTACGTAAACTTTTTGGAGCTCTCGATGCGCGTCAGCCGCCGTTTTCTTTGATTGAAAGAAGAAAATCAACAACTCCCGCAAATGACGATTATTTGGCACAATTTGGTAATTTTCGAGCAACCAGAAACAGGCTATGAAAACACAAAATCTTAAAAGTGTCAAATCGGTTTGTTTACCATATGTTTTGGCTAGATTCATAACGTTTCGATATGAACCCAATCGACCAGCTCTTACCGCTAGCGCCATCTATTGACAAATAGCGAGAACTTAGTTGGGCACCTAGTAATTAAGTCCTTTTTTTTTAAAAATAAAATATTAAAAAAATATTATGCCGAAAATACTGAAAATTTGATTTAAAATTTTTTCTACCGATTTGCTATACATAAAAAAATCTAAAATTTGATTTTGACTAAAAAATTATAAAGAGCATCCTTTTGACTAATTAAAGCAATATTGTTTATATTTTATTATAAGTTCCTTGATTCCAATAATAGCGTTCAAAAATTACAGTCTTCAGAAGTCCATAGCTCGACAATTAAGCTTCATACTAAAAAAAAAATTATGTGTAGACATTTATGTCTACTAGAAGTGTGACTGATCGAAATATAAACAAATTTCACGACCTCACTTTATTTTCATTGTTCGCTTCGCCTGAAATGCCCCAGGTCTACTACAAATTTTGACATTTCAAATCACCACGGAAGTGTCGAAATTGGCTCAAAGTGAGTAAAATGATATCAAATGGGACCCTTAGTAGCACCAGGGGAAGTTATGAAGACACAAATTCAGCTTACAAAACAGTGATGCCTTTAAAATAGCTTTGTAACGTTATTAATAAGACACTTTGACTTTGTAGCGAAATTTCGTGTTATAAAATCTTGCGTGATATGGAGACCGCATATCTCTTATGTCCTAATACTGAGCCATATAAGTCGCTTACATTATGTCTGATGTTTTCAGAGATACGCGAGATAGGGCCATTTTTTGTCGCTTTACCAAAACAAATGTGAGAAAGATATGATTGACCTTTGACATGTAAAGTAAGTCAAAACTCTAATTGATAATAAAACAGAATTATATACAAAAGACATCCAACGTTTGCATAACATATAAAATAAGTAAAATAAATAAAAATCTTGTACCGGAAAATCGGAAATCTCTTTTGAGTTGTTTTCAAGTTGTCTTTTAAATACCTCAGAAATATACTTTACCGAGACTCTTGAAAGAAAATAAAGAGGGCGAAATGTCTTTATACGCCAAATGGCTCTTATAAGCGTCCCAATGAAGAATTTATAAATATAATATGTTTTCATTCTACTTGTCTTTAAAAGGCCTGTAAAAGAAACTGTAAAACCTTTTTTTTTGCTACTAGGGATGAACAGACGTTTAGTCAAGCAAAGTTCTATAGAATGGACAATTTTGTACAAAAGAGGTCTTATATACTGTTTGCTATCGTTCGTTAATGTTCGATGTCAAATGAAAATAATATTAATTTATGTTCATTTTTTTGTGCTATTTTCTACAAAGCCGGAACACATGAGTCACTTTTCTTCGCGAGAATCTTTTTAATAAGTTCAGTCCATTAAGCGGTCTTTTATATTAATACAAATGTTCCACAAAAAAAAACATTAAATTCAATAAATATAATTTTTAATTTTTATGTTTTTAGATACAACGGTTAAATTCGACAGAAATGTTATGTGTACCTACTTAAGTTAGAAAAAAAAATTTAAATATTAAAACACTTTTTTTGGCTATAGGTCAATATTTATTTAAAACATAATTCCAATATTTCGAGGAAGATCCATATTGACCTATAGCCAAAAAAAGTGTTTTAATATTGTAATAAAAAGGTCAAACAAAATTCTTAAAATGTAAAAAAAATTTAGCTTATTTTTATCAACTGATTATTATTTATAACCATGGATGGGCACAAGTTCTTCGGCAAGTTCTAACGAGAGCGCAATTGAGCTCACAATTAAAATCAAGTCAACAAAATCTCTAAAACTGAAAATTCGGAATTTTTGGTGTTTCCAAGTTGTCTTTTAAACAGCTCACAAAGATACTTTACCAAAGGCTCTTGAAAGATAACAAAGATGGGAAAATGTCTTAATGCTTCAAACGCCAAATGGCTAATATAAGCCCCTATAAATAATTTAAGTAATAATTAAGTATATAGGCCTAAAAAAGAAGCTATACATATATTTTGCTACTAGGCACATGCCCATAGTTACAAAAACTTTTTATATCAAGAATAAGAAAATAAATGCGTTTCTCGATAAAATTTAATATAATTCCAAAAACTTAAAAACTGTATAAGAAAAATGGAAAGGTTTCTGAAAACAGTTTAAAACAAACTGTAAGTGAAAAGTTTTGCAATGAAGTGTAAATGTCCATGTCAAACTTAAATAAAACAAAACACTAATTCTACTACTTTTGCTACTACTACTTCTAACTACTACTATTACTACTGCTACAACTACCACTATTACTACTGCTACAACTACTATTACTTCTACTGCTACGATACGACTACTACTACCACTATTACTAATACCACTACTGCTACTACTACCACCACCACTACTACTACTACTACTACTACTACTACTACTACTACTACTACTACTACTACTACACTACTACTACATCCATTTCAACACAACACTGCCTAAATGCTGTTGTAGTGAAACAACGCCGTGAGTTAACTGCTGAAGAAATGAAAATTCTTTCGATACCAGATGATGAACATCAAAAGCCTCCAGTTAAAAAGCTTATTCGCGAAAATCGCCAAGGTTTTTCCTAACTCCTCTTTTTTACTTTTATACGAATTCTGTTTTGTCGATTTCTTTTATTTTGTTGTTTGTTCGTTTGTTAGTATGTTTTCTTTGTTGGATTTAACTTTAATTATATACATAAACATATAAAGTATTAATTAATTAAGCAAATAGCATATACACGCCAAACTAAACGAAAATCATTTTTTTACATATAATAAATAGTTTAACTTTTATTCTGTTTAAAAACAAAATGCTACTTTCCGCTCGCCTTTCGATTCAAAACTTTTTTTTTTTAAAGCATACCCCATTCATGCGCAAAATATCGTAAATAGTAGTAGAAGTAGAACAAAAGCTAAGACAAATAATCGACTCTTGACCACGTTAAAAAAAAAAAAAAAAATAGCGTTCTTGAATTCTTATGGAACGCTTAAAATTCTTACCGCTTACGAGGAATACTCCTTAAAGAAAAATTACATTTTCTTCAAATCTTATAATTTTGTTACCTATATCCTATTGTACAAATAAATGTTTCTTATGCGTTCCTGGAAAATTCAAGAGCATGTGGTGGTTTTTTTTCTCAAACACTACTCATAAAACAACACTTTGAAGCAATAATATGAGCCGTTTCCTTTGAAAGTGGTGCAAGTGTATTTTTTATTTTATATGGAGTTATACTGGGTGATCCAATACAAGATCAGTTTTCCAACTGTGTTGTTTTGACAGCTGTCATGTGTCAAATGGCTTGTCTATAATGACGTTTGTGTTCAGTATTCAATACGACTCAATCATCGTCTTTCGTTTTGTCCGTGAACGAGTACAGACGTGTTTTCGCTCGCGTTGGTCTTAGCGTCTGACCCGTCCCAAGTGTTTTTTTCAAAGCTGTGAGACGTATAGGTTAAGAACGAATTCAATCCCAGTGGGATATCAATTTTAGCCTTAAAAAAGGCGAACGTTTAATTTAGTGATTAACATCACGTCGATAGTAAGGACTCAATAAAAACCTCGTGTTTCTCGAGTCCTTTTTTAGTTTAATATATATGCATATCGGAATGATTTGCATATTGTAGGAGAGAGAGACGGCTCAATCATGAATAGAATTATTCCTGAACAACGTTTTTAAATTGTGGAAACTTACTACCAAAATCAGTCATCAGCTATAGAATGTTATAGACTTCTTCCACATCATTTTGCTCGTTCTGAGCGTCAAATTTCAATTAATTTTACACTATTGGACATTCAACATTTAACCAGCCGTAATTTTGAGAATATTTCTGCAGTAGCATAGAGTGTTCGTGAAAACCGTAAACAATCGATACGTCGCCGATCTCAGGCTTTTGGGCATCTCTTACTAGGTGTACAAATATGAAACCGGTAATGACATCTAGCGGTCGATAGCCGTAT
This sequence comes from Meiosimyza decipiens, assembly GCA_963680825.1. Taxonomy (NCBI): domain Eukaryota; kingdom Metazoa; phylum Arthropoda; class Insecta; order Diptera; family Lauxaniidae; genus Meiosimyza; species Meiosimyza decipiens. The sequence goes on along the minus strand of OY804262.1, from coordinate 5,116,044 downwards.
ATGTATGAGCTTCCGAACCGCACCAAATGCCTGAATTGTTCATTCTGTCATCTGTCAACAATATTCAGTTCACAATTTGTCAAGTTTCATACAACAACGCATTTTTTCCGCTCGTAAAGATGTCGAATTTTGTGCCTGAAAACTCTCAATTGCGGGAAGCATTGATTTTCTGTTTCCATTTGAAGAAAAACGCTTCTGAATCGCATCGAATGCTTGTTGAAGCATACGGCGAGCATGCTCTTGGTCGTACACAGTGCAATGAGTGGTTCAATAAATTTAAAAGTGGTGATTTTGATGTGATAAATGAGGAGCGCGGCCGGCCACCGAAAAAGTTTGAAGACACCGAATTGCAAATATTATTGGACGAAGATGATGGTCAAACGCAACAACAGCTCGCTGAACAACTTAATGTGACACAACAAACCGTTTCCTTGCGTTTGAAGGCCATGGGAAAGATTTTAAAGGTCGGTAGATGAGCGCCACATGAACTGACCGACAGGCAGCAAGAAAACCGAAAAACCACTTGTGAATTGCTGCTCGCCAGGCAAAACAGAAAAGGTTTTCTCCATCGAATCATCACTGGCGATGAAAAGTTGATTTATTTCAACAATCCCAAACGAAAAAAATCATATTTGAGCCCCGGCCAACGACCCAAATCAACGCCAAGACCAAATCGCTTCGGCCGAAAGACAATGCTGTGTATTTTCTGGGATCAGCGTGGTGTTATTTGGTATGAGCTACTAAAACCAGGTGAAACATTTACTGGTGCACGTTACCATCAACAATTGATCGCTTTGAACCGTGCTATACGTCAGAAGAGGCCCGAATTTCAACTTCGCCATGACAAAATTGTATTCCAAGATGACAACGCATCGCCACATCGAGCAGCGGTCAATAAAAACTTGGTAGAATCGTACAACTTGGAGCCCCTGCCCCACCCGCCGTACTCACCGGACCTAGCGCCATCCGATTACTATTTGTTTTCATCGATGGGACACGCACTCAACGATTCGCACTTCGATTCTTACAAGGAAGTGCAAAAATGGCTCGATGAATGGATAGCCTCAAAAAACAAAGAATTTTTTTGGCGAGGAATCCATAAATTGCCTGAAAGATGGAAAAGATGTGACGGTAGCGAGGGGAATTACTTTGAAGATTAAATTTAGAACTATTTTCGCAAAATAAACGTGTTTTTTTTTAATAAAAAATTACCGGTTTCATATTTGTACACCAATACAGCTCGTACAAGAATTGAAGCCGGCTGATATTGGTTTACGTTTTGATTTCGGTCTATGGGCCTAACAACAATAAGTAGGAAGCTCTTATTGGATCACCCATTATAAGGTTTTGCATTTCATTAATTTGAAAAATATGAATATAATAACACTAGTTTTGCATTTCTTAAAAATTAAATTGATTTGAAGTTATAATGTATTTTATGTAATTTACAAAAATTTATAATTTTAATGACTGCAAAAGTGCTAACAACACTTTTAAAGTCAGCAATTTCTTTTTATGAAATTTTTATTAAATGCTTCAACACTAAAAAAAAAAATAAAATAAAATGGGTTTATTTCAATATTCACCAAAATTATTTATACTCTTACGATTAAGATATACTAACTTTTTTCATTAAGATCAAAATTTTGAAAGTATATATATTAATAATTCAATCAGCTCTGTAAATAAGGACTGTCCCAGATAAAACTTACGTTTTGCTTTTTAGTTATAAAAAAATACGCAGTAATTTTTTTGTTCTTATTTCATTTTTTATCAATAATGGCTAGTGTTCAGAATATAAATAACTAAAAACTAAGTAACAATTTTATTTTTTTAAAAAAATTTCTTACTTTTTTCGTAAGGCACTTCATTAAATTTTGTCCAGTCGTTACATCGACAGTATGGTACGATTTTTTCCACTTAAGTCTGAAGTCTTGTGAATTTTTTTGCAGTCTTAACACTCCTTCGAAAATCTCTTTTCATTAGAGCACAATATCTTTCAATTGGGCGTAGCTCTGGGCAGTTGGGCAAATTTGCTAGTTTTGGTACGAAATTGATCTTTTTACTTGCATACGATTCCAACGCAGCTTTAGAGTAATGAGAGCTTGCTAAATCTGGCTAGAACATCACAGTACCCTCATGTGCACGAATAAATGGTAGAAGACGTTTTTCGAGGCACTCGTCTATATAAACTTTGGAATTGATTGTGCTTTGCGTAACAAAAAAAAAGCTGCTTCTGAGACCACAAGTGCATATGGCCTGCCAAACCATACATTGCTTCGAATATTTGGAAATTTTTTTATTTTTGAATTTACTAGACACATGTCCCTTTTTCGGTGATGTATAATATTTGTGCTCAGGTAGCTGCTTAAAATCTGCTCTGACGTAAGTTTCGTCGTCCATAACATAACAATCAAATTTAGTCAGGTAACTTTCATACAATTTTCGGGCTCGCATCGGAGCCATTAACTGCTTTTTATCAGAACGGTCTGGTACTTTTTGAACTCTTTATGTCTTTAGCTTACTTTTCTTTTCTATCTTTTGTACAGTAGATTTTGATGTAACTGCTCTAGCCGCCATATCTCGCACTGAGGTGTTGGGATTTTGCTCAAAAAGGCGCTTCACCTTTGTTGCTACCTTTGATTAGAAAATTGTGGTTTTCTGTCTGAATCTTTTTTTCGTGAAACAGGTAGAGCCTTCTTATAATTAAAAATAACCGCAAATACAGATTTTTCTGATGCACCAATTATTTTTGCTATAGCTGAATATTTTAATTTTGGGTTTTGCAGTTATGTGGACAAAATCAGTTCGGGGACTTTTTGTTGCTTGCTAGATATCTCTGTCTTTAAAAGTGCTATCTTCAAGTGTTATACATGATATTAAACGTCACTTTATATAGAACAAATATTGTGTTTTTCTAGACCTATAAGATTATCGGGTAGAGCATAATACAAAAAATAAACTAGTAAAGGTGTTATCTTCGGCCAGGCCGAAACTCACATACCCTACACTGCATTAAAAGTACTCTTTAAATAAATGTTAAAAAAATGTTGAGGAGGTTGAAGAAGTCGAAAGTAATGTAAAAAGTTTCAAAAATGTTGGAAAGTGTTGGAAAAAACTGAAAATGTCAAAAGAATATGGGAAATGCTGAAACAAATAGAATAGAAATGAAAACCACGAAATATGTCACGCCCACTTCTCCAATTCCGCCCACTTTTGTTTCAATAAATGACATGCGTGATTGACATGCACAAACCAAATTTTAGCAAAATAGCTTGTATAGTTTGCGATATGTGCCGTAATTGTTCTTAAAATTTAAGGCGGTGACACACCCACTGGTACAATCCAGTCCGATTTTGATCCAAAAATAGCCATCCATAAACAAATCTCTTACACCAAATTTCAGTATGATTGCTCATATATTTCGATAGTTATGCCACTTAAGGTATTTTAATTGTATGGGAGGTGCCACTCCCACTGTTGCTATTTCAAAAGCTTTAGATTCATATGTACCTTATACAAAGTAAACCTTTTACATCAAATTTCAGATCAATTGCTCCAATAGTTCACTTAAAATAGCACTTACAACTTAATGTTAATGAGGGAGGTGCCACGCCCACTGATGCAATCTTGTCAAGTTTCATTTAATTTCCAAGCTTACAGTAACCGGCACCTCTATACAACATTTTATGAAGATTACTCTCATAGCACACTATCTATAGCATTAAACGTATTTCGCTTATATGGGAGGTGCCACACCCACCGGCACTATTGTACCAAAATTTTGCAAAAAGACACCTTTTAGCGAGTATATCTGCCATATTAAATTTTATAGCGATTGCGTTGTAAGTTCTCTTTTTATAACGTTTATAAATATTGTAGGCTGTGCCACGCCCTTCAACAAAATTTTCCAGAATATTGAATAAACTTGTATTGATGACTGCTTTCAGTGGTATCATCCCTAAAATTTTTATGAAAATCATATGTGCCAATTTGGAGCTATACAAAATCCAAATTTTCAATTGCTAAAAAGTGCCACGCCCACTTTTACAATTCCGGCCACTATGCGAAATTCAAGATTTATAAGATCTGTATTCGTGTAACAAATTATAAAAGTTAAAATTTAGGGCTGTGCCACGCCCCTTTAAGAGCCTTTGCAAACTTCAAACCTAGCCTGATCTTAATTTTGTTCTCATCTTCAATAAATCACCAAGTTTCATCAAAATCGCTGCAACTTTTTTTCAAAATGTTCTTAGGTATATTTACACAGAGTATGGGCGGAAGGCGTGGCCGTGAACCGATTTCGCCAATTTTTTTATGCTAGCAGCTTGCAAGAAGATGTGAGCTGTGTGCCAAATTTCATTGAATTAGCTTGCTCAGTTTTTGCGTAAACCTGATTTCAACAGACAGACAGACAGACGGACAAAGCTATATCGACTCAGGTGGTGACGCTGATCAAGAATATATATACTTTTCCATACTTGCCACGCCCCCTTCTATGCGTTACAAACGGAATGACAAAGTGAATATACCCTCTGTGTAGGGTATAAAAACGTAATTTTTTTCTGGGACAGTCCTTAGTTCGACTGCAATGGGTCTGGATTGAGGAAATAAACGTGTTAGTACTACATCTCTGTCTCATTCCTCGTGAGAACAATAAATTTAGTGACTCAAAAGCCTCATTCTCACTAAATGAAGTTTTATAGAACACTAGCTATTCGCGCGGCTTTGTCCACGCACTTCTCATTGTTTAATTTCGCTTCTGCAGTCTTTACTGCAGATAATTCGTTGTATGCAACAAAATTTCACAGCTTGGCATAAGTACCAAGTATGGTATTTTAAGTGTTTTTGTTGTGTGGGATGAGCCACGCCCCAATACGCAATGTCATTTAAATTTTGCAAGTAGCTTAGCACAATCAATGTACATCCATGTAATTAAGTAGTTTCACAACTGTAGCTATCATCGATGCCAAGATATTTGTTTTTGTTGTGAGGAAGATTCCACGCTCCGTTGTCTAATCGCGTCTATACCTTTAAAAAAAACACCCTTTACTATATAAAATTCAGTTTTTGTCTGTCTCTTATGGGGGCGAAAACTATCCGGCTGATTTTGATGCAATATTTACGGTATGTTGGTATTGATCAGGCGGGTGTCATAGGCTATAAGACTTTTATTTAGGACACACATTTAGGGTGGCACACATACAGAAAATATTTTTAAAATGGAATTTTGACAAAAACCACTTCATCGATTCGCATGGAACTTACACCATGTTTCTTTTATATTCAGAGGCATTGATTAGGCTATGAAACTTTTATTTAGGGTGGCACACATACAAAAATATTTTTAAAATAACATTTTCACGAAGACCGTTTAATCGATTCACATCGAATTTACACCACTTAGCTTTTATTTTAAAGGGCATAGCTAAGGCAAAACTTTTATTTAGGGTGGCACACATACAAAAAATATTTTTAAAATGGAATTTTCACAAAAACCACTTTATGGATTCGCATGGAACTTACACCATGTTTCTTTTATATTCAGAGGCATAGCTTAGGCTATGAAACTTTTATTTAGGGTGGCATACATACAAAAATATTTTTAAAGTGTCATTTTCACGAAGTTAATCGTTTCACATGGAACTTACACCATGTTTCTTTTATATTCAGAGGCATTGCTTAGGCTATGAAACTTTTATTTAGGATACATATTTAGGGTGGCCCACATTCAAACATATTTTTAAAATAGGATTTTCACGAAGACCGTTTAATCGATTCACATCGAATTTACACCACTTAGCTTTTATTTTAAAGGGCATAGCTAAGGCAAAACTTTTATTTAGGGTGGCACACATACAAAAAATATTTTTAAAATGGAATTTTCACAAAAACCACTTCATCGATTCGCATGGAACTTACACCATGTTTCTTTTATATTCAGAGGCATAGCTAAGGCTATGAAACTTTTATTTAGGGTGGCATACATACAAAAATATTTTTAAAGTGTCATTTTCACGAAGTTAATCGTTTCACATGGAACTTACACCATGTTTCTTTTATATTCAGAGGCATTGCTTAGGCTATGAAACTTTTATTTAGGATACATATTTAGGGTGGCCCACATTCAAACATATTTTTAAAATATGATTTTCACGAAGACCGGTTAATCGATTCACATCGAATTTACACCACTTAACTTTTATGTTAAAGTGCATTGCTAAGGCAAAACTTTTATTTAGGGTGGCACACATACAAAAAATATTTTTAAAATGGAATTTTCACAAAAACCACTTCATCGATTCGCATGGAACTTACACCATGTTTCTTTTATATTCAGAGGCATAGCTTAGGCTATGAAACTTTTATTTAGGGTGGCATACATACAAAAATATTTTTAAAGTATCATTTTCACGAAGTTAATCGTTTCACATGGAACTTACACCATGTTTCTTTTATATTCAGAGGCATTGCTTAGGCTATGAAACTTTTATTTAGGATACATATTTAGGGTGGCCCACATTCAAACATATTTTTAAATTATGATTTTCACGAAGACCGTTTAATCGATTCACATCGAATTTACACCACTTAACTTTTATGTTAAAGGGCATAGCTAAGGCAAAACTTTTATTTAGGCTGGCCCTAAAAAAAAATTATTTTTAAAATGGAATTTTGACAAAAACCACTTAATCGATTCACTTGGAATTTACACCACGTGTTTTTTATATTCAGAGGCATAGCTATGACTATAAAACTTTTATTTAGGATACATATTTAGGGTGGCCCACATTCAAACATATTTTTTAAATATCATTTCGACGGCTAATCGATTCACGCCGGATCTGCACCACGTAGCTGTTATATCATGATGCACAGCTTAGGCTACCAAACTTCTATTTAGGGTGACCTCACACAAAAATATTTATAAAATAGCATTTTCACAGAGACTACTTTAAAAATTAGGAGGAAATTTTCAATTTAAGGTGATACAAATTGCACAGAGTAATGCTAGCAATAGTATATATATATATAGATTATATATGGTTCAATTTTTAAAACCCTTATCCAACATCTAAGCATATTGGAAGAGCATACAATTTTTTACAAAAAAAAAAATTGATTATTATTTTCAATCTTTGAAATATTCATATGCTCTGAGAGCTAATCAACGAACGCAAAATTATCTTCATAAAAAAATTATACTTTCTAATGGGCTATGTTTCGTTGGTGTAACATTTTTCTTTCAAAAGATATAGACGAGACTGCATAATAAAGCATTCTTTTCCATATAAATCTTTTAGAAAACTAAAATGCCACCAGTAAATATTATTTTTGTGAGCTCTCATTGCAGCGAAATTTTTCTTTGATGTGACTGGAGCTATTGAACCTGCTTGAAAAATAAAAAAATAACTTTGGTTCACCCTAATGATCACGCAACAGAAACACGTTTTATGTGTATATTTTATTGGCCAAACTAGTTTTTTAGGATAAACTAGTTTTTTCTAGGCCAAACTAGTTCATCCGAAGCAGTTTATCCTTGGAATATTTTAGCATGTAAAGGTAAGTGCTTAGGACTTACATTCTCCAAAAGATTCAACACGGTTGACTTTAATATATTGAACGTTAGCAAAGCTTATATTAGACGTAGTATAGTGAATCGAAGTCAACCGCGAAGCCGGCATTCGACATATTGGAGGATATGAGCCCTGAGCTACTTACGCTCACGTACTAAAACTTAAAAAATTTGAGTGTTGAAGTATGTCCTATCCTATATATCCTAGGCTAAACTAGTTCATCCTAACATGCTACGGATGAACTAGTTTGGCCTAGGAAAAACTTCTTTATCCGAAAAACTAGTTTTGCCGATAGCATATATACTGCGCAAAACTTTGCAGAATGTCGTTGGTCGAACGTTTTACTAAGAAACTGCAAATTTTGACTTAAAACTTGCAAAGCCCACAATAAAGACAAAATCTTCATTTTTGTCAATTTACCTTCAAACGTAGGCTTAAATTAAAAAATTTAGTCAACTGCAAATTTTAGAAGAGCAAAAAAAAAAACATTGGCTCGTAGTTATAGTCGCAAAATAAAAGGCGCTGATTTTAAATGCCTATTTTAAAATTAAAAGCCTGGTTTTAAATAAAACCAGGCTTCAACTATAATAGAGTTATGCAGAGTGACCCATAAAATAAAGCAAAATTGTAGTAGATTATACGTAGCTCATGAGAATTATTTTAAAAACAGTCAATCGAATAAATAAATTTAATTCAAATTTTGTTGTTTGTTGCTAGAAAATCTATAATTTAATTGATAATTTCATTACATCTTGGCAAATTGTTAAGTTTTTCTCCGCTAACACTTCATACATGAGAAGAGAAAATATTATCTGATAATGGTGCAGCTAGAAGTAGGTAAAATAAAATTAATGGGGCTCACATACAACTAATCGTATTAAATGGTACCATACTAGTCACTTAATGTAAAAGACGATTTGGAACGGTTTCCGAGTGAGGCAATGGCCTTTGCGCAATCTAAACACTCATATTTCTTTTACATATGTTTTTTTCTCTGCTCTATTCTATCCAAAGTATTCAGTCACACGAAACGATTTGGATACTTAATCGCAAGTTTTTCCTAGTTAACGATTTGATACTTAATCCTGCCCACGAGATTTTCAAATTATTGCCAACACAAATGGCATTGAGACTCAATTTCCTATCCTATCAGTTATGAAAAACCAACTCACTTTGACCAAATATGATCTATTGTGATACCACAGGGTGTTTGACTATACGCTCTCGTTGAACCAATCAGATTTCATAATGAAACCAAATAGCTGACCTATACTGACATGTCTAAGGTCATCCAGGTCATCAAATAAAAACGACCCAAGTGCTTTGTGGCGTTTTCTAGCAAGTGTGGGACAGGAGCAGTGAAAATGTTAAATATTTTCCTCTTCCTCCACATCTCCACAACTTCTACAGAAGTCAAAGGACCTGACACCTAATCTCTCCGCATGTCTGCCGATGAGGCAGTGGCCAGTTATGACTGCGACAGCTGACGAGACACTATGTCTAGTGGGAGAAATTAGTTCTGACGAACGCTTAGCATCCCATTCCCGCCAGATTTGCCTAGATATATTACAAGTTGACCCTTCAGTCCATCTTTTATTAGCATTTTTACCATTTCTACTTTAAGCAGAAACTTGCAGGTAGAGCAAGCGGCATGCCAACACCTTCCTTGTACTGAGGAATTTTTGCAGTAGTCCCCTGGCTAGCAAGTTCATCCGCTTTGCAATTGCCATCAATGTTCCTATGCCCAGGCACCCAGATGAGGTGAATGTGAAAATGTTGAGCCATCTCGTTTAGAGACGAGCAACATTGTTGGGCCACTAGTGAGTTTAGGAAGACTGATTCTAGAGATTTGATAGCTGCCTGACTATCTGAGAGAATGTTTATATATTTTTTGGATACAACATTCCTTCTTTTGCTACAACCTCCGCCTGAAAAACGCTGCAATGATCTGGCAACCTTGCAGCAATTCTTAACTTCAGTTCCTTGGAGTAAATACCATAACCCACTTGGTTATTTAGCTTGGAGCCATCAGTGTATAAATTAATATGACCCCTTCTCCCCGGGTATCCTCACTTCCAGTCATCCCTAGATGAAATGTGAGTTACGTAATCCCTGTTGAATGAGATTTCTTGAACCACATAGTCCAACTTGGAGGGTACAGACCTCAAGCTATGAAGAGTGTTCTATTCTATCCTCGGACCAGCAAATAGTTTCCCTGAGTCTAATGGCAGAACAAGCTGCCATCTATTTACCTAACAGGTCAAGAAGAACGAGATGAAAGAGGACCTCCAAAGCGTCAGTTGGTGTAGTCCGCAGAGCACCACTGATACACATGGAAGGCTGCCATTTGAACTCTCTGTAATTGTTTGTAATAGGTGACCTTGTCTAAGACCGGCCACCACACCACAATGCCATATAATAGAATCGGTCGAATGACCGCTGTGTATAGCCAGTGAATGATACGAGTTGATAGTCCGCATCTTCCACCTTCCGCATTTTTGCAAGAGTAAAGCGCTACGGTTGCCTTCCTAACACTTTCTTTAACATTAACTTTCCAACTTAATTTCCTATCCAATACCAAACCAAGGTACCTTGCGCTATCTGAAGGTGGCCCTTTAGTGAAGATGGTTCTATAATTGAAAGTTTGTGATTCTTAGTAAAAACTACTAGTTCAGTTTTGTTCGGATTTACACCTAAACCTGCCTCATCCGCCCATGAGACCAGTATGTTTAAGGCATCCTGAAGAATTTCGCACAGTGTATTTGGGAATTTGCCACATGCAATTAATGCTACATCATCCGCATAGGCAACAGCTCTACAGCCATGCCTTTTTAGTGGCATAAACATCTTGTTTATTGCCAGATTCCACAGTAGAGGAGATAGTACACCCCCCTGCGGCGTTCCTCTGCAAACGAACCTATTTGTCTTGGATTTGCCAAGATTGGAGGTAATGGCTCTGTTTGTCAATAACGTTTTGAACAGTTCAACTAGAGAATTGTTAATGCTCAGTTTCAGCAGTTCCGATATTAACATATCTGGGTTGACAGTATTGAATGTTCCTTCAATATCTAGGAACGCCATCAGGGCGAATTCCTGTCTACGGTAACTTCATCAAAAATATTGAAATCATTGAACATACTTTGTGCACGAAACATACTCTCCATTCCACTTTTTATTTTATTTTGGGACTTTTTCTTTATCAACAAATAATTTATGACAATATTTTCATAAAAAATATCGCTTTAAAACCTGCTTTTAAATATTCAAAACCTGCTTTTAAATTTAAAATGCGCTTTTGGAGTAAAAGCCAATTTTAATTTGTTTGTAACTATGGGCCATTGAATTTTGGTCAAGAAAACCTTCGTACAATGAAATTTTCTTGAAGCGTGCTCGGGATGTTTCCTCATTTCTGTAGCTCAAATATGAGATTTAGCTAGTTGATACTTGCTTTTAAAAAGGTTTAATGCTCACTGTAGACTTTTTTCAAATAAAATCGCTGCTTAGTTCAAAGAGAGTCGAAATTTTTACAGTTTTTGCCAATTTACTTGAAAAGTTTAGCTTAATCAAAGCTCATACATTATTGGCTATAATTTTTTTTTTACTTTGCGCTTCATTGCTTATTGGGGTGTTTACAAAAATCGTTGTTCATTAAAAATATAAATTCGTAAATAATTTGCAAAACGTTCATCACATAGTGCGTGAAGTAATCGCTCGCATATCGCCAACATATTGGAAAATAAAATGCAAAGGCAAATTTTCCACACATTTGCAAGTGCGGAATTTTCGCTTAGGCGTTCTTTCAAATATTTTTTTTAACGCTTCATGCCTTCGCGTAGCGGGTGTGGCACTATTATATATATATGTTGAAATAATTAAACTATTAGAGTTCCTTTAATTTAGTTATGATAAAGAATGTATTTTTACATAGAACAATCGCATATACATATATTCATAATTTTGGGACAATTTTTGTAAAATAGACACAGCTATGTTATGACATTTTGGACAATATTAAATAATATAAAATAAAAAAAAAATATGTAGTTTGCTTTTTCTTAAAATTACACAAACAAAAAAAACACTGTTAGTGCAAAAAAAACAATATATTCAAGAAACATAAATGGGCAACTAGCTGCTGCCATTAGTTTCAACCACTGCCACATGGTATCATCAGTAAGCTTTTATCCCATCAGCTCTTAAAACGGCATGCATGACTTCTGTTAATTTTGCGATTGGTATATGGGTGCGTCCATTCATAGCAGACCACTTGGCGCGCTTTTTTTACTCGAGCACGCAATGTTCAACTTGCTCATATTTGCAGAAACGTAAATAGAGAACTGGAAGAAAACATAGATCTTTTGCGTTGGTGCTAGTAGATCTTGCTCGAAGCCCCTTTTCCGTGGTGAAAAATGAGGTTGAAATTCGGAACTTTTATTTGAAAATTGAAAATCAAAAAAAAAAAACATCTTTTCAGCAGCACCTCCACATATTTTCAGAGTGCGATAGCAAAGAATGCGTAAGTGCCCAATGTGCACAAAAACGGATGCGGATCCGTAACGGATCCAAAACGGATCTCATAAACGGAAAAAAACAGGAATCCGCTTTTGCGGATTCGTAATGGATCTGAAACGGACCTCTTAAACGGGAAAAAACCGGAATCCGCTTTTTCGCATCCGTAACGGTTCCGAATCGGACGTCATATACGGATCCGTTTCGGATTCGTTTTTCGTGTCCGTAACGGATCCGAAACGGACCTCATAAACGGAAAAACCGGAATCCGCTTTTTCGTATCCGAAACGGATCCGAAACGGACCTCATAAACGGAAAAAAAACCGGAATCCGCTTTTTCGTATCCGTAACAAATCCGAAACGGACGTCATATACGGATCCGTTTCCGATTCGTTTTTCGTGTCCGTAACGGATCCAAAACGGACCTCATAAACGGAAAAAAACCGGAATCCGCTTTTGCGGATCCGTAACGGATCTGAAACGGACCTCATAAACGGAAAAAAAACCGGAATTCGGTTTTTATCGTATTCGTAACAGATCTGAAACGGACGTCATATACGGATCCGTTTACGATTCGTTTTTCGTGTCCTTAACGGATCCGAAACGGACCTCATAAACGGAAAAAAACCGGAATCCGTTTTTTCGTATCCGAAACGGACGTCATATACGGATCCGTTTTGGATTCGGTTTTCGTGTCCGTAACTGATCCGAAATGGACCTCGTAAACGGAAAAAAAACCGAATCCGCTTTTGCGGATCCAAATAAGGACAGCAACATCTAATTTATGTATGTTTTAGTACTCGACACTCGCTAGTTTTAACAAAGTGACGAGCTAAGTTAAATAAAAGTCGAGTCATTTGCGCATTTCTTGCTATCCCACTCTAAAAATATGTGGAAATGATGCTGAGGAATTGTTCATTCGATCCGTGTAAGTTTTAATTTAATAACTTGTTGAAATTTTTAGAGAAATATCCCAAATTTCCAAGCCATTCATGTTTTCTTTTATAATTTTTTCTCGTCACTTTTCTGCGATTACGAACGAGTTATGCCTAAACCAAAATAGACTTAACGAGTAAGTTCGAGTAGATGTAAACCAATGTTAATAACCAAAATAAGCAAACGTAATTGATCGAAAGTGAACGAAACATTTTGACGAGACGTGTTGTTCCGTAAGAATCGAACTTGAAACCGTCATTAGTCGTCATAATAGCTGTTTCGATTCGTTGCCTAACGTAACATTTTGGCTTAAATGTCAAAACAGACATAACGAGTGCAAACGTACTATCGTCTCGTCACGTCTTTAAACGTAGCGTGCTCGGGCAATAAAAGCACAATGCGCACCAGGTGGTCTGCTATGAATGGAGCAATACGCGAGTGAACAACGCGCTATCATTTAGTAGACTCACTATGAAAATAGAGAATTTTCAGTAGAGTTTTTGAGTAAAAGCTCAACAGCAAAGTAATGGCGCTACAGTGCTCTTATTGGGACATTCTTAAGTATATTAAGTAAAAGAGGCTTCGGAACAAGTGCGCAAAAAAATGGTTGTTCTTAAGTACAGTCAAACCTGAATAAGCGAGAGTTCAATGGAGCACAATCTCATTCTCGTTTATAGAGGTTTCTTACTAACCCGAGTTTCTCGCTAATGCAGGTACATGGGTAGCGTTTCTCTCTTATAGGGATAGACAGTACTTTAATTTTCCGTTTTGACATAATGCAGAACAGAACTTTCCTTCGCAATTGATAACTATAAACTGAGTAAGTCCGACAAATAGGACGGTACACAGGCACACGTGTCTATTCGAAAATAATGCGATAAAATAACAACATTATTTAGTTCCACGAAATAGAGTAGGTACAGTATTGACGAGAAAACAATACAAAAACAATGGTAGGAAGTTCCACGAAAGTTAAGAATGAGTCATACAATAGCAGATGTTAAATTTGTAAATAAAGCTCGACTGTCACTTATAGAGGTAGCAGTCTCACTTACGGAGGTCTATGAGGGAAAAATGACTCTCTTACAGAGGATTCTGTTTCTCGCTAATAGAGGTTTTGGGAGCTTAAAATGAAGGGTCCTGGCTATTACTCTCACTTGTAGAGTTTTCTCACTTATCCAGTTCTCACTTATCCAGGTTTGACTGTATTCAACTCAATTGTGTCGTTCACAGTTATATGCATTTTATTTCTCAGTATATATCCCATAGAAGCAGTCGTTGCAAGCTTTAAAAGCTTCGTAAATCGTTTAAGCCATGCCCATTTGTTTGTCTCTATGTGGAATTAGCTTTTATGGGAAAACGAAGTAATTTGGTGAAATTCTGCAAGCCGGCTGCATCTTTAATTGGGTCTCGTGGGATTGAAGCACACTAAAAGTTTTTAAAACTCAATACTAAGAAAGTTGCTTTAGACTACAGGCGTCCCTCGTATAACACGGTACTTGTAAAACACGATTTCAATATTACACGGTACAAGAATTGATATTAATATAACACGGTTTCGATATTATACGATATTAATAACACGGTTTTGAAAAATATGCATTGGAAATTTGAATTTTTTTTCCGTTCATAAGGGGAATACCCCAAATTCATTGCTACAAAAAAATATCTCATTTCGTTTTGAGAATTGAAAGTACATATAATAACGGTTGCTTCTAATTTAGAAGGGGACGGATTTTCAGATATGAACATTGATGATGTTCGGGAACTATTTGAAGAGCAAACTTTGAATGAGGAAGAACTAATTGAACTACTAAATACCTCCAACTTCGATTACCCCGATGATTCGGAAAACATTTGTAATATTACAACGGTTCCTCATATAAATTTAATTGATCTGGAGAAAGGAATAGCTTTAGCTAAAAAATTGGAAAATTTTTTCGTTGAAAAAGATCCTTCAGTTGTACGTAGCGGAATATTTAAAAGAGAATTGAATTTAATTTATTTTTATTATTAAAAACTTTTTCATTTATGTAGTATTTGGAACGAAATTTCAGCTATCATAAAATTTTACACTTTAAGATTTGGTTTCGATATAACACGGTACACATTGCCTTTATTTATATTATTTCTAGGTTTCGTATAACACGGTTGCGATATAACACAAGACAAGGTCTCGATACTATATGATATACCTTGTTTCGTACAACACGGTTTCGATATAGCACGGTACGAATTAACCGTGTTATACGAGGGGCACCTGTATATAACATTGGGTAACGTCGATTTGACGCGCTAAATTAAAGTCTACGAATAAGAGGGCGCGAAAAATAATTTTTTTAACATGGCGCAAATAAGGCTTTTTAACCATATGATGGAAAACAAAATAAGTTACTTTCTGTTCTGTTCAAATTTGCAATAAAATATTTTGGAGAATTACATACATATTTTTTTTCGCAGCTACATTTTATTTGCTTTTTTAAAATAAGTTGTCTGTTTTACAGAGAATGTTCCATATATTCACTAATTTTATTATTTTGAATTTGCATAAGCATATCTGCTATAAACTTAATATAACATATAATTTAATGTAAATTTCTTTTTCGAAAACTCACAAAACAGATTCCAATCTAGAGGAAAGCGTAGGTGAAATTTCTGTTCAAATTGATTTATTCTCACATCCTGGAACTGGTGAACATAAGGTGACAGTAAAAGGTAACTAAAAGGATACAATTCGTGGTGGAAGTTCTATGAGCTGCTTATTTTATTTCATCAAATTTTCTATACAAATTTTTTAAATGCTGATTTAATGTTGTTGTATTTCGCAGTGGTAGCCGCGAATGACCTAAAATGGCAAATTGCTTCTGGTATGTTTCGTCCATTTGTTGAAATTAATTTGATTGGACCACATCTGCAAGACAAGAAACGGAAACATGCAACAAAATCAAAATCAAATAATTGGTCACCAAAATATAATGAAGCATTTAATTTGTGAGTATTATCAAGTGCATACACTGAAAAAAAAAGCAAAGCGAAATTTTTATGACACATTAAGCCAACTTAGGAATTGCCTATTTGTCCTTTAATATGCGTCATGCGTTCCTTAAAAAAATATTTGTTTTCTTTAGTAAAAGAAAATATTATTGCTTTGACATACTATGTATAAACAAAAGTGTCTTTAAACCAGTGTACGAAAATGTACATTATGGCACAATTCAATCGTGATTTGTGCCGAATTTAATTTATGCGCACAATGCAATATTTTACTGTGCAAACACAAAACGTTTATTTTAGCTCATAATGTTAGCGAGCCGAAGTTTTAACGACTACACAAACTTTTCATAAGCAAAGAGCACAAACAACCAAGGCCGTATCCAGGATTTTATTTCGGGGGTGGGTTGTGGATTTGAGATTTTTTCTACGTAGTGTATATTCTTTGCAAAATCTATATAGTGTCCGTCAAAATATTTCGGGGGGAGGGGTTCGATCCCCTAGCATCGCCCCCTAGATACAGCCCTGCACACAACCAATCTTCTTTTGTACGTCTCTGAGCACGGCATATTAATTTGTTCTCATTATGTTTTGTGAAATGGAACGGAACAAAATCAGTACGTTACTATGTGAAATGTGCATCTTTGTGCTCTGAGGAGCGTAACACATGCCAAACATGAGTTGCACCTCGGTCTGAAGCTTACCGTACCTAAGATGAAAAAATATTTTTGGATATCACTAAGCGGACTCGGTACTCTGGAAGAAATCGTTTTCAACTCGAAAATGTGTCCCCATACCATGGTACCTGTTTTTGTCCCATTTTCGGGAGAAAATAATTTTTTTTGCTCCCATCAATGGCAAAAGCTCGAAAAAGGATTTTGAGCATCACTTAGGGCGGCTCCGTACCCTGGAAATAATCGTTTTCGACGTATTTTTTGGAAAAAAAAAGGTTTTTTTTAAACGAAAAATAGTTTTGGACATCAATATGCGAGACTCGGGACCCTGGAAAGAAGCGTTTTTGAACTCTAAATGGGTGCCCAGACCATGGTACCCGATTTGACGCATTTTCGGGAGAAAATGTTGTTTGTTCAAACGAAAAATTGCTCGAAAAATAGTTTTGGACATAGCTAAGGTAAGCTCGGGACACTGAAAACAACCGTTTTTGACTCGAAAATGTGTCAAAAACGGGTACCATGGTCTGGGAGCATTTTTCGGGACAAAAGCGTTTCTTCCAGGGTCCCGAGCCTCCCTTAGTTATGTCCAAAACCAATTTTTTCAGTAAGCTCTCGTTTGAAAAAACAAAATTTTTTTGCCAAAAATGGTACAAAAACGTGTACAATGGTCTGGAAACCCTTTTTCGGTTCAAAAACGGTTGTTTTTAGGGTCTCGAGTCTTCCTTAGTTCTGTCCAAAACACGTGTTCGACCTATGTGTCGTTTGAGAAAACAAAATTTTTTTCCGAAAATACGTCTACCATGATCCGGGAACCTATTTTCGGGTCAAAAACAGTTTTTTCTAGACTCTCAAGCCTCCCTTAATAATGTGCAAAACTATTTTTTAAGGTATTTTTCGTTTGAAAAAAAAAAATTTATCCGAAAATGTGTCAAAAACGGTCCTTTGCAGGCTACGGAGCCACCCAAAGTTATATTCAATATCCTTTTTCAAACTATTCCCATCGCTTGGAACAAAAAGAAATTTCCCGAAAATGGATCGAAAACGGTCCTTGCTAGGGTCCGGCAGTAAATTCCATCATTTTCATTATTGTTTTTCTCATAAGATGATACATTTTTCTGTTATTATATAAAACACATTTTTTTGCAAGACGTATCACGAATGGGAGGCGACACTAGCTTACGCAATGTTATACGTAGTGGTGCATTTTAGACTTTTATTGATTTTTCAACCTTTTTCAATGTATTACAACTTCTACGAATTTTAGCACATGATTCGACTAAGTTAATGAAACATCAACAAAGACTTAAGCCACCCATACCGAGCAGGGCGAGCACTCACGAAGACCTCCCTTCACAAATCTAAGTTGAACACAATTCTTGTGTAGGCTGGTGTATACCAACGCCATTCATGAGCTGCTGAAACATTCACACAGATTCACCGCTCACAGAAGATTTTGTGAAACGAGCTAATGACTGTCTAATGGTGAAGTCTGTGAATGCCAAGCATTTCAAGTGAATACCGCAAAAGCATATGAGTGTGGCGTCAGCTACTTATGGAACAAGCGCAAAGATTGTATCAATGATATGATACTCGCGTGGAACATTTTGTGAAATTTTTTTAAGACATAGGGATAAGTCGAAAAATAGTCTTGGACATCACTAAAGGTAGCTTAGTACCTTGAAAAGTATTGTTTTTGACCTATATTCAGAAAACTGTTTTTTTTTTTTTGCTGCAATCAATGGGGAAAATACGAAAATTGCTTTTGAACATCACTTTTAGTATTTCCGGACCATGGTAGGGACCATTTTTGACCAATATCCGGAATTTTTTTTTTTGTTTCAATCGATAGAGAAAGCTCGAAAAAATAGTTTTAGCCATCACTGAGGGTGGGGCTCCGTACCTTAAAAAGGATCGTGTTTGAACTAAATTCGGAAAAACTTTTTTTTTTGCTGTAAAAGATGGGGAAAATACGAAAATGGTTTTTGAACAACACTTGGAGTATCCCCGGACCATGGTAGGGACCATTTTTGACCAATATCCGGAATTTTTTTTTTTTGTAGCTTCAGACCTTGAAAAGGATTGTGTTTGAACTAAATTCGGAAAAACTTTTTTTTTTTGCTACAAAAGATGGGGCAAATACGAAAATGGTTTTTGAACATCACTTGGAGTGTCCCCGGACCATGGTAGGGACCATTTTTGACCAATATCCGGAATTTTTTTTTTTTTGTTTCAATCGATAGAGAAAGCTCGAAGAATAGTTTTGCACCTTACTTAGGGTAGCTTTGGACCTTGATAAACACCGTTTTCAACCTATTTCGGAATATTTTGTTTTGCTGCAATCTGCTGGTTTTTATGGGACATGAACTAATCGCTACGGACTACTTGACTCCAAAATACTTTAAAATGAGAAAAAATTACTAATGTTAATGAAAATATATTTTACTCAAACGAATGAAGTCATAATTTTGAATTGAGCTTTTATTTTTTTCGGTGTATATAGATCGTGCAAAGGCAAATACATGCTTACATATATATATATATATATATATAATTATTTAAAATTCTATGCATTTTAGCGCAATTGGCAATGATGAACAATTGGATTTCTTTGAGTTGCACATTTGTGTGAAAGATTACTGTTTTGCGCGTGATGACCGACTTGTTGGCGTTGCTGTTATCCAATTGAAGGACATCGTCGAAAAGGTAATACTTCAAATTGCATATTACTCGGTCCACCCCAAATCAATGCCATTTCCTGCCTAAGGCGAAGATTTTTTCGTTTCGCTGTTTTAAATATATGTACATATATATATATATGTATATATTTTGTTCTATTCAAGGGCTCATGTGCATGCTGGTTACCCTTACAAAAACGCATTCAAATGGATGAAACCGGTTGGACGATATTACGTATCCTATCACAACGCAACAATGATGAGGTGGCAAAGGAGTTTGTCAAACTTAAATCTGAAATACGTCAGGAACCAATGATGGGAACATGAGCACTTCCATTGGACGTACAAGTAGAATTAAAAGCTTTATGTATGATGACTTTTTGTTAACTAAATATTAAGAGAAATGAAGATGATGGCGATAGAAAAACATTAACATTAATTCCTTATTATTAAATAAATATACATACAAACATACTATAAATACATTCCCAAGTCATTATATGTACGTATATGTTTTTGTTTTTACTAATAAAAACATGTAACATATGTGGGCCATTCCTTGAAACATTCAAATCTCCGACGTTTTAGTTCAAAATCCTAAGCCGCTGGGAACTAGATATGTAAAAAGGCTAACGATAAAACGATGTCTTGTATTTTTACGTATAAAATAGCTCTTAAAAAGAAAAAAAATGTGTAGGGTAAAGTGGGGCACCTTTGACACTGAAGCATATTTGACTTTGCCAATTTCAGTGTGATGACGGCTTAAGAGCCAAAATGTTTAAATGCAGAATAGAGTCTAATTTGACTAAAAAAAACGTAATGAACTTTGACAGTTCTTCTTCAACTCTTTTCGGAGAAAGGCGTTTTTTCTATTTTCGCGGTGGCTGATGTAATTTTCGACGTTTTATGAATTATATACGACTGCTTTTAAAAATCGAGTAACAAAATATTTTAGCACATTTTTTTATATATCTTTTTAATAAATCGTTTTAAAAAAAAAGTTTCACATACGCTTGTAAGACCGAATTCCAGATAAAGTAGCCCCCCCCCCCCCTCCCCGCTTTATGTAGTCAAATGTTCCGCCTTGTCGGGGTACTTTTGACAGAAATGACTTTTTTTTCGAAAAAGTTTAAAAAAAAGCGGTGATGATTAGCTTTTTCTAGGTTTGATCGCGAATAGCCAATGTTTGAAAAATAATTTTTAGAAAATCCATCAATAATTATGGGAAATATAGACGTTTAAAAATTAAGTGTCAAAAGCACCACACTTTCCCCTACTGCTACAGTTTATAACTGAAAATGGAATATAAGACGTCTTTGCTAACTTTTGATTTCATACTTGCTATTAGCATTACGTGCTACGTTTATGCTATGCGTCTTCCCGTTTAGATTCTAAAAAGGGTAGAGTTAACTCACCCTGTGTTTATGAAAGACCATATCGTCACCTAATATTCAAAAAAAACGTATTATAATAATAAAAATAATAATTTTATTAAAATACATGCAAAATAGTAGAAAAATATTAATGAATCAGTTGTACCAAAGGCATTGTTGATTTTTATAAATACGAAAATTCGGACCTATTCAAAGTTCGTTTAAAAAGATTTTTACAAAACGCACAATTCTTAGCACTTTTGAACACTGATTTCAAAGTTAGCTCTACTCGCATAGTGTTCATGCACAATTTTCTATTCGAGTCAAGCCCTCTTGAACTATGCAGAAAACACGGGCAGAGATAGCTCGTATACACGATACTTATCCTCGGTGGGCATCGAAATCTAGCAAAAGAGCGCAGCAACAACAACAAGCAACAACAGACTAAAATTAACAGATTTTTTGCTTTTTTGATTTCCAAATTTGCCAATAGCACGAAAAAAAAAAAAACCAAATTACACTACAAACAAAAACAATTGCTACACTCGTCCAGGCACAATGCGGTGTCGTGTGTGTTGTTTTTGTTTTCGTTTGAACACAAGTCAACGCTGTGCATCGATAGCGTTGAAGTGCTGCGAATTGTTTTTTGGTTGCTTGTGCGATGAATAACGGCTCGGGCCATGAGAGCGGGAAGTGCTTGTACATGCCCATCGCTGGTGTAGAATATAACCGAGTAGATGCATAGCATAAATAAAGTAACAGCCCACACGTCTACAAAATTGGGGAAAAGTACTTTAAGGGGCCATCCATAAATTACGTGACCGATTTGGAGGGGGGCGGGGGGTTTTGCGAAATACTACGTGACTTCAAATTGTAAAATTGTGGATCGATGCAGAAGATGTAGAAGCTGTTGAACTGGAAGACGAACAATTAAATATAGAGAAAAATGTTACTTTAATTGAGGATATAGCTTCTTGGATAGATGAGGGAATTCCTTTCTTGGAAGAAATTTAAATATTGAAAATTATTTATTCATTTTAAATATGTTATATATCTATTAAAATATAAAATGTAATGTTTTATGTTTAATATTATCAATAAACCATGTATTTTATTTTAAAATTCATTAGTAGAAAATATTTTTAAAAATCATGCTGCAACGTAATTAAATAGGGGGAGGGGGGGGGGGGTTAATAGAGTAAAGTCACGAATTGTCACTATATGCGGGGGTAGGGGTTAAAAAAAAAGATTTTTTCGGTCACGTAGTTTATGGATGGCCCCTTACTTAGACATTATTAACCTAATTTGGCGACGCTATATCTTCATACCAAATTAAAATTCCAAATCGATTGCTAGAATCGGCGAAGTGTTGGAGAGAATTGTAGGCACTCGCTGCTGTTCGTGCACATTGGTAGAGTTTTGTGGAGGTCCTATGCTCCGTATGGAGATAGTGAACAAATTTTTGTAATCCACACTTATGAGCATGTCTTTAACTGATCTACTCATTATATTGCATGATAATTGGCTTTTTAACAATATATATCCAGCGTCAATTTATATATAGATTAGGCTATTCCTAAAATCAGTTTTTCAATATCTGAGCGAAATTTTTTCGCCTTAAAAACATAATTTTGAATATCTTCAGTTTATTCTTTCAATAAGAGGTTTTTTGACCAGTGAGTTGTTGCAATTAAATACTCAATTTAATCCAACTTTTTTCCCGACGCTTCGTCAGTTATTTGCTGACTTCTTCAGGGTATATTTATTGAATTCAATTTAAACTAAGTATGACTATATTGAATATTTATTCAATTTTTCCGAGAAATATTGGTATGTCGTACGAAAAGATATGTTTTTGTACGTATATGGATTTTAACGTTGGTGCATTGCAAGTTTTTTTTTTTTTGTGGAAAACTTCCTTACGAATTCAAATAGCCGAAAAAATTTAAAAGAACTTTTAAACCTAAATCGCCGCTTTTTCGAAAAAACTTTGAATTATTAAATTTATATTTAAAATTAAAAATCCGAAAACCTACAATTCAACGACCTAAAGCTTTGCTTTTTTCCACAATTGGATTTAAAAAAAATCTCACATATTTCTATTGCGATGATTTTTCTAACGAAGCACAGTACGACAGCAACTCAAAATAAACTTTAAAATAATCCCTTTTGTTGAAAGTTTTGAAATAATTTATACAAATGCTGTATGTTCTTTGGTTTCTTAGGCCGTAGCGACGTGTCGGAGGGCGAAAATAAGAAATAGCTAACAGAAATTCGGCATTCCAAAGATATTTTGATTCACTACAAAAATTTTAATAGAAAAATACTGGTTCCAATACGACTGATTAAATAGTTCTATTTTGAATTTTTTTTTTTTTTGCTCTATACAAGCATAGGATTTTTAAAAAACAAAATATTTTACTCGAACTAAATTATGTAGAGAAAACAAAATGTTCTCTAGCACCAACTTATGTATCTTTATTTTTTGGCTCCATATAAGCATAAATTGATTGGAATCGAAATATATATATATTATAATTTTTTCAAAAGCATTAAAATTTTCTTTGTATTTTTGATTTTTCAAAAAAATTTGCTTTTTCTACTCAAATCACATTCGAGCATATAATCTTAAGAATTTTTTTTTTTATATAAATAAAAAGTTGATTAAAACTGTCAAAATTCTAACTTTATCGATATCAAGCGAACATAATGGCTCCAGCGTGATTTCGATCAAATTTTCTTTATTAGATTCATATTCAGCATTGAAAAAATATTTGGCATAATTGAGTCCAATCACATGCTGGAAATTGAATTTTATCGTATGTCTTTGAATCATTTATATTTTTCATTGGCTTCCCTCTTTCACGTCCATAAATTTCTTTTAATAATTATATCCAATAGAATATAGAAAAATATTGATAAAACTGATTTTTTTGCCAATAGTTTTTTACCAGTGCTAGCTTATAGTTAGGGAGCCGGTGAGCATTTTAGTTATGTTTGTTGTTGCTATTGATATGCAATATGCACGTAGTTCACATTTATGCCTTTTCTTAAATCAGTTTTGAAGTTGCAATAAAAAAACACTCTATTAAATAACAACAGAGCCGTATCTAGGGGGGGGGTTGCTAGAGGATAGAACTCCCCCGAAATATTTTGACGTACACTATAGAAAAACGATTTTGCAAAGAATATACACTACGTAGAAAAAATCTCAAATCCACAACCGCCCCCCTCCCCCCGAAATAAAATCCTGTATAAATTACAATATCTTTTTTTTCTTTTTCAGTATTCCATTGTCTTCAGCATTACCCCTCTCTCTCTCTCTCTCTGCTTTTTCAATACATGTGGGGTTGTATATGTCCAAATCGTTGACTTTGGTCAAATTCGATATATTAAATTATTTAGTTGGAAAGCATAACCTTTTCCCTTAAGAACACACTTTGAATTGTATCGATATCTTTTTTTTTTCACCGAAATCTCGTTAACTTAAATTTTTCAGTTATCCTGCCGTACTGGAACTTTTGTAGATTGCATGTAGACCTGTGTAATAAATTTCACTTAACGATATTTCGGAGAAAAAAAAATTAAAAAACTGGAAAAAGTATGTAGGTTAGTCTTGACATGCAGTACAGTACAACAAAAAATGTACAAAAAAAAAAAATATATATATATACAGTTTCATTTGTTATAAACTTTTATTTATTTTAACACAATGGCTTTATCAAAATAAATTTCAAAAATAACAATGTTTTTCAACTAAATGTTGCATGTTTTACATGTTCCCTTGGGTCTAATATTTCGTGATAAACGCTTTACTGTTTATTAAGACTTTGCATCGGTATAAAATAGAGTCAATGAGGTCCTTATAACGTTTCACTAGAATTTCAGCTCATGTTTCCTAAAAAAACACTTGTCAAAGCTATGTTCTAGTTGAGGACTTTGCTGCTTTGCTACGATTCGTTTGATAACTCTTCACAAATTTTTGTATCGGATTAAGGTCCGGCGACTGAGCCATGGCCATGGCATTACGTCCATGATTTTTACGGGAAAAAATGCTTTAAAAGGCATTTTCCTCTACATTTTGTTAAAAAAATAGTACAACATAAACGGGACCTAGCCCAACTTGTGGCTCTTCGAGCTTTTTAGTTTTCCATGCTATTTATATGTAAAAGAATGCTTTATTAGACGATTTCAAGTAAAAATAAAAATCTCATCGGGAAAGAGCATACAATTTTTTACAAAAAAGAAAAATCAAAAAAAAAGTTTAATTTTTCTGATACTTCGAAATATCCCTAAATTCTGAAAGCTAATAAGCTAACGAAATATTATCTTCACGAAAAAATAACAAAAATACTTTTAGATAGAAAATTTTATTATCTTTCTAATTGGTTTGGTTACGTTTGTGTAAGATTTTTCTTTCACGAGTTATAGAGACAAATATCTCGTAAAGCATTTTTTCCCATACAAATTGTATCGAAAGCTAAAAAGCTCGAGCAGTAATTATTAATATTATGAGCTCAAATTGCAGCAGAATTCTTCTTTCGTTTACCTGCTACTATTGAACCTGTTTGGAGAAAATAAAAAAAATTAATCATGCTAATGTAACAAGATTTATGCTTAATAATTCGCAACTTATGTGCATATAAATATCTGCATTCAAAAAAGCAACGCTGGAATCGTCTGCCTCCACTATTTTAACGTTTCGCATAATTAAAGCAACCAGTTAGCCGCGAGGCAGACGCGCTAAAATGATTTAATACTCAATTATTTGTACATGTTTTTAATATTTCACGTTTTAAATGCAGCAATAACTTAGTGGCAGAGATTGCTTCTCACGTTTCTTATGACATAAGCTTTATAATAGTCGCAGTCTGCCTCAAAAAAGTCAAAAATTGGGCTACCGTTAAACGCAGCAAAAAAAAACGTCTGCCACTTGTAATTATCTGTTCTTGTGTTTAGCAACATTTTTTATGTAAATGGCAGACGCAATAAAATTGTTTATGTTTACTTATTTTTACTGTTTCAAGCTGCTCTCAATTAAGCACGCAGCGACTATTCATATTATTTATATATATAATATATATTCATGCAGTAATTTAGGCCACCGACTCCCTAACACCATTAGGCTTTGAAGTTGACAGCTTTCTATAATGACTTAGAGATTTTGATATTTTGTTTTTGTAAGTAAAAGTTTGTTACGTGCTGTATTTCAACCTAATATTGTATGTAGAAAATTTCGTCCATATATTATACATAATTGCATATATAAGACCAAATTTGATATTTTTTAAGTATAAATGTGTAATATTAACTAACATTTTTTGTTATATAAGTTAATATATAATTTGTATGCGAAATATATGAACAAAATAAAATCAAATTAACTAAATATTAAAAGCGCAACATAATGTAAAATACATAGTTTTAGTTTTTAAGCTTAAGATATTGAGTTGATGCCTAAACTAGAAATTTAAGGTTCTGCGAAAGTCTAATAAAAATATTAAAAAAAAAGCGAAGCAGGAAACTCGAAGCTGTAATTAAAGCTAAGATATGTAATAATGCCAATTAAAAATAAAAATGGAAAAACGAAACTAAACTATTAAATCGTAAAATATATATATTCGCTAAGTATAGGAAAATGTTTAAACAGACCATGACGGAAAGTTTTCCATTCTTTATTGAAATGCGCATAACTAATATTGAAGTATCAAAAATATACTTTATATAAATAAATATGCATGTATATTTTAAAATTATGTAAATACATAAATATATATGAGTACATATGTATATATAAATACACACGGATAACACAACAAAAAAAAAAAAAAAGAAATGAAAACATATGCAGATATTACATGTGGTGCAATATTTTAAAATGTAGGTATTATAAAAAATTATAATTATTGTACATATTGCTACTTTAAAAAAATATATATATGTATAAATGCATTATAATCAATATATTTACAAGTTAATTTGTTTTCAACTGGAAGTAATTTTGAATTTTTCAAATAAGGACTGTCCCAGAAAAAACTTGAGCTTTGTTTTTTAGTTATAAAAAAATACCCAGTAATTTTTTTGTTCTTTTTTATTAATAATGGCTAGTGTTCAGAATATAAATAGTTATAAACTAAATCACCATTTTTTTTTTTTAAAAAAAATTTCTTACTTTTTTCGTAAGGCACTTCATTAAATTTTGTCCAGTCGTTTTATCGACAGTATGGTACGATTTTTTCCACTTAAGTCTGAAGTCTTGTGAATTTTTTTCCAGTCTTAACACTCCTTCGAAAATCTCTTTTCATTAGAGCCCAATATCTTTCAATTGGGCGTAGCTCTGTGTAGTTGACAGGATTTGCTATTTTTGGTACGAAATTGATCTTTTTACTTGCATACCATTCCAACGTAGCTTTAAAGTAATGTGAAGTTGCTAAAACTGGCCAGAACATCACAGTACCCTCATGTGCACGAATAAATGTTAAAATACGTTTTTCGAGGCACTCGTCTATATAAACTTTGGAATTGATTGTGCCTTGCGTAACAAAAAATCTGCTTCTGAGACCATAGGTGCATATGGCCTGCCAAACCATATATTGCTTGAGAAATTTCGAAATTTTTTTTTCTTTGAATGTGATGTATAATATTCGTGCCCAGGTAGCTGCTTAAAATCTGCTTTAACGTAAGTTTCGTCGTCCATAACATAGAAATCAAATTTAGTCCTTTCATACAATTTTCGGGCTCGCATCGGAGCCATTAACTGCTTTTTATCAGAACGGTCTGGTACTTTTTGAACTCTATATGTCTTTACATAGCTTACTTTTCTCCTTGATCTTTTGTACAGTTGATTTTGATGTAACTGCTCTAGCCGCCATATCTCGCACTGAGGTGTTGGAAGTTTGCTTAAAAAGGCGCTTCAACTTCGTCGCTACCTATGGGTTAGAAAATTCTGGTTTTCTGCCCGAAACTTTTTTTGTGAAACAGCTAGACCCTTTTTATAATTAGAAATAACCGTAAAGACAGATTTTTCTGATGCACCAACTGTTTTTGCTATAGCTGAATATGTTGATTCTGGATTTTGCAGTTATGTGGACAAAATCAGTTCGCAGACTTTTTGTTGCTTGCTAGACATCTTTGTCGTTAAAAGTGCTATCTTCAAGTGTTATACATCATATTAAATGTCACTTTATATAGAACAAATATTGTGTCTTTTTTTAGACCAATAAGATTACAAGGTAGAGTATAATACAAAATATAAAAAGCGCAAGTTTTTTCTGGGACAGTCCTTACATAGGGTTCTTCAATAGGGACGGGTAGATGAAAATTTAAAATTTGAATAAAAACAAAACAAACTATGTGTGAGATAACAGCGAGTTTTTTGTTTTATTTGGAAGGCCTATTGATGATATGTGTGGAATATGACATAGTTTAATTGGCCGCCGCACGCTTCGTTGGGTTTCACGCATTCGATAGGTCAAATTTTCGTTGAGCGATGGCAGAAGTTAAGTTAATTTTGACAGCTTATTGGCATAGACCTGCGACTTAAGGCAACCGAACCAAAAAATATAACGGTTAAACTTGCCATGTTGATTTGTTTTTAGTGACTGAAAAATAAAAAAACAATTAAGTAAACAACAGATAAAACAACAATGAACTGGTAAAATCTACTCGTCCTTATTGAAAAACCCTATACGTACATTAATAAAACTCAAAGACTTTAAGACGCATTGTAAACATGGAAAATGTTTACGCACAACTTAAAATAGTGTGTAGCCTGCATAACTGCTCGTATTTGCTATACACCGCAAAGCGCTGCCGTTTAGAAGCTAAGCACGGGACTGGGACGTGCGATTTAGCTTCTGTGTCAAATCACATAAAAAAAAAAAAAAAATAGCGATAAATTTTGTACTCACTACTAAAGTATAGAAAAAATCTGGACGTCCCATTTGTGTTTAGCTTTTTATTCGAAAGTCCCAAGCCTACAGCAACAAAGAGTAAAACGCGCAAAATGAAATTATTCGAAATCTTGGATTCTAAAAAGCAGTCAGCGAACTCTCCCGATGCGAACAAAGAACAGTACACAAACAATCAACAATTTTTACATAAATTAAACAAAGGTGAAATACAACATTTTACAACACTCAACAATTCACGATTAACATCAAAATAGAAATTAACAACATTAAGAAACAAACAAAAAAAAAAAAAACACAAAATCCATAGTCAACA
This sequence comes from Meiosimyza decipiens, assembly GCA_963680825.1. Lineage (NCBI taxonomy): Eukaryota > Metazoa > Arthropoda > Insecta > Diptera > Lauxaniidae > Meiosimyza > Meiosimyza decipiens. Next base: position 5,087,083 of record OY804262.1, on the reverse strand, counting down.
AGCAACAGAACAGCATAAGTCCACAAGAAACAACCACCATCAATGAACAGCAACTGGACAACAATGTTTAGAACTCCATCTAAAAGCAAAAATGGTATTCATCTAAAAGCGCAAAACCCTCGCAAACTGCGCAAGCTGTGCACTTTTGAACCGTCGCAAACTATCAAAAATCGTATGGAAAGTTTTCAAACAAACAGCGAAAGCTTGCGTGAAAAAATTGGGCTGATTGTGCAATTGTCACTCTCTTTTTGCATACGTTTCTCTCAGCAAAAATTTATTGTTTACAAATTTTGTATTTGTTACTCTCTTTTTTCATACGTTTCTCTCAGCAAAAATTTATTGTTTACAAATTTTGTATTTGTTACTCTCTTTTCCCATACGTTTCTCTCAGCAAAAATTTATTGTTTACAAATTTTGTATTTGTTACTCTCTTTTTTCATACGTTTCTCTCAGCAAAAATTTTTTGTTTACAAATTTTGTATTTGTTACTCTCTTTTTTCATACGTTTCTCTCAGCAAAAATTTATTGTTTACAAATTTTGTATTTGTTACTCTCTTTTCCCATACGTTTCTCTCAGCAAAAATTTATTGTTTACAAATTTTGTATTTGTTACTCTCTTTTTTCATACGTTTCTCTCAGCAAAAATTTATTGTTTACAAATTTTGTATTTGTTACTCTCTTTTTTCATACGTTTCTCTCACAAAAAAGGACAACTGCCACAAATGGTACAAAATATTCGAAGAGGCGTTCATGAAACACAGCGCAAAACTGCCTATTTGCATATTTGTGCAAAATTGCGCGCTTAGATGAATATCACTAAAATTAACACGTATTTTATATACAAAATTTTTATTGTATTGCATAATGATGGAAATTATTTATTACATTAATATAATTCATAATAATATAATAAACCCCTTAAAATTGATTTAGAGTGTTTCGACTTATACTCCAGCCCCCGATGAAAGAGTTTATATACTTTTGATAAACAGTGCTGTGCAAAATATTTGCAACTGAAAACAACTGGAACTAAATCAACGATTTCGCATGAAATCAAAAAAGACTTGGAATAAGATTTTTTAAAGTAAAATTTTGGGAAATCATGGTTCAAGCAGAGCTGGCGCGAAAAATTTCCACACGAACTGTAGACGCTCCCGCCAAATGCCTTTGGGTACTAAGGATCAGAAAACAAGTCGGAAAAATTTTTTGCTAAGTTACACTCACATAAGTATGGGTCAAAGAGTTCAAAAAACTTGGCGAAATAATCTGTGGTCCGACGAATTAAAGATAAATATGATTAGAAATGATGAGAAAGCATGGTTTCGGCGGCTAAGAAATCAAGAAGAAAACCCACGTTACACCACCAAAACATTTAATCATGGTGGTGGCAATATAATGGTATGGGAAGCAGGAAGTCATACTGCCCTATTCCGATTGGGAGAAGCCAACCAGATGTCAATTTCAACAAGGTCCAAGGAGAGCTCATTAATATAAATATTTACTGATGGCTCATCGAGCTTTTTATACCCTACACCGTGGGTATATTTACTTTGTCATTCCGTTTGTAACGCATAGAAGCGAGCATGGGAGGTATGGAATAGTGCATATATTCTTTATCAGCGTCACCACCTGAGTCGATATAGCCATGTCCGTTAGTCTGTTGAAATCAAGTTTACGGGAAAACTAAGCAAGCCTATTTTCAATGAAATTTGGTACATAGGTCACATCTTCTTGCAAGCTGCTAGCATATAAAAATGGGCGAAATCGGTTCATGGCCACGCCTACTGCCCATACTCTATGTAAATATACCCAAGTACATTTTGAAAAAAGTTGCTGCGATTTTGATGAAATTTGGTGATTTGGTGAAGATAAGAACAAAATTAAGATTAGTCTAAGTTTGCAAAGGCTCTTAAAGGGGCGTGGCACAGCCCTAAATTTTAACTTTTATAACGCCATAGCTCGATTTTCATATCTGTGACCCATAATTGGTTTGGAAATATTCTTTTCAATTGCCTGCACAACAGAAAATCACGTTTGCTTTTTACGCACACGTTTTATAGCATTCAATTTGCTTATATCTTATTTTTAGTACTTTAATGCGATTCCCCAACTTTCCACAAAAAAAATGACACCTCATTTGTCAAAATCGGTGCAATAGAAACGATACTATAGCCTTTTAAGCCCCTTTTAGTTGCAGCGCAAATTTTTGTATGGCGCTGCCAAAAGCAGAGCACAAACTCAAAATCGCATACTAAGAAAAATCTGAAATACCAGGCCACCATGAACCAGCAGCAAGTAAACTTTGGTTTTTAGAAATCTTTATGACGCAATATCTCGGCTGTTACCAGGCCGATTTTAATAAATGGGGTGTCATAGTTTTTGTAAGAAGAAGCAGATTCTTATGACGTCTTTAGTGATTTGAAAAATCGCCAATAGATGGCGCTATAAGCAAAATAAATTTACTAATCGCTATAACTCCGCAACGAATCAACGTATTTTATTGAAATTTTGTGTCAAGGTAGCTTATGCTTTTATGACGTCACTTGCGCTTCCATAACTCGCCAACAGATGGCGCTATACACAAATTTAGCGTAATAATCTAACTGCTCTATATCAGCAACGCATGAACGGAATTTGTTGAAATTTTGTGACATGGTAACTTATGCTTTTATGACGTCATCAGCGCTTTTGTGACGTCATTTTTGCTACCATAACTCACCAACAGATGGCACTGTAAGCAAATTTAGTTTAATATTTTTACTGCTATAACTCAGGAACGCGTCAACAGATTTTGTTGAAATTTTGTGACAAGGTAGCTTATGCTTTTATGACGACATTAGCACTTTTGTGACGTCATTAGCGCTTCCATAACTCCCTAATAGATGGCGCTGTAAGCAAATTTAGTATACTAGTCTCACTCCTATGACTCAGCAACGAATCAACGGATTTTGTTGAAATTTTGTGTCAAGGTAGCTTATACTTTAATGAAGTCACTTGCGCTTTCATAACTCTCCAATAGATGGCGCTTTAAACAAATTTAGTGTAATGATTTTACTGCTATAACTCAGTGACGCGTGAACGGATTTTGTTGGTATTTTGTAGCAAGGTAGTTTACGCTGTCGTGACGTCATTGCCGCTTCCATAACTCGCCAATAGATGGCGCTGTAAGAAAATTTAGTGCATTAATCTCACTGCCATAACTCAGCATCGAATCAACAGATGTTGTCGAAATTTTGTGTCAATGTAGTTTATGCTATCGTGACGTTATTAGCGCTTCCATAACTCCCCAATAGATGGCGCTGAAAGCAAGTTTTGTGTTATAATCCTATTGCTAAAGCTCAGCAACGCATGAGCAAATTTTGTTGATATTTTGTGAAAAGATAGCATATGCTTTCATGACGTCATTGACGCTTTCACAACTCGCCAATAGATGACGCTGTAAGCAAGTTTAGTTTACTAGTCTTACTGCTATAACTCAGCGACGCATCAACGGATTTCATTGATATTTTGTAAAAATTTCGCTTATAATCCTCTGACGTCATTTAAATTTTTTGTAAGAAAAAGCAGTTTTTTATAACGTCATTTGTGTTTGGATATCTTATTAAATTCATGGTACTAATCGGACTTCGGTAAATGTGGTGTTATAATTTGTTTAAGCAAAATAAAGTTTTAATGACGTCAATTGTTCTTTGAGAACTTACCAATAGATGGCGCAGTAAGCAAGTTAAATATACTTAGATCTAGAACTCTGCAACGACTTAACAGCTTTTGATAAATGTGATGTCATGCTTTTGTAGGTAGAATAGGATTTTTGTGAAGTCATTAAAATTTTGATAACTTACCAACAGACGGCGCCTTAGGCGAATTCAATGTACTAATCGCTATACCTCGGCAACGATTCAACGGATATTGATACATGTTATATCATAGTTTTTTTAAGCAGAAGCAAATATTTATGACATCATTTTAGTTTTGATAACTTACCAATGTTCGACATACATATTACGCCCAGGTTATGATTAATTCTTTGATTTACTATGAATATTTTTTGAAAAAGCTATTCAACAATTACTAATAATTATGAAACCGATTTTGATGAAATTCGGCACAGAGATAGTCTGAACCCTAAGAAAAGATATTTGTTCTTAAATATTTTTACATATAAACTAATGGAAATATTTTGATAACTTTTGGTACAGGGATAGACTTGAAGATAGATATTTTTTTTAATAAGCGGCGCTACGTCCCTATCCAGAACATGTGTTTTCTCAGCTATACTAGCAGGAAATTATGGACAAAGCTAAGAAATTCAACATAAACACTCATTCAATTTATGATTAATGCGACACTGGATGATGACACAACAAAATGCCATATAAGTATCAAATCTTTATAATATAGAGTGAATAGGTTTTCTCAAATCCATATATCATTCTTGTATACCTGGTATATGAAAAATTGCAAAAAAACTGAATTGAGTTTAACGTTTTTGGCTTGATACCATTCTCTCGTGGTGGGAATAATTCAGGAGCTTTTTAATGAAAAATCAATGAAACATATAGTATAATCTTTGAAATTAAATGAATTTCGACAGGATTGCATCAGAAGGCGTGGCACCTCCAACATTAACATAAATTAATTGATCTAAAATTGGAGTAATTGATCTGAAATTTGATGTAAGTGGTTAACTGGGTATAAGGTATATATGAATCTAAAGCAGGCAAAATAGCACAACTGGTCATGGCACATCCCATACAAGCAAAATACCTCAAATGGCATATCTATCAAAATATATGAGAAATCATACTGAAGTTTGGTGTAAGAGGTTTGCTTCTGGAAAACTATTTCTGAAACATAATTGGACACGGCTGTACCAGACAATTGAAGTGATATGAAGAATGGATTTTTCGGAAGCAGTTTTTCGAACTTAACAAGTTTTCAGTAGAATATTATGCATTGTGGTCTGCTATAGGAAGCTTATTGCTCTTTTCAGTAATGAAATTAGGTTTGAAATTTGATCAATTATTCAATTACATAGTCAATAGCCTATACACGGGAATACATGTACATTACACCTGTCCAGAAGTTTACAAAATATGAATTTTTTAATGCATTCAAAGCTTAGCTGAAAGCTCTATGCATTAAAATAAAATTTGCGAAAAAGAAACTGTGGAATAATATTTTGCTTAGAAGGTCGAATTCGAGTGTCAAGCTGAATACTGAAAGGCTCTCTCAGAAACACATAAACAACTTTTATATACGAAAATATTGCAATATAATAATGATGCAGTTTCCCTAAGTTTAGTTTATTTTTTTTTTTTTTTTCTGAAGTTCCAACTTTAATTTTAAATATTTCCGAGAAAAAATTTTCAAATTTTTTTTTTACTGTTGTGTAGTTTACGAGCTTTGTGCTCAATCAAAAATGTTTCCAAATTGTCCGTAGTCCGAAGAAAAGTTAAAAATTTTTGATTGTTTTATTTTTAACGTTTATTTTTAGTTTTGGCTATTAATGTTTTGAATATATTGGATTTATTAATTGTCGCCATATTTTTTTCCGCTGCTCACTTACTATTCGAAGCAGTTACTGTTTTTATTCTTCATTATGTGTTAAGGAGTTGTATTTCTGTAATTAGTGCAATACCTCTTTCCTTTACAACGTTTACAATTTACAGATTTCTTACAATGGAAAGTCCATGTAAAAAATCCTTGTCCGATAGCCAATATTCCACGTCCACATTCATGAATGCTGTTGACAATTGAAGCTGCTCAGAAAAAAAAAAAAAAATCGTGTACTTTGTTACAAAATCAGCTAACTTTGTTGCTGCTATATTCTTTGGCGGAGACGTTTTCATTCTGCGCGCTTTTTTTCCGGGGTTGTTCTTAAATGTGGTTACCATGTGCTTAAGAATTTCTATGCTCAATGATCGGTCAAAATATGCAAGACCAACCATTGCTTCGCCAAGGTACCAGAGATGGATTGCTGAACTTCTTAATTGCAATTATGGAAATGGTGATGTATCTGAAAATATTTTAAAAAAAATTTTAATTAACATATACGAATGTTTGCTAATTGAAAATATGAGCTTACTTTTTAAGATTGTTCAGTAACATAAGGTCATTGCGAAGTGCTGACGTCGGAATTGGTGCTAGAAACCAGAATTTGACTTACACGATTCCAACAAAAATGCAAACTTCCAGAATCATCCTGAATCTTAAAAAAATAAAAAATAAAAATTTTTGGAACTAACGATTTTAGGTTTTCTGAAACGTTCTTACATCAAAATATTTTTCGGAGGAGAGGATGGGCTACACCCCCTCCCCCCCCCCATATCCCGCTTGTATCACTTTCATCAGCGTCAAATATGCTTAAATTGCTCACTGCATCAGCTCGTACCGATGTCCTGTTTGCAGAAAAATTTGGAAGAACTTTTTTCAAACCTTTCGCAATTTCTTCCATTTACTTCGCATTTTTTTTCGATTTTTATTGAATTTGTTCTTCGATTTATATTGCATTTTTTTTTCGATATGTATCCACTGTTACGATACAGCTTGACACTTTTCGACTCTTATGGTACTCTTCGATTTTATACGAATTTATCGATACCACATTACACTTTTCGACTTCTTTTATACGCTTCGATTATTCGACTTTTCGATAATAATAGACACATTTCGAGCTTTATTGATTTTTCGAAACTTTTAGATTTTATTACGTTTTTTTTTTTGCTACTTTGTTAACACATTTCGGTTGTTACTGACTTTTTTTGTACTTTTCGATATTTATACCCTACACAGAGGGTATATTCAGTTTGTCATTCCGTTTGTAACGCATAGAAGGGGGCGTGGCAGGTATGGAAAAGTATATATATTCTTGATCAGCGTCACCACCTGAGTCGATATAGCTGTGTCCGCTTGTCTGTCTCTCTGCCTGTCTGTCTGTGTGTCTGTCTGTCTGTTGAAATCAGGTTTACGCAAAAACTAAGCAAGCTTATTCAATGAAATTTGGCACACTGCTCACATCTTCTTGCAAGCTGCTAGCATATAAAAATGGGCGAAATCGGTTAAATGCCACGCCTTCCGCCCATACTCTACGTAAATATACCCTAGTCCATTTTGAAAAAAAGTTGCTGCGATTTTGATCAAAATTGGTGATTTGGTGAATATGAGATCAACCTTAAGATTAGGCTAAGTCTTAAGTTTGCAAAGGCTCTTAAATAGGCGTGGCACAGCCCTAAATTTTAAGTTTTATGACGCCATTGCTCGTAAACTGTGCAAGATATTGTGATGAAATTTGGTACATGGATATAGATCTTGTGAATTTTTAATTGCGCATAAAGTGGGCGGAATTGTAAAAGTGGGCGGAATTATAAAAGTGGGCGTGTCACTTCTTAACAATTAAAAATTTGGATTTCGTATAACTCCAAAATGGCTAATACGATTTTCATTAAAATTTTAGGGATGATACCACTGAAAGTAGTCAACAACACCAGCTACGTCAATATAGTGAAAAATTTATTTTAAGGGCGTGGCACAGCCTACAATATTTATAAACGTTATAAAAAGAGAACTAACAACGCAATCATTATGAAATTTAATATGGCGGATACACTTGCTAAAAGGTGTCTTCTTGCAAAATTTTGGCACAATTGCACCGGTGGGTGTTGCACCTCCCATACAAGCGAAATACGTTTAATGCTATAGATAGTGTGCTATGAGAGTAATCTTCATAAAATTTTGTGTAGAGGTGTCGGTTACTATAAGCTTCAGAATTAAATGAAACTTGACAAGATTGCATCAGCGTGCGTGGCACCTCCCTCATTCACATAAAGTTGTAAGTGCTATTTTAAGTGAACTATTGGAGCAATCGATCTGGAATTTGATGTAAGTGGTTTACTGGGTAATAGGTGTATATGAATCAAAAGCTGGCGAAATAGCAAAAGTGGGCGTGGCACCTCCCATACAATTAAAATACCTTAAGTGGCATAACCACCGAAATATATGAGCAATCATAGTGAAATTTGGTGTAAGAAGTTTTTTTATAAAATGCTATTTCTGGATCAAAATCGGTGTGGATTGCACCAGTGTGTCTGTCACCGCCCTAAATTTTAAGAATAATTACGGCACATATCGCAAACTATACAAGCTACTGTGCTAAAATTTGGTTTGATCATGTTAATCACGAATATCATTTATTGAAACAAAAGTGGGCGGAATTGTAGGAGTGGGCGTGACATATTTCGTGTTTTTCATTTCTATTCTATTTTTTTCAGCATTTCCCATATTCAGTTTTTTCCAACACTTTCCAACATTTTTTACAATATTTTCGACTTATTCAACCTCCTCAACATTTTTTTAACATTTATTTAAAAAGTACTTTTAATGTAGTGTAGGGTATGTGAGTTTCGGCCTGGCCGAAGATAACACCTGTACTAGTTTTTATTTTTTTTTGACATTTCCGATGCCGGTACAATTCGATTTTATTTGTCAATTTTTTCAATTATCTGCGACCCCTATAAACTTTATCAATACTTTTAAATACAAAACGAATTTTATCAGCTGTTTCTATGCTCATCAAGCTTTACAATGATTGTTCTAAATTCGAACCACGAAGCACTAACATTCACCTTGTTTTTTTTTCGTTTTTTAACATAATACCGAATGTTTCATCAATGAAAACTTTTTGTTTTGATTAATTTTTGCTTAGTTAAAAAATCAAAATATTTTTTCTTTTGTATTTGATCTCCGATACAAAGACACAAAATTAAGTTACATAGAAAAATAACGGTATTGAGAATATATAGAAAACATGCAGACATATGTGCGATGATAGAGTAACCTCTCGAAACTCTCGTAGTTCAGCCAAAACGTTACAAAATGCACCAAATGACTTGAGCACTTAAGAGCTGAAAAAATTGTAGCAGCTCATGTCAGATGGAGCAATATGCAGCATAATGGTAATTTAAAAAAATAATTTTCCATATCTTTTTAAAAAAAATGTTATTCTTTTTGTTTTTTTGACAACTGATGAAGGATGGCGTGTGCAAAAAATCCCAGATAGCGCCAATCAACTTTAACAATTCATGTCAATGTTAAAGCCGATTGCTGCTTTCAGGGGGTTTTTCGGCATTTGTAGGACGATTTTATTTTTTAAATTACTTCTATGCCGTAAGATTATAAGCTCACCTTGATGAACTTTTTTTTTACCAAGTGGAATATAGATATTTCGTAGGCACATATTTTGTTGTACAGCAGTCAGGCAGGCTTGGTGAGCCAGTTTCCTAAAACCACACAATGTACACAGCAGCAGCAGTATGATACGCTGAGAACGATTATGTAGCTTTTGGAAATAAATTGGCAAAATCCTGCTATATTTTTCTAAGAGTTTATAGTCGCTCCAATATTATTTTTTAACTTCAATGTTACAAGTGTACAAGAAAACTGATCGACCAACATCAGAAAGTCAACTTAAACACATGTTTTTTTCTGACACCACGTACACATTTATCAGAAATCTACTGTTCCCAACCAAGACAATATTTCTCCTAATCAAATGTTTATAAAAAATGTGCTATGGATATTTTACAGGCGTCATATTACAATTCGTTGAATAATAAAAAAGCGCGACTTATTCTAAACAATCGCTTTCAAAGCCATACATAGATATTGTTTAAATAACAATATTTATATATGTATATATATGTACATACATATATATAATATATATACAACTTCTCTTATTTAACGATCTCAAATTATGGGCGTTTCCATTGTAACGGGTTGTAGAGTTTTACAATAAACTTTGATCTATAATTTTTGTTCATAAATTCAATTAAAACTTGAGATAGATGTTCATGGCCTATTTAACACTAATTTTAAAAAAACTAGTAAAGGTGTTATCTTCGGCCAGGCCGAAACTCACATACCCTACACTGCATTAAAAGTACTTTTTAAATAAATGTTAAAAAAAATGTTGAGGAGGTCGAATAAGTCGAAAATAATGTAAAAAGGTTCAAAAATGTTGGAAAGTGTTGGAAAAAACTGAAAATGTCAAAAGAATATGGGAAATGTTGAAAAAAATAGAATAGAAATGAAAACCACGAAATATGTCACGCCCACTTCTCCAATTCCGCCCACTTTTGTTTCAATAAATGACATTCGTGATTGATATGCACAACCCAAATTTTAGCACAATAGCTTATATTGTTTGCGATATGTGCCACAATTATTCTTAAAATTTAGGGCAGTGACACACCCACTGGTACAATCCAGTCAGATTTTGGTCCACAAATAGCCTTCCAAAAACAAACCTCTTACACCAAATTTCAGTATGATTGCTCATATATTTCGATAGTTATGCCACTTAAGGTATTTTAATTGTATGAGAGGTGACACGCCCAGTGTTGCTATTATGCCAGCTTTTGATTCATATGTACCCAATAACCAGTAAACCACTTACATCAAATATCAGATCAATTGCTCCAATAGTTCACTTAAAATAGCACTTACAACTTTATGTTAATGAGAGAGATGCCACGCCCACTGATGCAATCTTGTCAAGTTTCATTGAATTTCAAAGCTTATAGTAACCGACACCTCTACACAAAATTTTATGGAGATTACACTCATAACACACTATCTATTGCATTAAACGTATTTCGCTTATATGGGAGGTGCCACACCCATCGGCACTATTGTACCAAATTTTTGCAAGAAGACACCTTTTAGCGAGTATATCTGCCATATTAAATTTCATAGCGATTGCGTTGTTAGATCTCTTCTTATAACGTTTATAAATATTGTACGCTGTGCCACGCCCTTCAACAAAATTTTCCGGAATATTGAACAAACTTGTATTGACGACTTTCAGTGGTATCATCCCAAAAATTTTTATGAAAATCGTATGTGACAATTTGGAGTTATACGAAATCCAAATTTTCAATTGCTAAAAAGTGCCACGCCTACTTTAACAATTCCACCCACTTTATGTGTAATTTAAGATTTATAAGATCTGTAATCGTGTACCAAATTTCATCACAATATCTTGCACGGTTTACGAGCTATGGCGTTATAGCATTTAAAGTTTTCCCGTAAACTTGATTTCAACTTGATATTCAAGTCTAAACTACAATATATGTAGTATGTTAGGGTGGGGCATATTCAAACAAAATAGATCCTTTACTCATCAAACAGAAACATGCAATTCGACTTTTGTGTAGGGTGGATTCCAGAACTCCAAGTTTCAATTTTGTTTTTTTTCAAATCGCTTGGGCTTCTCCCCCTAAGACATTTATACTGCTATAAAAATATAAAAATATTTTTTGACAACTCCGACTTTTACTCAGTTAGACTTCTAGAAAATTATAATTTACGTCTTAACGCAGCGAATTCAATGATAATACCACCAATTTATAAGTCTCATTTTACACGTTTCTTTTTTTGTAACAGCGCCCCGTTTGTATAATTTGCTGCCTGTTATAGGTAGTATATATATATATATATATATATATATATATATAAGATAAAGAAATTACTCTCTAAAAATACCCATGCTTTACTAGGGTCCTAGCTTACAGGACGAAAACTTAGTATAAGATGTACATATAGTAAGAACTACATTTCAGATGATGTAGAAAGTTTTAGCGGCACACCACAAGGTAGTGTTCCTGTCCCAATCCTTTGCCTTATTTACACTTCTGACTTGCCAACTAACAACTTTGTGCTTACATCTACTTTTGCTGATGATACTTCAATTTTGTTTTGTCACGCAGATCCTCATAGTGCGTCACATACCCTCGATGAACATTTGCGCCTAGTTGAAACATGGCTTTTAAACTGGCGTATAGATGTAAACGAGCAAAATAGTACACATGTAACTTTTACACTCATTAAAAAGACTTGCACCACAGTTTATCTAAATTGCAACGAAATACCTCAGAGCACTGAAGTCAAATACTTGGGTATGCACCTCGACCGACGCACTGTGGCTCCTTTTTCAAAAAGTGATTGCTAAAATCAAATTTCCGAATTCTGATTTTCGAAATTTTTTTTTTTATTTGATAGATAATTGACCAAAGGTTCTAAGACCGAAAACTTTTTTAATTTATGACAAGTGTTTTGGTTTTTATGGGTGCTCAAAGTTGGATAACTTTTTATCGTTCATTAAAATAGCATTTTTTTACATTTTTCGCAATATTAAAAATGGAAAATTTCAAAAGTTTGAAAAAACATGGGAATTTGAAGTATGCTCTCTGAATTTATGGTATTTTAAAATAAATAATTTCCACAAGATGTAGAAAAAAAATTTTAGTTAGTAATTTTCATGAATTTTTTAAAAAAGGTCGTTTTTAGCATAGTTTTTCAAATTTACCTTGGCCTATAATCCACAAATCAATGTCAATCAAGGATTGGTGAATGGGAAATTATAGTTGACATATCTGCCAACAAAAATCACATGGGTTTTACCTGCATCTATTTGCCTCTTTAGAAGTTATAGATGCTTATGTGACATGATTAGCATAAAACTGAATTTGTTGTGTTATGACGATTTTCAGTCTATGATATTTTGACTTGGAAATCGTTATTCTGAATTTGAGAAAGTTTGCAGCAAATATAGACATCACTCAAAATAAATTAAAAATTTTAAATATGGACGTTACCACGCCCCTTTCTTAATTTATTCTTCCTAAAAGTAAAGAGTACCTAGAAAACTTCTGTCCATATAATATGGGCTTTGCCCCACCTCCAAAACGCTTGATTTGTCACTTTTTCCAAATCTTTTCACTCTTTTTAAGAAAATTCGCTTTTGTATAGCGAAATAGTAATAAAGGGTGTTTTTTTTAGAGGTATAGAGCTTCGAATTGAAATAAAACACAAGAAAATCGTTTTAATGTCCATCAATTTGGCTTTATTGGAAGGATAATTTTATGCCATTAATGTTTAAATATGATTTCGGGCATGTGGCCGCCGCGGCTGGCTCGAATAAAGCCAATTCTACAGGTCCAATTTTGAACCACTTTTTCGAGCATATGGGGCCGTATGTCGGCAATAACGCCACGAATGTTGGCTTCCAAGTCCCCTAACGTTTCTGGTTTGTTGGCGTAGACGAGCGACTTCACATATCCCCAAAGAAAATAATCCAATGGTGTCAAATCACACGATCTTGGTGGCCAATTGACAGGTCCATTCCGCGAAATTATGCGCTCATCGAATGTTTCCTTCAATAAATCGATTGTGACGTGCGCTGTGTGGCATGTAGCGCCGTCTTGTTGGAACCACAACTCATCCACATTCATGCCATCCAATTCGGGAACAAAATAGTCCGTTATCATGGCTCTATACCGGTCTCCATTAACGGTAACAGACTCTCCAGCATTATTTCGGAAGAAGTATGGCCCAATGACTCCACCAGCCCATAGAGCACACCAAACAGTCAGTTTTTGTGAATGTAATGGCGTCTCAAGGGTCTCATGTGGATTCTCTTCACTCCAAATGCGGCAATTTTGCTTGTTGACGTAGCCATTCAACCAAAAATGAGCCTCATCACTGAACAAAATTTTGCGATGAAAATCAGCATCGAGATCAATCTCATTTTCGGCCCATACACCAAAATCACGACGCATTGCATGGTCTCGCGGCTTTAATTCTTGCACAAGCTGGATCTTGTAAGGTCGCAAGCCAACATCTTTGCGCAAAATCTTCCATAAAGTTGATGGACAAAGCTCCAATTGCTGTGCACGGTGGCGAATCGATTCATTCGGGTCCTCTTCAACATTTTGCTCTACAGCGGCAATTGTTTCTTCGGTGCGCACTGTTCGACGTCTCTGCGGATGCGTATTATCACATAGAGTAAACGTAGTGCGAAAACGATCCATGGTTAACCGAATTAATTGCTCTGATGGACGATTATGTCGACCATTAAATGGACGGAGCTTGCGGTAAACTTCGCGAACTGAACCATTATTTTCGAAATAAATTTGCACGATTTGCAAGCGTTGTTCTTTTGTCAACCTGTTCATGATGAAATGGCAAACCAAACTGAACATAAATGACATTAGAGTTGCCAGATTTGACCATAAAATGCCAGTTTTATCTCTATTCGAAAAACAAACCTCTAAAAAAAACACCCTGTACTTGCCTCAGATATTTATATCTAAGTTTTTAATGCAATTTTAAAATATCTAGTAATGTCAAATAGAATAAAGCTGTATAGAATATAGGTAGATGCACTTCTGATAACAGTGAACTCTAGTGCAGGCCAACTATATAGACACCTGTTTTATTACGGTAGATAATCATACAAGGAATTCAGCTTATTAGGTAGTTCAATTTTTTTGCTGAACAAGTATTATGTTTGAGGTTTGTAACACAATATTTTGCACCTGTATTTGTATAAAAGTCAAATTTTAAGCCTCAATAACTCAGTCTTTTCTGACTATTTAAAGTGTGAGCTACGCAAGTTTCCAAGGAAAATGAGTATATCTTATGAAAATTTGTTTGAAATATTTGCAAACAGCGAAAATGGAGGTTCATATGTGGTTGCGGTAAAAAACATATACCCAAAACATATTAAGGATGAGCATACACAAAAGTTAAAAAACTTTTACTGCAACACAAAGAGATATTGGGTGTCATGTAATAGAACCAAAGCGAATTTTTATATAAAGTATGCAGACTTCCTTAAAAAGGTCTTTGAGCTATCACTTGATGATATTTCTAGCACATCACAGGCCTCCAGAGGAAAACCAGCAAAAACAATTTGAAAACTGTGGGGAATTAACGAAAAAGAGCAGTCGCCACTGGAAACATTTCAAAAGAGTACTTAGCAGATGCGCTCAGCATGAAGTACAACAAAGATCATGAAATGAAAAAGGCAGAAATAACGAAAAGAGTTTTATTGGCAAGCCCAATCGAATCAAAAAAGGTATTCCTACTCCACAATGTGATCCCATAAAATATGACGGTTCCAGTGCTTTAGCACTTTTTCTAGATTTGGGGCTTTCAAAGGAAAAATATAAAAACTTGAGAAATTCATTAAGAAGCCACAACGTAGATGTCTTTCCCAGCTACAAAGTTGTGTCAGTAGCCAAAAAGGAAGCGGTTCCTGGTAACTTAGTTAGACTCCAAGATTTACTAGATCATACCGCTAAGCAAATTTTGAGCAGTAAAAGCAATTCATAAACAATATTCGACAGAATGAGGACTTGTTCAATATACTTTCAGCATCTTCAGATCCTTTGATTTCATCACTTAGAAACGTTAGGTCACGAAAAGAACTGACTGATAAATTCTGTAGTACTGTTTCTTAGATATCCAAAATAATGATGATATGTTTATAGAATTGTAGATTGCTGTTGATTTTTTAAAGAAATTATCTAATTTATTACTGTAACCCTTTTTTTAAAACTTTTGTAGCCTTTGAGAAAGACTGTTTGTAAATTATGTTAAGAGATAAAAAAATAAAAGCATATGAATGAATTAGTAAAAATTAAAAAAATTTTTAAATTATTAAAAGTTCATTAATTGAATAAAGCGCACTAAAATTTATAAAAAAAATTTTTTTTTATGAATTCATACCACTAAAAACCAAAAATTTCGAAATTTGGACTTTCACCTCTTTTTAAAAGTATTTATAGCAAAGCCTCAATCCTGAATCTTGCATATGTCATAGCTACAGAAATTACCAACCAAAATCAAAAAACTTTACTCAAATATCTTTACCCGTTCAAAAGTTATGATTTTAGCAACGCGAAATCGCATAAGGCGCCACTGTGCGACGGCTTACTTGGAAAGCTCATATTGAAAAGAGAAAAATACAAATGAAGTTGAAAGCAGCAAGCATTAATTGGCTTTTGCATAAACATTCAAAACTCAGCCTTGAATATAAAGTTCTCTTGGTCATACAGAATCCAGCTATGGGGCAATGCAAGCTTTTCAAATATAGTAATATTGCAAAGGTATGAGTCAAAAATACTTCCAACTATTTCCGGCGCACCGTGATATGTCAAGTATATAAATATACATCAAGTTCTTGGTATAACTTTTGTTAAGCAGATACAGGATAACATACAGCGATCCTATCAACAAAAACTACAGCAACATACAAACACACTGGCTAGGAAACCACATCTAGCATCGAATACATCTCAACTGAAAAGGCAGGACTTACCAAACCTGTAACCATTACGTATGCGCATAATGGGTACTGCATTCACAACTCAAGATAGAATTTGAAAAAAAAAAAAACATTTCTAAGCAATGGCTTGAAAAAGTCCAACGCAGCATTAGTTTCCTAAGATTTGTATGGTTATTGTTAGTCTCCAAGCAAGTTGGTTCAATAAATAAATAACAAGTTTTAAAAAAAAAAATTAAAAATAAAAATAGAGATCAGGTGTACAAATTATGTGTGCATTATTTATCTTCTACTGAAAAGACTCACAAACAACAATTCAAAGGTTTAATTTCTCTTTTTTTAAGCAAAAATAAAACAACTCACTTTGTTTCAATTATTTTTATTGTAAATATTACATACACTTTCAATTATTTTTATTGTAAACATTATATGCACTTTCTATTCATAAGACAACAATGTTTTTACTTACTATCAAATTTAGAAATCATATTTCCAAAACAATTTTATAATATTATATTTTATTCCTAGGAAAGAACATTTTTGAGATTTGTGTACCCTACACAGAGGGTATATTCACTTTGCCATTCCGTTTGTAACGCATAGAAGGGGGCGTGGCAGGTATGGAAAAGTGTATATATTCTTGATCAGCGTCACCACCTGAGTCGATATAGCGATGTCCGTCTGTCTGTCTGTTGAAATCACGTTTACGAGAAAATGAAGCAAGCTAATTGAATGAAATTCGGCGCACAGCTCACATCTTCTTGCAAGCTGCTAGAATATAAAAATGGGCGATATCGGATCACGACCACGCCTTCCGCCCATACTCTATGTAAATATACGCAAGTCCATTTTGAAAAAAAGTTGCTGCGATTTTGATGAAATTTGATGATTTGGTGACTATGAGAACAACATTAAGACTAGGCTAGGTTCTAAGTTTGCAAAGGCTCTTAAAGGGGCGTGTCACAGCCTTAAATTTTAACTTTTATAACGCCATACATCGAAAAGCGTGCAAGATATTGTGATGAAATTTGGTACACGATTACAGATCTTATAAATCTTGAATTGTGCATTAAGTGAGCGGAATTTTAAAAGTGGGCGTGGCACTTTTTATCAATTAAAAATTTGGATTTCGTATACCTCCAAATTGGCAAATACGATTTTCACAAAAAATTTTAGGAATGATACCACTGAAAGTTGTCATCAATACAAGTTTCGTCAATATACTGGAAAATTTTGTTGAAGGGCGTGTCACAGCCTACAATATTTTTTAACTTTATAAAAGAGAACTAACAACGCAATCGTTATGAAATTTAATAAGGCGGTTATACTTGCTAAAAGGTGTCTGCTTGCAAAATTTTGGCACAATAGTGCCGGTGGGTGTGGCACCTCCTATATAAGCATAATACGTTTAATGCTATAGCTAGTGTGCTATGAGAGTAATCTTCATAAAATTTTGTGTAGAGGTGTCGGTTA
The DNA here is from genome assembly GCA_963680825.1 of Meiosimyza decipiens. Classification (NCBI taxonomy): domain Eukaryota; kingdom Metazoa; phylum Arthropoda; class Insecta; order Diptera; family Lauxaniidae; genus Meiosimyza; species Meiosimyza decipiens. The sequence goes on along the minus strand of OY804262.1, from coordinate 5,069,481 downwards.
CTATAAGCTTTGAAACTAAATGAAACTTAACAAGATTGCATCAGTGGGCGTGGCACCTCCCCCACTAACACGAAGTTGTAAGTGCTATTTTAAGTGAACTATTGGAGCAATTGAGCTGAAATTTGATGTAAGTGGTTTACTGGGTATTAGGTATATATCAATCATAAGCTGATGAAATAGCAACAGTGGGCGTAGCACCTCCCATGTAATTAAAATACCTTAAGTGGCATAACTATAGAAATATGTGAGCAATCATACTGAAATTTGGTGTAAGAGATTTGTTTATAAAAACCTATTTCTGGATCAACATCGGACTGGATTGCATCAGTGGGTGTGTCACCGCCCTAAATTTTAGGATTAATTACGGCACATATCGCAAACTATGCAAGCTATTGTGCTAAAATTTGGTTTGTGCATATCAATCACGAATATCATTTATTGAAACAAAAGTGGGCGGAACTGGAGAAGTGGGCGTGACGTATTTCGTATTTTTCATTTCTATTCTATTTTTTTCAACATTTCCCATATTCTTTTGATATTTTCAACCTTTTACCTTTTCCCATTCAATTTCATTCGACATTTTCTTCGACTCTTTTATTATTAATTTTTCAGCATTTTTCATAATTTTCGACTTATTCAATTTCTTTCAACTTTCTTCAATGGTTTTCATATTTTTTCAACATATTCAGTTTTCTCCAACACTTTTCAACATTTTTGAACCTTTTAACATTATATTCGACTTATTCAACCTCTTCAACATTTATTTAACATTTTTTTAAAAAATACTTTCAATGCAGTGTAGGGTATGTGAGTTTCGGCCTGGCCGAAGATAACACCTTTACTAGTTTATATTAAAGCTAGCTGCTTCAGAGAACTAAAACATGAGTAAGATATATCAAATTATTATAAATATCCATAACTCAAGTATTATAAATATTTACACAACCCTACAAAATAATATGAGCTACAGACAGTAAGAGTTGTAGACAATAGTAATATATTAGAGTGTATCGATTTTTTTTTTTCAGAAAATATAGTTTGTATTGGTACTAGGGTCAATCCATCTATAATGGGCCTATCATTACCCTCATGTTTTTTAAATAGGCTGAAACATTTTTCAGTGATTGGTCTGTCCGGTAGAAGATATAAAAAATTTCGATATAAAATTTTTTTGACCAATATTATTGCTTAAAAAAAGTTTTAAATTGTGTTCAAAAAAGCTCGTAAGTAAAACGAAAAAATTCATTGATGAATATGAACAAACCAACACAATTTATATAAGCTTTTATATTATTTTTAGGTAGTTGTGTACTAGTAGATGACAAAAAAATTGCAAATCTGATTAAATTAATGCCTAAACGTTTTCTATGTGCTAAAAAATAAAAATAAATTGGCTTTTCAAGAAAACATCAGTTTTCCAAAGCTTTTTTAAACACAATAAAAAACTTTTTTTTTAAACAATAATCTTGGTGAAAAAAATTTTATCAAATTTTTTTAGATCTTCTACATGATAGACCAATCACTGAAAAGTGTTTCAGCCTGTTTAAAAAACATATGCCCATTATAGATGGAATGACCCATATGCAAGAACTGCAAGGAACCAAATAAAGAAGAGACGCTGAACACTAACTGTGCGACTCCCCTGCACTTGCTCGGCCAAGGCTCAGCACATTAAAGCTTCATGTTAAACTGCATTTTTAATCTCATGATTTCATTGAATTCCTAGAAAACGACGACGAAAAAGAGCTGACTGATTTTGAAATCGAGGACATAGAAGATTATATCAACTGCGATGAGGAGCTTGAATGCTATGGGCAACAAAGCGATCAAGATATTTTGAATGCGTTGTATTGAAGGATGAAAATGAATCTTCAGAGGATGAAACTCAGAGTTCCACTAGGCAGGTTTAATGGAGGCGTTCAAGCCATTGAGGTGCCAAGAGATTTTTTCTGCCCGCCGACAAATATTTCAACGAATTGGATAAACTGGAGACGGAAGCCTTGAAGAGTTTCGAGTTCAGTCCAAAATAACAGACTTCTTTTCTAACAATCACAAAAGAGTTACTGCTGCAAAGTTTAAAAAAAATACTGTGTTGATATCCTATTTTAAGCCTTGTCCTAGTTACGAACGAACCAGTTCATAAATTGGATAGCATTTACAAAGGTCCTTATAAAGTTAAGGCAACCGATAGTAATAATAATTGTTAGGTAGTTTCAAACTAAATGTCGGATAATCTGTCAGTCTTAAAAGTGCTTTCATGGTGAACAGACGTGTTTGGTAAAATTCCAAATAAGTAAATACCTATCTTTTAGTACCGAAGATATTACTAGGTGTACAAATATGAAACCGTTAATGACATCTAGCGGTCGATAGCCGTATATGTATGAGCTTCCGAACCGCACCAAATGTCTTAATTGTTCATTCTGTCATCTGTCAACAATATTCAGTTCACAATTTGTCAAGTTTCATACAACAACGCATTTTTTCCGCTCGTAAAGATGTCGAATTTTGTGCCAGAAAACTCTCAATTGCGGGAAGCATTGATTTTCTGTTTCCATTTGAAGAAAAACGCTTCTGAATCGCATCGAATGCTTGTTGAAGCTTACGGCGAGCATGCTCTTGGTCGTACACAGTGCAATGAGTGGTTCAATAAATTTAAAAGTGGTGATTTTGATGTGATAAATGAGGAGCGCGGCCGGCCACCGAAAAAGTTTGAAGACACCGAATTGCAAACATTATTGGACGAAGATGATGGTCAAGCGCAACAACAGCTCGCTGAACAACTTAATGTGACACAACAAACCGTTTCCTTGCGTTTGAAGGCCATGGGAAAGATTTTAAGGGTCGGTAGATGGGTGCCACATGAACTGACCGACAGGCAGCAAGAAAACCGAAAAACCACTTGTGAATTGCTGCTCGCCAGGCAAAACAGAAAAGGTTTTCTCCATCGAATCATCACTGGCGATGAAAAGTGGATTTATTTCAACAATCCCAAACGAAAAAAATCATATTTGAGCCCCGGCCAACGACCCAAATCAACGCCAAGACCAAATCGCTTCGGCCGAAAGACAATGCTGTGTATTTTCTGGGATCAGCGTGGTGTTATTTGGTATGAGCTACTGAAACCAGATGATACAGTTACTGGTGCACGTTACCATCAACAATTGATCGCTTTGAACCGTGCTATGTATACGTCAGAAGAGGCCCGAATTTCAACTTCGCCATGACAAAATTGTATTCCAAGATGACAACGCATCGCCACATCGAGCAGCGGTCAATAAAAACTTGGTAGAATCGTACAACTGGGAGCCCCTGCCCCACCCGCCGTACTCACCGGACCTGGCACCATCCGATTACTATTTGTTTTCATCGATGGGACACGCACTCAACGAAGATCATGGTGTCTGTTTGGTGGACTTCTGAAGGCGTCGTTCACTATTCTTTTTTGAATCCTAGCGAAACGATAACTGCGTAGTCCTACTGTGTACAATTTTACGAAATGCTCCCTCTGGTTAATAGGCATGGACCAATTCTGTTACACGATAACGCATGACCGCATGTAAACCGTTTGACAGTGCAGAAACTACAGGAGTTCCAATATGAAATTTTGGCTCACCCTCCATATTCTCCAGACCTGTCACCAACAGATTATCATCTTTTCCAGAGTCTGGGAAACTTTACAAGAATAGCGCTGTAACGCGTCCTTTGAAGAATTTACGGAGCAGAAATATACAAGTTTTTTTCAAAATAGAATTTTTGATTTACCAACATGTTGGCAACGTACCATACGAAGGCGGTTTGATAATGACGCGGTTTTCAACAGATGGCAACACTGGGCATCATAATAGGCTTCATGTAAATTTTTGGCGCGATGTGTCATTTAGTTTTTGCTTGGCAGCCATATAAGTCGGATAACTTTTAACTTTTCTTGTAAAATGGATAAAACCGATTTTCGCTCATTGATTAAACATTATTTCTTGCGTGGAAAAACCGCGTAGGAAACAAAGGAAAAGCTTGATAAATATTATGGCTCATCTGCTTTAGCGAATTCAACCGTAATTTATTGGTTTGCTGAATTTAAACGTGGTCGTACGAGCACTGCAACAACGCCATCATCAGGAAGGCCAAATGAGGTGACTTCTGAGGAAATGATCAACAAAATCCATGATATTGTTTTGAATGACCGTCGAGTGAAGTTGAGAGAGATTGTCGACATTGTAAACATTTCATAGGAACGTGTATTCAACATCTTACATGAACATTTGCCTATGAAGAAGCTATCAGCCAGTTGGGTGCCGCGATTACTCACAAATGATCAAAAACGAAATCGTGTGACTACCTCAAAGCAATGTTTAGGTATGATGAGGCATAACCCAGATCAAAAAAAAAGACTCGCGGGAAAGAGATTCACATCAAATGATGAAGTAATCAACGAGACAAGCTCATATTTTGAGGAGTTCGACAAAACCTACTACTTATTTGGATGGCATCAAAAAGTTAGAATATCGTTTGACCAAGTGTATCGAGCTAAAAGGGGACTATGTTGAAAAATAAAACGAAATTTAAAAAATAAAGTGTGTTTTCATTGTTAAACCGGATCATTATCAATCCGCCCTCGTAGATGTAGACGGTGAGCATTTTTAGGAATAAACACATTTCGTTTGAAAATAACCGAGTTTTTCTTAACCCTTTAAAGTCCGACAATTGGTAAAGTAAAGGCAATAACACATTTACGGTACATAAGGATAGAATGACGGATGCGAGGAGTATGTATGGATATGCAGGCCTGCACCAACTCCCCGATAATTTTCTAATTTATTATTGTTATAAAAAAAAAAGTTTTTTTTTTTCAATACTTTTATATTTTATTATAGAAAATATGTTTCAATATTTTATATTTTATTGCAATAAAAAAAATTTTAATTACTAAATTTGAAACTACATAAATATGGTAAGAGCGCTCAATGTATGATGCCTCTACCGAAGAGGAAAGGTGTAGCATCGACTGATACCCAATGCTAAAAGACCTTTGGGTTCATTCAGTCAGTCAACGATGCACAATAAAGTTTTTTTTTTTTTTTTTTTTTTTTTTTCATTTTTCTATTCTTAGAATTGGTTGAAAGCTTATGTTTTAAAAAATATACATGATTATAAGTTATGTGAACAATTCATTTGCTTATATGAGATATTAAGTTACGCCGAATGTGCTTGAAGATTTTTGGGACTCAGTCGCTACTTCACCCAACAATTCGTTACATTTCAGCAGTTGAAAATAATTTATCATAAAGTGATTTATATAATTTCGGTTAAATAATCTGTAAAAATGGACGTTGCAACTATGCAAATCTTACATACTTCCGCTATGAGGGTAGCAACTGAACATACAAGACAGGAATTCCACACGGTAATTGACGAGCTAACAAATAAATTTCGTTCAATAGATTGTTTGGCCTTTGGACCACGTCAAAACATTGCCCGAATTTGCTAGTAACCAGGCAAAATATTTTTCGTGAAGGCAGGGTGCCCACGTCGCCTACCACATTTTTGAGAGTCACGAGTCACCAAGGTATCTCAAAGCATCATCATTACTGGATCGGTTGATATGGTTTTGGCCTCTTTAAACCCCGTGTTGAACTTCAAGGCAATCATAGCGCATCTGGATTTTTCTTATACCGATAAAAGACCGGCATATCTTATTGAAGAAGAAATGTTGATGTTGCAACAAGGCAGCATGAACATATAGCTTCATTTAATATTGAGGTTGAGAGAAGATTGATGCTGCTTGTTAAAAAAGCCAGAGTCTACTCTTAACCGTAAATATGGGGAAGACGCTTTAAGGATCTTCATATCAGGACTCAATAAGCGTTTGGGCGATACACTCTTTTCCTGACACTCTACAGATAGCCACAGCCCTGACACTCACGCGAGAACTTGCGACTAACCATTGTGACGACGATTTTTATATAAAAATCGCCCCAACTAAAAATCCTTATTTTTACTCTTTATTATTTATATTATTTTAGACTAAGCTTTTAATCGAACCACGATATAAACAACAAGCAACCACAACATAAGCGACTGCAACATCAAACAACACGATGGGAAGTATTTATGATCAAACACGAAGCTACAAAACATCGCAACCAGTAGACTAACAACTGATCTGCGGTATTAAGCGACAATAATAATCGAGGACTGGACAGTCTGTGCAGTGAGCTTGAAGCGCTCACATCGTATTTTCGCCCTTTATTAATGCCTAGTAGCGATTTCGGTCCTCTACATTAATACAGGTCACGCGCCTTCGAACCCCAACTTGGCTCTCGAGCTTGTCGAGACCAACGCAACGTATTTTCGCCCTTTATTAATGCGTAGTAGCGATTTCGATCATCTACATTAATACAGGTCACGCGAGTTAAATTCCCATGATCACCACACTTGCCGGAAATGCAGTCTACATAATTGTCTATATTGCCAAATTGCCACACATATCAGATTGCAGTCTGCATACCTACTTGATTACGATATATGCTGAATTGCAGTTCAATGACCACCGCACATGCCAAAATATTTAATGAGTTGTCATCAGTTTTTATTTAAGTTAAGTTTTCTTTGTACTTACCAAAAATTAATAAATTAATTAATAAAGAGAATTGAAAGAAATCGGTTATCGACTTATAAAAAAATATTTTTTTTAAAGCAAATAAATGTAAGGATCGTTTTTGGCGCAGTCGGTAGGATAGGCTTCGGTCGAGTTTCAAGTAAATAAACGGCGGTTTACCGAAATTGCAAGAAAGTTCGATCGCGAAAATTAATTCAAGGAAGCCTATGACGAACATTATTATGTTGTGAAAAGGATATGCCAAGAGTATACTGGCTATATCTAATCAGTACGGACGGTTAATCCGTATTAGTAACATAATTGGAAAGAAAATAAAAAAATTTAAAATAAATAGATTAAAACACACTAAAATAAGTAAAAACTATAATTAAGCAGCAAATAAAAAGTGGAAAATAAATAAAAACAGTGCAAAAAAAATACGTATAACAACTCAACACAAAGAAGGAAATTATGAGAAACACCCTTGCAGCCACACTATTTTTGGGGTATATGTGAGTGAAATTATTGTGCATATTTTTATTAATACATAATACAAATATATTGATGCCAATGAAACCTAACAAACCATCCCGACTTCCTTATCCTTATCATAAACCATTTGAATTGAACAGGACACGAAACTTACAAACTATAACAGAAAACACGGACGCAAAAATGACACAAACAAACGTTGCTTCAGATATTTTCAACTCTTTGAGAATTCCTGATGTCATAAAAGATTTGCCAAGATTTGACGGCAATCCTAGACTTCTTTATGATTTTATAAGTAATGTCGAGGAAATTCTTTCACAGATTCGTGGTGTCGATGGCACACCATATGCGCAAATTTTATTGCGAGCCATTCGAAATAAAATCGACGGGCAAGCTAATGAAGTATTAAATACATATGGCACTGGGATGATATAAAAGACAATTTGATACTTCATTACTCAGACAAGCGGACAGAGACGTCCTTAATTAGGGACCTTCATACTTTAAGACAGGGTTTAAAAAATGTTGAAAGTTTTTATGGTGAAATTATAGAATGACAAGCGACAATGATTAACAACATTCTTATTCACGAGACTAATAGTTATGTAATTAAAGCAAAAAAAAGATTTATTCGCGGAAATGAGCTTGAATACATTCTTGACGGCACTAAAGGAACCATTAGGCTCGACAATTAGAGCCATGCGACCAGATACGTTGCATGAAAGAACAGAACATATCTTACTATAGAAATGAAACAAACAGCTTGCAGAGAATTATTACCAACAAACCACCAAACCCCTTCCCACAAAATACATAAAAGTATCCGATTACGCAATCTCCCGTTTGGAGACAACTAAATAATTATAATAGACCCTTTAATAATATATTAAGAACCACTAATCCTTATGCCATGGGTTTCAATCGACAACAAACACCTAATTTTAGACCAAATTTTACTCCAAATCAGAATACATTTAATCAACCACTTAGACCACCAATATTTAACCATTCATTCAGACCACCAATGCAAAGACAATCTACTCCTGAACCGATGGATACATCGTCAGGAAATACTAATATAAGGCGACAACCGAAACAATTTAGACCACCCTTCAATAACTATAACAAACCAACTCATCATATGGAAGAATTAAACAACATAGATGATATCTACGAACAACAATATTACCCTCATATAGAGACAGCTATACCACAGTATTACTATGGTTATTACCCAGAAAATCCAGATTATGGATACTACGACTACAACCCGCATTATTCAGTAAGCCAACAAAAACAACCTAATATTGCCACTGAACTTTAGGTTCCGCCTAATGAAACCAACATTAAACAGAAACTGAAAATTTTCAATCAAACGCCTCGAACAACCAACCGGTTATATAGAAGTTAACAACGCTTAAATCACCAAATTCCTACGTTCTACTTATGAATATCAAAATATCAAATTATATTTTCTTAAGTCACCAAATTCCTACGTTTTACCTAAGAATATCAAATTATATTTTTATTATATTTTTCTGCTGTATTTCTTTGCAAACATTTTACTTTGTATTTCTAGAATATCAAATTATATTTTTCGGCACTTCATTTGCTTGTCGTGCAATTTATGCATTTATGTTAACCTGTTATGTAAACCTGCTTATTGTGCAAAAAAAATACATTTGTAAATTTAGCCATAAGAACATTGCAACTTGGGTGAAGAATAAAAAAGGAATCAGTCTGATTTTGAACAACCAACGTGATAGTAGTTTACCATTTATTTAACTCAGATGTTAATAAACACGGCTATACTCTCCCCTATATTCCATTTAGCAATTATCAGCAGGGCTCAAAGCTCAAAAACCTCAAGTGTAACATCAAGGCGCTTCAAACATAAGTGAGCAGCAATGCAGCAGCGGTGCAACATCATAAGATGACATCAATAGCCAAGCAACAAGTAAACCGGAAGTTAAGTTTTGCCGACCAATTTTTATACCCTACACAGAAAGTATATTCACTTTGTCATTCCGTTTGTAACGCATAGAAGGGGGCGTGACAGGTATGGAAAAGTGTATATATTCTTGATCAGCGTCACCACCTGAGTCGATATAGCTGTGTCCGTCTGTCTGTCTGTCTGTCTGTTGAAATCAGGTTTACTAGAAAACTAAGCAAGCTAACTTAATGAAATTTGGCACACAGCTCACATATTCTTGCAAGCTTCTAGCATATAAAAATGGTGAAATCGGTTCATGGCCACGCCTTCCGCCCATACTCTATGTAAATATACCCAAGTCCATTTTGAAAAAAGTTGCTGCGATTTTGATGAAACTTGGTGATTTGGTGAAGATGAGAACAAAATTAAGATTAGGCTAGGTTTGAAGTTTGCAAAGACTCTTAAAGGGGTGTGGCACAGCCCTTAATTTTAACTTTTATAACGCCATAGCTCGTAAACCGTGCAAGATATTGTGATGAAATTTGGTACACGAATACAGATCTTATAAACCTTGAATTGCGCATAAAGTGGACGTAATTGTAAAAGTGGGCGTCGCACTTTTTAACAATTGAAAATTTGGATTTCGTATAACTCCAAATCAGCACACACGATTTTCATTAAAATTTTAGAGATGATACCACTGAAAGTAGTCATCAATACAAGTTTATTCAATATTCTGGAAAATTTTGTTGAAGGGCGTGGCACAGCCTGCAATATTTATAGACGTTATAAAAAGAGAACTAACAAAGCAATCGCTATGAAAATTAAGATGGCAAATATACTCGCTAAAAGGTTTCTTCTTGCAAAATTTTGGTACAATGGTGCCGGTGGGTGTGGCACCTCCCATATAAGCAAAATACGGTTAATGCTATAGATAGTGTGCTATGAGAGTAATCTTCATAAAATTTTGTGTAGAGATGCCGGTTACTATAAGTTAACACCGGTTAACGACTTAAGCAACAAAGTGCTTCAAAATGCTACGTTGCATCAGACATCCGCTTAAAAATATCAAATAACCATAACTCCATGCAAAATATTTCCATTCAGAATTAAATGCTACATCAACGAAACCCACACGCGCAACCCAAAAATGCAACATCAGCGAATTACGCGACCGCGGGTAGCTTGGCAATAAGTTTTAAGTATTTTGTATTTTTAGTTCTAAACAGAATTCAATACAGCACAAACGTGCTTGAATAATAAATAAAATATTAACACATTCTGGCTTATATTAATTGGCGCCCAACTCTATAAAGGAACCCGCGTTAGTGCAACAAAAAGTTAATGAAAAGTGTTCTACGAAAACCAAAATTTATCACTAATATAAGTTTATTTCAAACAAATAAAAGAAAAACAAGCAAGCGAGTAATAAAGTAACAAAAGGAGATAAAAAAAAGCTCTTCAATGAAAATTTATTACATCAAACATATTTCGAACATTAAAATAAGGACAAGCAAGTGCAACAATAACACAATTTGTGTAAGATTCTGCAAATAGTGCAGGATAAATAAATATAAAAATATTGTCGCCGAAGCCGCTGGAGCTCTTCGGACAGCGTGTGTCACCGAATCAGCGCACCAGCTATTTGGGCAACGGAGAAGTTATGAAAATTTAACAGCACCACCGTACTGCTACAGAAGTAAACGAACGAGGAAAAATAAGCAACAATAAGCAACGGCAGCGAGCCAAGTGAATGAAGAAAAAATCTAACAACAATATGGTCTATTGGAGTATTATTAAAGTGTAAGTGCTCGTTCCTTTTACAAAGAATTAATTATTTAAATTGTGAAAAATTATAAAGAAATTAAAAAAATTCTTTAAAATTAAAATTACTGACAAGTTCAACACAAGTTAATGAATAGCAGTGATAGTAGTGATAGCGAATTTGGGGGTAGGTTTAACCAATTGAATTTGTCCAATATCCTAAGTGATAGTGATAGTGAACTGGAAGATAGGCTTCTTCATCTAAACATATTAAAAGATCAGGAAACAAGAAAAATGAATGAGCAACAGTTAACAGCTGTTGTCCAAGCAGCAGTAAATTCTGCCCTTACAACTCAAAGACAGGAATTCGAACATCAAATAGGCCAATTAACTGCACGAATTACGAACTTAACAACAGGCCCGAAAATTACGACATTTGAACCGGTAAAAATTGTTCCAACGGTCACGTGTGAGGAGTCTTTAGATTTGGTAAAATCTTTACCGGAATTTGATGAGCAGGTTACCGAATATGTTTCGTGGCGACAAGCCGCACACACAGCATATGAGGTATTTAGGGCCTACCAAAATAGTTCAAGACACTATCAAGCGGTTGGCATCATCCGCAATAAAATTAGGAAGTCAGCCGATGCTGTTTTAGCTTCCTTCAACACGGTATTAAATTTTGATGCAATAATTGCACGCTTAGATTTCACATATGCGGACAAGCGTCCCATATACTTAATAGAACAGGAACTCTCAACTTTGAGACAAGGCAGCCTAACAGTGCTGCAATATTTTGATGAGGTGGAGAAAAAACTAATATTACTGACAAATAAGACAGTAATGTCATACGCAAGAGAAACTGCGGATACGATTTGTGAAAAATATAGGGCCGACGCTCTCAGAGTTTTCATATCAGGGCTTAAAAAACCTCTTTGTGATATCATTTTCGCTTCACGTCCTAAGGACCTGCCAAGTGCCTTGGCGCTGGCCCAGGAGGTTGAATCTAATCACACGCGATATGTTTTCGCAACAGGTTTTGCGGCACACGAAAGCCAGATAAGCAATAAAAGAGAAAACGAGGATAATGGGAAGTTGCTGCACCATAAAAATCCATATTTTAAGAATGAACAGCAGCAAGCTTATGGTAGAAATAACGTGCAACAGTCTGTCCCAATGGAGGTTGATCCTTCTGAATCAAGGATGAAACAACCTACCAACTGGCGTCGGGGGCAGTCTCAAAGGACTTTTCAACCTCAACAACAATTTAGGTCAAATTACCAACAGGGTTCTCATAGGGAGCAAAATTTCAAAAATGAACAAGATTTTCGTAGCAAACGACCAGCGAATTCTGGTAGGGTCAATGAACCTAAGATACAAAGAGTGAATAATATAATGAGTGAAAGGGAATATGATCAGGGAGCGGAAGCTCAGGTTAGTGACCTAGAGGAGGAGCAGGTCAATTTTTTAGGGGACAATCCCTACTCCCATGGATCGAACGGAGAGGAGGGAACAAAAAAATTAAATTACTGGTAGATACAGGTGCATAAAAAATTTTTTTTAAAACCCCTAACGGAGTTAAAAGGTGTTGTGCCTGTATCTCAACCATTTAGTGTTAAGTCTTTGCACGGCAACAACACTGTTATAAAAAAATGCAAGATAAACTTATTTAACGTCAATTCAGATTTTTTTATACTGCCGAATCTCACAACTTTCGATGGTATAATTGGTCTTGATCTCCTAAATCGGATCAATGCCAATTTAGATTTTAAAAGTGGTAAACTACTACATGATTCTGGGGAGGAAACTTTATTGTTTCTAGAATGCGAAGATGTTGGATTCCTTGAAACGATCAGTGATGAAGTACCGCTTGCAGTACGCGACCAGTTCTGCAAGATGATTAAAAATAAATCAAAAGTTTTTGCTGACCCGAAAGGGTCACTTCCATTCAACACGAATATCGTTGCGACGATTCGAACAAAGAATCAAGAGGCAATTTACTCTAGACTTTACCCATACCCTATCGGGGTAGCAGGGTTTGTAAACAATGAAATCAAGGACCTTTTGGCAAATGGAATAATCCGACCGTCTAGGTCCCCGTACAATAACCCCATCTGGGTTGTTGATAAAAAAGGCGTACATTCCTTAGGGCATAAGAAAAAAAGAATGGTGATTGATTTTAGGAAACTAAATGAAAACACCATTGAGGACAAATATCCCATACCCAATGTTACGGTGATACTGTCCAACAGGAAGGACGCTCATTACTTTACGACGTTAGATCTGAAGTCGGAATTCCATCAAATTGAATTGTTAGAAAGGGACAGAGAAAAAACGGCTTTCTCTGTAAACAACGGTACGAATTTTGTCGTCTCCCTTTTGGGCTTAAGAACGCGCCCAGCATATTTCAAAGGGCAATAGACGATGTTCTCAGGGAACAAATTGGCAAGACCTGCCACGTCTACGTAGATGATGTGATTATCTACTCGAAAACAAAAGAACAACACGTCATGGATATTGAAAAGGTGTTGAGAAAACTTTATGATGCCAACATGAGAGTAGCACTCGAAAAGTCAAAGTTCTTTAAAGTTGAGGTCGAATATTTGGGATTTTTAGTTTCAAGGGGTGGAATAAGAACATGTCCTGAAAAGGTACATGGAATAAAAAACTATGAGCAGCCTACAACGCTTCGAGGACTTCGATCCTTCCTAGGGCTTGCTAGCTATTATAGGTGTTTTGTTAAAAATTTTGCCTCTATAGCTAAACCTTTAACGAACCTATTAAAAGGTGACAATGGTAAAGTAAGTGCCACCCAGTCAAGGAAGATTCCAATCAAACTGGGATCTAAAAGCTTACGCGCTTTCAATTCCTTCAGAGAAATATTATCATCAGAGGATGTTCTTCTGATGTACCCGGATTTTACAAAACCCTTTGATTTAACAACCGACGCATCTTCAAGTGGTTTAGGAGCTGTATTGTCACAGAATGGAAAACCTATAACTATGATTTCTAGAACGCTAAGAGACACTGAGGAACATTTTGCAAACAAACGAAAGGGAACTTCTGGCTATCGTTTGGGCCCTAAACAGCCTAAGAAACTATCTATATGGAGTCAAAGAAATAAATATCTACACTGACCACCAGCCCCTAATCCATGGAAGTCCATAATAGAAGATTATAATGCAAAACTGCATTTCAAGCCAGGTAAAGACAACCATGTTGCTGATGCGCTATCCAGGCAACATATGTATATGTTAAGTGTGGACATCAGCTCAGACTGCGCTACAATTCATAGCGAAGAGTCGCTGACATATACGATTGAGTCAGTTGACAAACCGGTCAATTGCTTTAGAAACCAAATAGTTATAGAAGAGGGTCAGGTACAGTCAAGGCGAACTTTTATTATCTTCGGGTCAAAAACCAGACACGTTATTGTATTTTCTGATATAGATTATTTAATGAAATCTTTACATGAATCTGTAAATGATGGAGTAGTTAATGCAATACATTGCAGCTTACCGGTGCTGGCTAAGATACAACACGACTTAGTCGAACTTTATCCAGCGGTAAAATTCCGACACACGGAAAAAATTGTGACAGACATCTTTGACGCTAGTGATCAAACCGAAATTGTGGTCGCTGAGCACAATAGGGCACACAGGGCGGCTCAAGAAAACGTTAAGCAAATTTTGGGTAACTACTTTTTTCCAAAAATGGACAAAAAGGCGAGGGAGGTTGTCACGAATTGCAAAATATGCTCGAAAGCAAAATATGAGCGTCATCCGAAAAAACACACAATAGGAAAAACACCAATACCATCTTATTCTGGTGAATTTTTACATATTGATATCTTCTCCACTGACCACAAATACTATCTTACATACTGTCAGCGTCAAAAGAAATTGTACACGTTAATATGTTATGTTTTTGTCTTTATTTTACTAGTTTGCTTTACCATTTTATTCAACATATTATGTTTTTTGAAAAATATATTGTATATTCTTTCATTTTATAAAAAAAACAAAAACAAAAATTTAACAATAAAAAAAATTATACAATACAACTTAAAATACTTCAAATTCACAGCGTCAAAAGAAATTGTACAGTAAGTATAAAAAAATTATTTCAAAGAATTTTAAAGAGGTTAGTATTTTGTTTGCTTTCCATTTGCGTTGATTACAGCTTGCAATCTTCTGGGCATCGATTCCACTAGGTTTCGGGTTACATCGGAAGAGATTTTTTGCCATTCCTCCATTATCACTGATTTTAGAGAGTCTTTGCTGGTAATCGTTCTTTTTCTAATCTGACGGTCCAGATGCTCCCACAAATGCTCGATAGCGTTAAGGTCGGGTGACTGGGCGGGATGATCCAGCTGTTTTGGGGTATGATATAGCAGCCATTCCTTTACTATTTTAGCAGTGTGCTTAGGATCATTGTCTTGTTGAAAGACCCAAGTTTGATCCAAGCCCAATTTGTCGACACTAGGTTGCAAATTATCTCTCAAAATGGTGAGGTAATCTGTTTTATTCATAGTGCTCTCTATGAAAACCAAGTTACCTACACCACTGGCTGCCATACACCCCCATACCATGACCGAACCACCACCATGCTTGACGGTAGATATTACATTTTGTTGGGCAAATGCTGAATTTTTGCATCTCCAAATTTTAGTTGGTGTTTTCTTACCAAAAATTTCAAATTTGCTCTCGTCAGTAAAGACCACATTATTCCAGAATGAATTTGGTTTATTTTGATACTTTTTAGCAAAATTCAGACGTCGCTGTTGATTGATTTTTGATATGAAAGGTTTTCTTCTTGGAACTCGTCCACGTAGTCCATTTGCATGTAGTGCTCTACGTATAGTACTGGAGCTAACGTTAACACCTGAGCGTTCTGAAATGTTCTCGGATATTTTAACAGCACTTTCAGTTGGATTTTGCTTCACTCGTCGCACAATGGATCGTATTTGAGTCGCATTTAGTTTACGGGGTCTTCCAGATTTGGGACGATTTTGTAAATTTTCGAACTTTTTGTAATTATCAATTATATGTTTTACAGTATTATGGCTTCTATCAATCATCAAACCAATTTCACGCAATGTTTTTCCTTTTTTATAATATTTTAGCACAAGTTCGCGAACATCCAGGGAGGTTTGTTTACCCATTTTGAAAATAAATTTCGTTACTCAATAATCTTTAGATTTGAACTGATCCTCACGACGTCAAGTCAATTAATAATTATTATAATTAGTTAATATTGCCTACAACATGATAAAAAGTCAAATCACTAAAAATAACGGGAATTTTTTACCGTTAAAATTCTTTAAAATATTTGGTGCACGTGTTGTACAATTTCTTTTGACGCTATTAATATGAAGATGTTTTTGTTTTTGTTCTATGAATTTTTGTTATTGTAATATTGTTGTTGTTTTTATTATGTACATTAAGAGAGGAGAAAATATATTATTAAAAAAACAAAAAATGTAAAACAAAAGGGAATTGCAAAAGAGTATAATTTAACTGCAAACATAGAGGAACAACGTGTACAACTTCTTTTGACGCTGACAGTATATTGACAAATTTTCGAAATTTGCAATGGTTCAGAAAATTGCCTCTAGAACAATAGTAGATGTTAAGCCAGCGATTTTACAAATTCTGAATGTTTTTTCAAATGCTAAGACCATTTATTGTGATAACGAGAGATCTATAAATTCTCAAACTATAATATCAATTTTACTAAATAATTTCAATATACAAATTGCTAACGCACCTCCTTTGCACAGTACCTCCAATGGTCAGGTCGAACGATTCCACAGTACTTTAGTGGAAATAGCTAGGTGCCTAAAGCTTCAAAGGAGTTTAGATGATACAGACGATCTGATTCTTTTAGCGACTATTGAATACAATAAAACTGTACATTCCGTTACGAACAAGAGGCCAATTGATGTAATTTTTCCCCCATCGGCAATGTTAGCCGAAATCAGAGAGCGTATTTCGAGCACGCAGTTGGCAGACCTAGAGTTCCATAATAAAAATAGACAGGATAAAGTTTATAACGCAGGTGACAAGGTCCTAGTCAAAGTCAACAAGAGGTTAGGAAATAAACTGTCTGTTTTGTACGTAGAGGAAGAGGTTGAAGAAGACCTCGGCACCACCATTCTTATAAAGGGGAGGAGGGTCCACAAAGATAATTTGCGGACAAGTTAGAATTTAATGAAAATCGGATATATTAGAAATTAGGAGTAATTTTACAAGTTTTTGGGTTAATTTTAACTTTTTTACATTTTAGGCTAAGCATGATGCTATTTCTATTGACGACGACCAAGACGTATAAACTTATCGATTACAGCCATGCAGACTATATTCCTATCATGGACGGAGACACAGTAGTTTGGCAACAGTATGGGTACCTAACCCATTTTTCTAACTTGACTTGGTACAAAATTATGAAAGACGAGACCATAGGCCTTATGGAATATTTTCCACAGTCCCATATGAAAAAGTTGCTGGAGTCCGATACCGCACATATTGAAACACTTTTACAAACAGTTCAAATTCACCATAGAAACGCACGGGGTATAAACATTATAGGTACGGCGTTAAAGGTGGTAGCCGGCACCCCTGACTTCGACGATTTTAACAAATTACAGAACCGACAGGAGATGCACGTTGACTCTAACAATCGTCAATATCAGATAAATACAAATGTGCAGATTAAGATACGGGAACTCACAAAAACAGTTAATAAGATTCTCGCTATCACTCAGAAGGAAATGATAGATACAGGGCATTTATATGAAACACTTTTAGCTAGAAATAGAATTTTGATATTAGACTTGGAAACAGTAATCTTGTCAGTTACACTAGCAAAAATAAATCTTGTAAATCCGGTAATTCTTGATAATAGTGATTTGAAAAATATTTTAAACGAGCACTACACTACTAATATTACTGTAATGGAAATTTTAGAAATGTCTAGTATTAAGGTATTGCAAAGTAGAGATAGTTTATATTTTGTTATCAAATATCCTATGCCTAAAGCTATCTGCAAGAAATTAAGCCTCTATGGGGTACAACATAATAGAATGATTCTACATTTTGGACAAACTAATACCGTAGCAGAGTGTCAAAATGAAGCATATGCTGTAGAGTGCCAACCAACAATTTCTGTACCGTTTTGCAAACAATTAGAAGTTAGTACTTGCGGTAAGCAACTAGTCTCTGGAGGAGTTGCAAATTACAGTACAGCACCAATAAATCAAAGTAACGTAACTGAAGTCGATGATGGCATCCTCATTCTTAACAACATGATCGCTTCCATAAAAGGTAAAGATGGAAATATTAGAACTGTCAATGGGACGTACTTACTAACGTTTGAAGAACGAGTTGAAATAAACGGCTCCATATTCAGAAATATTGACTCAGTCGTAAAACGAAAACCCGGAACACCAACATCGCTTAAAATAAACCTCAGTCAACACCTTGAAGTTTTAAGCATGCCATACTTGCGCGAACTAAATGCGCAAAATATCAATCATATTGGCGCATTGCAGCAACAGGTTGACCTAAAAACGCAATTTTTCATTGGTATGGTGACAGCAATTGTCATGGTGCTTATTTTGTGGTTAACTGTAAGCCAATGGAAAAAGCGCGTAGGAAAAAGAACTATGAACGTCGCTGTCCAGAAATTGACACAGGGTATCGTGGACGCAACCCACTTAGGAAGGGAGGAGTTAACACTGGTTAACGACTTAAGCAACAAAGTGCTTCAAAATGCTACGTTGCATCAGACATCCGCTTAAAAATATCAAATAACCATAACTCCATGCAAAATATTTCCATTCAGAATTAAATGCTACATCAACGAAACCCACACGCGCAACCCAAAAATGCAACATCAGCGAATTACGCGACCGCGGGTAGCTTGGCAATAAGTTTTAAGTATTTTGTATTTTTAGTTCTAAACAGAAATCAATACAGCACAAACGTGCTTGAATAATAAATAAAATATTAACACATTCTGGCTTATATTAATTTATATAAGCAAGAAAAATAAATGAATTATTGTTCAGAGCGCTTGCTTTTTGGATTCACATTTCAGCATTCAATGAATTCATATTCTACTCAACAATAGATCCAAATAGGTTAAAAAAAACACCAAAAGCAATGTCATGGACAAAAACCACATACCTATCAGAGCCAGAAATCAACGAAATTCATATTTTCTTTTACTTCTGACAACGCTATCAAAATGATCATCAAACCTTACTTGCGACAAAGAGCAAGAGGTCGGCCCATCTATCAAGAAACCTAGAACGGTTCCGATACAAATCAAACGGGGGTATATAAGCTCTTTTTTTGACAGAGAAGACTTCACATAAAGAGAATAAAAGCACGTTGAATTGCGGTATGTTTAAAAAAAATGTTTGCAAAGGAACACAAAACTAAAATGTATGTCAAAGTTTTCAAAAACTCTAAAAGAACTAGTTTATCAAATAATAATGCAATTTTTACTTTTAACCATCAAAACAAAATTTTTCTTTGAAATTCCATACAAAATAATTACGGGTCGAAAATGATCTGCCAACGTAAGATGAGTCGAAATTTTTAAAAGTCGGTCTACGGTTAAAAGTGAAGTTTAAGGGGTGTATTTAAACTTTTGTCCCTGACTGAATGTATTTTATTCTAAAAACATATATAAAAGAATGTTCACTTAAAGCATTAGGACTTAAAGCATTAGGTGCTGCTGGTGAGAATCTGGCTATTATATAATTGCATAGAGTCATGAAAACTTTTTCACATAGCACTGAATTATATATAATCGAGCATGGATAGGATGAACTTGGTCGCAAAAGTTATACTGTGCAGCAACAAGAAACAATTTAAGGTTTCGAAAAGAATGGCGTAAAATTAGTTTTGATGTCAGCAAAAAAAACTTATTGAAACCATTCCGAAACAGCTGTAGGCAACGGAAAACCAAAAAGTAAAATACTGAAAATTAGAATAAATATTTTTTTGTTTGTTTGTTATCCTTTCGTTTTAAAATTGAAATATCCAGTATTTAACTTTTTTTTGGATCAGTAATTAATGCTTTATCAAATATATATGTTTAGAAAACTTTTATAAAAGATACTGTCATTTTTATACCAAAAAAAAAAAAAAAAATTCAGAATGCAGAAGTTCTTGCATACCCTAGCTGACTTTTAATGTGATCCACTGTAGCTTAAATAACTAACTTTTTGTAGGTACTTAGTTAAATATTTTGTAGTATAGATTATGCGCTTTTTTAACATTGCTTGTTGAAGTGGAAAAAATTAACAACTACATTTGTTCAATAATATACAAAATTTTTACGTATTAGTTTACGTATTTTTATTACTCTTAAATATTCTAAGCAATTATTTTACTATGAACTTATTTGATACGGATGAAAATTGCATTTTCAGTCGTTTTCTCCGATTTTCTTAATTTTTTGGCCTTGTTTTGATAAAAAAAAAAGTAAGTCATATGTAATTTTGCGCAAGTTATGGCACAAAAAACTTTGGCGAAATTTTATGGGATTTGACTTTACTTGGTTCTTGTGTCATAAGCATAGGAAATTTGTTTTTTAATATTCAATGGGCTTTTTATTAAAAAAAAGGTTGAAAATTTGAGAATACTGCATTCTATATAATAAATTGTCTTTAAAAGCAATGAATATAACTCATTTATAGAAATTTTTCAGAGCCACAACATTTACTAAGACGATTAAGTCATAAATTCTTTATCAGAGCCTGTAAAAGTCAAAATGAGACACATAATTTTACGACTCCTTAGGCGCAAACGCGAACTATGATTTCGATACTAATAATGATAGTTGCAAAGCGTCCGTTTTATCAAAACAAATCGGAAAGCTCGATTGAAATTTTGTCTTATTTGTATTCCAATCAAAATAGAACGAGTCTGTGGCATTAAAAACGCATATTTAAAATAAAAATCAAATTAAATTGTAGGTATAATCCTAGTTTGTCCATAACATCTTACTTCGAAATTGATAACTATTCTAAAATACTATTTACATTTAGTTGTTTTGTCAAGCAGCTTTTTCCAAAGGTCAAACTGTTCGTTCGATTTGATCATATGTACGCTAATCGTCTTCCGAATATTACATGGATTAAAAGCGATTCGTCTATTCAGAAATTCATTCACATGGACACGCCGTATACCCAATTGTTGCGCAACAATGCCAGTTGTGAAGACATCTTCAAGTTTGAGATATGTTTGTTGGAGTGCTTGCTGATATAAATCATGTATTGTATCTGCTGATAACACATAAGCTGGTCCCGTTGTAAATGGTGGAAATATTGTTGCAGAAAATTGTTTAGGTGACACATAGTATTTCGATTTTGAGTTACGTATAGGTTTCCATTTTTTTGCCAAGCGTCCATATATGATTCGCTTTTCTTTATCATGCTTATCGAGAAATGACAACAGCTTAGGTACATTTATAAACATGTCGTCATCCGTTTTAAGTACAAATTTTGCACGAGAACAATGTTTATCAACCCATTCTAACGCCGATATAGTTTTTAATGTTAAATTGTTGTACGTATCTATAAATTGACCTCTCACTAAATCGCCGTATATAAAGTTTTCTTGTGTCAATGCAGTATTGAGAGTGTCATTGTATGAACGGCCTAAAATAAAAATTGTTGCAACATCACGGCGTCCGCCGTAATGTCCCCATGTTTGACGTATCGCCAGCCTCGACTCTTGATGTGATTGTGCAGACGTTATTATTATCAAAAGCTTAATTTCAGTGCCTTCATCTGGACAAATTTGTTCAATATTTATCTCATCATCTAAGTGGCCGCTTTCATATATTTGGTTAGTCGGAATACCTTGAGTTAGGTCCACTGATGATGATAAAGAAGATGGAACATGCTTAATTGGTACTGATGCTGTTCTTTTGGTGGTAGTTGTTGTGTTAATGTTATTATTAGATTTACTTTTGCTTTTTAAGCCAGTAATCGCGGAAACTTTGGAAAGTACACCATCCAATGGTGCATTTTTAATTTCATTCGAAGGTTTTACTTCAGTTTCATGAGCTGTAAAATGACAAATAATTAGAAACATATAAACCATTTTTGCATTATTTATGGAAAATATAATATATTTACGTACATTTTTCAACCAATTGTGGTGAATTTGTTAAGTTTTTTAATATCTTATCAGCATTTTCAATAAACTTCTGCAAGTTAGAAGTTGGTATTAATACATCAGAATCAACAACTTTATTAGCATTATTATCAATTCGTTCAACAGGTTGTAGCTGTACAGCAGAAGTATTGTAAGTAATATCTATAAATTGATTTATATTACACAGTAGAACAAAAAAAGGTTTCCAGATATATATATATATATTTTGAAAAGGGTATTTTTGTGCTGATCAGCTATTCCAAACAATCTAGCTCACGATACTCAAAGTTTGGAATTTTACAAACATTTTGAAGCGGATATCTCAATACGAGACATACTGGAGCAAATACGTCAGAATCGAATTCAGAGCATAAATATTTTAAATTGTTTGGAATTTTGACAGATTTATATATATATGACCATATATAAAAATAATGTGACGTGATGGATATTATATTATTTGGAGAAGTTGATCAGCTCAAAATTACCGATCAGAAAATGTATATTTTATTTATTGCTCTCTTAATAAGTATACTTAATGCCTTACCAATATTATTTTCGACCATTTGTTGATATTGTTGATCCTTCATCAACG
Organism: Meiosimyza decipiens; assembly: GCA_963680825.1. Classification (NCBI taxonomy): domain Eukaryota; kingdom Metazoa; phylum Arthropoda; class Insecta; order Diptera; family Lauxaniidae; genus Meiosimyza; species Meiosimyza decipiens. Next base: position 5,046,922 of record OY804262.1, on the reverse strand, counting down.
CATGTTCATCCAAAGCTGATTCAGCTTCGACATCTGCGTCTGCATGTGCTTCTACATCTATTGTTGGTTCTCTATGGCGCTTAGCCGGAGTTCTGACGACATCATATTGAGTATTGGTATTCTTAGAGCTGGTTGGTTCATTTTTGGCATTTTTAGGAAAAACGTTTATTTTTTCGCTGTCTTTTGATTCCAATGCAATAGAATTTGTTATATTATTATTTTTTACAGAGCGTATGTGTGGCAAAGCAAAAGATCTACTAGAATAATATGACGCATACATAAATATGGTCAAAACTACAGCGACAAACAAGATTAATAAACGTAAGAAACGTATATTTTGAACTCCACTACCCATAGCTAGAATATTATTACCAAATTTTTTTGTAAAAATTTTGGATTTGACTTCGATATTTTATTTTTAGTTTTTTTTTAAATCACTATTTTAATAATAAAAAATTGAGTACTTCTTTCGGATATCGACAGCTTGAACTGAAAAGAAAAAAATTATACTGTTAGATTATTTACATATTTATTAGGCTGAGTCAGCCTAAAAGCAAAATAATTCATAAAAAAGTTCAACCGTTCACACCAAGTTTTAATCTTGGAAGATATGTGCTGACCTATGACTAACAAAACGTCTTTGTCCATGGACTATGATCTTATTTAAATACACTTATCACCACACCTCACCTCTTCACTTCACACTACAAAACAACAATAGAATTATCATAATCAATTTCTATTGGTGCAACATAACCTCTATTACGAATTTTGATTTCGACATAAAAAGTGTTCCTCGCTATCTCTTTACCTTTTAACGCATCCATTAGCATTCTTCTTCGAGGCAAAACTTTTAAATAAAATCAAGCGAACTCGCAACAGTAAGGCTCGAGCATTATTTCAACTCGCGCTTCAGCGCAACACAAAGTTATATGCAATGAGCCACACTATCAACGCGCGTTGGAACGCCCGTGCGTTTTATTAACGCTGCAGTTATGCTAAAACGCGCGTTGTTAATTAAAAATTATATTAAGCTTTAAAGCTTTTATTTGCAACAAAAATTTCCAAATAAAACCACTGTAATCGAACGCGAATTGAATTCTCAATTAATCAAAAAAAAACTTATATTTTTTAAAATATATAATATCGCATTGCTATGCTGTCAAAAAATGAGATATGAAGAACGGTATACCGGACTTGGATAAGGCTTCCTCGTTTTACGGCGAAAAAGTAGATAAACCTGAATGGATTAATTTTTTAAATTGCAGTTATTTTATCTATTACATATCGCAAAATGTGTGTAACGCACTGCATCAGAAAATAAAAACCGATTCTACTCACTTGTTTTACGATAGGTTGTACTTTTTTTTGGTACAGAAAGTCTAACGATCCAATGCGTTCAAAACTAGGAACACAGCCCTTTAATATCTAGTCCTTTGTTGCTGTCAAACGATGTGAGGGCTTGTGTGTGAGTTTTTATACATATTATTTTATACGTTAGTGGTAGTTATGTACGGAGTTAAATTTCGCCTATTTTTGATACGCTTAAAATACGAAAATTTACTATTTTTCGAATATACAACGAATATATCCTCAATCAAAACAAAAACAAAATAGTAAAGGTGTTATCTTCGGCCAGGCCGAAACTCACATACCCTACACTACATTAAAAGTACTTTTTAAATAAATTTTAAAAAAATGTTGAAGAGGTTGAATAAGTCGAAAATATTGTAAAAAGGTTCAAAAATGTTGGAAAGTGTTGGAAAAAACTGAAAATGTCAAAAGAATATGGGAAATGTTGAAAAAAATAGAATAGAAATGAAAATCACTAAATATGTCACTCCCACTCCTACAGTTCCGCTCACTTTTGTTTCAATAAATTATATTCGTGATTAACATGATCAAACCAAATTTTAGCACAATAGCTTGTATAGTTTGCGATATGTGCCGTAATTATTCTTAAAATTTAGGGCGGTGACACACCCACTGGTGCAATCCACTCCGATTTTGATCCAGAAATAGCTTTTTATAAAAAAACTTCTTACACCAAATTTCACTATGATTGCTCATATATTTCGATAGTTATGCCACTTAAGGTATTTTAATTGCATCGGAGGTGCCACGCCCACTGTTGCTATTTCAAAAGCTTTAAATTCATATGTACCTAATACCCAGTAAACCACTTACATCAAATTTCAGATAATTTGCTCCAATAGTTCACTTAAAATAACACTTACAACTTTATGTGAATGAGGGAGGTGCCACGCCCACTCATGCAATCTTGTCAAGTTTCATTTAATTCTGAAGCTTATAGTAACCGACACCTCTACACAAAATTTTATGAAGATTCCATAGCATTAAACATATTTTGCTTTTATGGGAGGTGCCACACCCACCGGCGCAATTGTGCCAAAATTATGCAAGAAGACACCTTTTAGCATGTATATCCGCCTTATTAAATTTCATAACGATTGCGTTGTTAGTTCTCTTTTTATAACGTTTATAAATACTGTAGGCTGTGCCACGTCCTTAAAAGAATTTTTTCAGAATATTGACGTAACTGGTATTGTTGACTACTTTCAGTGGTATCATGCCTAAAATTTTAATGAAAATCGCATGTGCCATTTTGGAGTTATACGAAATCCAATTTTTTAATTGTTAATAAATGCCACGCCTACTTTTACAAATCCGCCCACTTTATGCGCAATTCAAAATTCACAAGATATGTATCCGTGTACCAAATTTCATCACAATATATTGCACGGTTTACGAGCTATGACGTTATAAAAGTTAAAATTTAGGGCTGTGCCACGCCTCTTTAAGAGCTTTTGCAAACTTAGATCCTAGCACTATCTTAATGTTGTTCTCATATTCACCAAATCACCAATTTTGATCAAAATCGCAGGAACTTTTTTTCAAAATGGACTTGGGTATATTTACATAGAGTATGGGCGGAAGGCGTGGCATTTAACCGATTTCGCCCATTTTTATAAGCTAGCAGCTTGCAAGAAGATGTGAGCTGTGTGCCAAATTTCATTGAATTAGCTTGCTGAGTTTTTGCGTAAACCTGATTTCAACAGACAGACACACAGACAGACAGACAGACGGACGGACATAGCTATATCGACTCAGGTGGTGACGCTGATCAAGAATATATATACTTTTCCATACCTGCCACGCCCCCTTCTATGCGTTACAAACGGAATGACAAAGTGAATATACCCTCTGTGTAGGGTATAAAAACGTAATTTTTTTCTGGGACAGTCCTTAGTTCGACTGCAATGGGTCTGGATTGAGGAAATAAACGTGTTAGTACTACATCTCTGTGGCATTCCTCGTGAGAACAATAAATTTAGTGACTCAAAAGCCTCATTCTCACTAAATGAAGTTTTATAGAACACTAGCTATTCGCGCGGCTTTGTCCACGCACTTCTCATTGTTTAATTTCGCTTCTGCAGTCTTTACTGCAGATAATTCGTTGTATGCAACAAAATTTCACAGCTTGGCATAAGTACCAAGTATGGTATTTTAAGTGTTTTTGTTGTGTGGGATGAGCCACGCCCCAATACGCAATGTCATTTAAATTTTGCAAGTAGCTTAGCACAATCAATGTACATCCATGTAATTAAGTAGTTTCACAACTGTGAATATACCCTCTGTGTAGGGTATAAAAACGGAATAAAAATATGAAGAAAATATCATTTTTTTTTTTCTTATTTACAATTATATTTTATTTTCCTGTTGACAAACACAAGTAGTTTTGTCGGTTCTTTTAAGCCTATATATATAAGGTGAACATCTATGATCTTTGCGCAAGTAGAAAAAAATTTGTTTTTCTTGCTTAATAGCTCAAATCCTTTGCTTTGGTATTGCTTAAAAAACTAAATGAGAAAAATCAAATTATTTTTGGTCCAAAAATTATCAAAATTAAATTTTTTGTTTTTATTTTATTTTAAATAAAAAAATGCACTGTTATTTAGAGTGACTAATTATTGAAACCAAATATTGTAATTACTTGTTTATAAAATACTTCGAAAATTTTTGGACAAAAGATTAAATTTTATTTTGTTTTTCTCCTTTATTTTTTCAAGCAATCTTCATGTAGTGGCATTGACAATTTCAGGGGTTTTCAGCAAGAGATCTGAGCTACTAATGAAGAAAAACAACATTTTTTTTATACTTCCTTTTAGTCCGAGAGGCAGCGTTGCATTTTTCAATAGGATTTCTTTTCGCTTAATTTTTTTGTTGCAATTGATAGTTTAAGCAAGACTTATCAGAAAATAAGTGTCAGTCCAAGAATCGTGGTGAGTCTGGTTGTGACAGGCCAAAAACTCCGAAAGTAATCCACATGTAGAAAAAATATGTTTAGTGTTGTAGAGCAGATGAAAACAAATCGATTTCATGTCCAACCAGCCCCAACATGATTCTGACGACTAGCGCTTATTTCTATTATCAACTTTACTTGAACTATATTTTGCAAAAAATATTAAGCGGGAGGAAATGAACTTGAAAAATGCAACGCTGCCTCTCGGACTATTATGTGTGCAACAAGAAAATTAAAAAAATATAATTTAAATAAGAAAAAAAGCAATTTCTTAATTTTTTTACTCAAACGAAAAATTAAAATTTTGCAGCTCCGGTAACAACCGCAAAAGTATTTATCTTTTTATTGAGCATTTGCTCGAAAATTAGGTATTTTCGAATTTTTAACATTCTGGAAGTATTCTAGATCCTAAGGTTATTTTCAAGATGTCGCACACATTCAACTAAAGAGGCCCAACTCAAAATTTGTCATTTTAAGAATTTACTTGTTAAACCAGCTCATCATACAGATATCTACCAGCAGTACTTTGCTGTCAAAAAACGGCATCTCTTCATGTTGCCATCGAAATTAGGCTGCAATATGCAGAAGTGTCCTATATATAGTAAGGTTATTCTGTTCCTTCTTCTAAATAATCCACACTTTATTTCTGACAAATAGTTCACGAGCTTTAATTTTCTGACGTTAAACTGTTAGGATGGTAAGAATTGAGATCTGTTGGGTAATTACTAGAACGGGGTACTTGATGTCAATGACCATTGGAGCAAAAAAATGTTCTACTCGATACAAAAAAAAAATGATATATCAAACAAAAAGATCGGACTGTAAATGCTGAAGGTATGATAAGAAATTTAAATGCAATTGCCTTGGGGAACGTAAATAAATTACGTGAATCAAAATAGGGGAAGAAGGTGGTCAATGAAAATCTCACGTAGACTTTTTAATTCAGAGAATATAAAATTATGATAACAGATAGCATTTTGTATCACAAAATCAAACCTTGCTGATACGTTTGTTTCACCTTGTCGGTATGTCGTTCAACATATGTACGTATTGAAACAGCTGTTATGCTGTGCGCAGGTGACGATAGATTTGATTTTGGATAGCCATTGAAAATATAGCAATCGCAATACTCTTTTGCGATGGAAAATGATAATACGAAGTACATATCCACTCAACATGTAACGTTTCGTAAACCTTTCAGAAATCGTTCACATGAAAGCTTACAAAGATATCTCATTACCGAAATATTTCATTTTCATTTCAGAAAACTTTCTACATTGTATCAATGTCAGCCTTTTGATTTCATTTGAAGCGTTCCAAAACATTTTTTAATACGTCTTCGGTCTTTTATCCTATTCTGCGTCACTTGCGCTGTTATTTAATTATGGCATCTGGACTATGAAGCACTTTTTTTCATTTTACCCTAGTTATCACTTGCATTAAAACTGAATATGCAGTACTTATTGTGACGTTTGTTATACTCCTATCATGATATCAATTTCAACTTTAATAACGCCATAACTCGTTAACCGTGCAAGATATTGTGATGAAATTAAGTACACGGATACAGATCATAAATATCTTGAATTGTGCTTAAAGTGGGCGGAATTAGAAAAGTGGACGTGGTACTTTTCAACAATTGAAAATTTTGTTTTCGCGTAACTCACATTTGGTACATGCGATTTTCATGAAAATTTTAGGTAATTAATTTTCTATGTATTTTTAACATTTATTTAGAAAGTACTTTCATTACTGTGTAGGGTATGTGAGTTTAGGCCTGGCCGAAGATAGCACCTTTACTAGTTCATTTTCTTCTTGTTTTTTTATGGCCCAATCAACGAATTGCCGACGTAATGTGTGGTCAGTTGGCTTTAATTCTTGTGTTAACTGTGTTTTGTAAGCTTTTAAATGACAATCTTTGTGTAAAATATAGAACAAATACCATATAAAAATACCATAGCCACAAATGAAGGTATTTTTTATACTTTTTATTGCATAATATTCTTACATAGTTATGCTATCCGATGTAATCTAATAATAATAACCGTAGATATAGTGATATTTTAAAAATTAGATGTTGAACTAAAAATTTTTGTTAGTTTTCGTATTGTTTTTCAAATTGGTGTGGTATCAACCCTAACTGTAATTAAGTAACATAATTTTATGATTTTGTGCTCCACCTCATTCCATGCGTTTTTTCATCGAACATATTAAGTTGATGAACAAAATACATTCATTTAAAATTACCCTTTTAAGATCCGCCGTGCCAACACTTGTAAAAAGGACATTGTCCTGTAACTTGCATGAATGCGTGCATTGTCCTGTAACTTGCATGAATGCGTGCATTGTCCTGCGTGCAAATATAGAGTTGTTCTCTTTTCCAGCATATTAATTGACTCGCAACTATTTATTCTTGAGTTCGCGAGTTGTAACTCGATCACACCACTTTTGCTAATTGTGCTCCAGACCATTGCTATAGATGGCTATATTGGCTACTAAATTTGATTACTTCAAAGAATAATTACATTCAATTAATTGTTTTTTTGTTTTAACTGTAAAATGTCTCATAATTCTGATACTAAAAGTAACGGCTGTGCTTAAAATATAAAGTATATGGGTCATTCCATCTATAATGGGCCTATCATTACCCTCATGTTTTTTAAATAGGCTGAAACTTTTTTCAGTGATTGGTCTATCATGTAGAAGATATAACAAAAATCGATAAAATTTTTTTGACCAGTATTATTGCTTAAAAAAAAAGTTTCAAATTGTGTTAAAAAAAACTCCTAAGTAAAACAAAAAAATTCATTGATGAATATAAACAAACCAACACAATCCAAATTAGCTTTTATATTGTATTTAGGTAGTTGTGTACTAGTAGATGGCAAAAAAATTGCAAATCTGAATAAATGAAGACCTGAACGGTTTCTATGTGGTAAAAGATAAAAAAATTGACCTTCCAAGAAAACATCACTTTCCCAAATACTCCAAAATCGATTTCAGGGTTTTTAGGCTCAAAATTTTCAGAACATATAGGAGTACCATCCCTGAAAATTTTATCCATGTTTTTTCACTCTATTTCATTTTACAATCATTTATAAATTAATGAAATTTTCAGAGATGGTACTCCTGAATGTTTTGAAAATTTTGAACCTAAAAAGGCTGAAATCATTTCAAATTTTATTCTCTCGTACTCATTCTCAATGTTTCAATTTACATTGCAAATCATAAATTTTAACTTTAAATGCTTGTAAAATCAAATAATGTAAAAAAACATGGATAGAATTTTCAGGGATGATACTCCTGTATATTTTAAAAATTTTGAGCCTATAAAGGGTGAAATCGGTGATGGAGTATTTGGGAAATTGATGTTTTTTGAAAAAGTAAATTTTTTTATCTTTTACCACATAGAAACCGTTCAGGCCTTAATTTGTTCAGATTTGTAGTTTTTTACCATCTACTAGTACACAACTACCTAAATACAATATAAAAGCTAATTTGGATTGTGTTGGTTTGTTTATATTCATCAATGAATTTTTTTGTTTTACTTAGGAGTTTTTTTTAACACAATTTGAAACTTTTTTTTTAAGCAATAATACTGGTCAAAAAAATTTTATCGATTTTTGTTATATCTTCTACATGATAGACCAATCACTGAAAAAAGTTTCAGCCTATTTAAAAAACATGAGGGTAATGATAGGCCCATTATAGATGGAATGACCCATAGGTATTTAAAAATCCAGCAATACTAATAAAGAGCAATTACACTAAAAGGAGCACAAAGCTATGTAATTTACTTTATTTTAAATTATGTTTTACAAATTTATATAAAATTAAGCAAATTTTAGCAAATTCTATTTGAATTTATGCTTTTGCACTCCACTTTATTTTGTATATCAAATATGCAAAATCACAGTTTCATTATTAACTGATTGAAAGTAATCGGAAATGTTTTGGTAGCACTGACTGGAAATTAAGTTTACCACTCCTCGATATATTACGAGTGTTTATTTATACTAAGCAATAAATTATTCTTAACGCATCAAGCAGATCAAATCATTAAACACTCTTTAGATTTCATTGTAAAAATTTAGTAAACATGATATTTGAAAACTTCCAAAACGCATTACATGATTAAAGATTTTGTCTATAATTGGTCAGAAAGATTTCATTTGAAAAAAATCAGGAAACGTTGAGTCTGGAACCTTGCAGCAACAGTTCAGAATGATTTCAAGTGCAGCAGTATATTTGAAATATATAAAGAAATTTCTGTAACGTTCCGTTCGTAATATTTCAAATGAAATATTTCTGGTACGTTACGTATTGTTTCTGAAACGTTACATTCCGAGTGGGTGGAAGACATTCGTATTAATGTCATGAAGCAAAATACATGGACACATAAAGTTATATTGATTTATTTATTTATTTAAAAATTATAAGGTAAGTCTCATCAGAGGAGGGGAGTGCTCTCGTCAGATTTCACAAAGGCTCACCAAGGTGGGGGTGGGGGTTCCAAATTTAAAAACAGACCACAGACAACCTCTTGTAAAAATGTTTCGAATCCGATGGTGTATGGTGAACTTTTTATTTTTGCCTGGTACGGTCTATTTGTCTAAATAACTTTTTTTATAATATTCTTCCTCGCAGGAGAGTCCCGATTTAAATGTTATTTAACTAAATAACCATTGTTATTACAATTAGTAATTGGATTTATTTGGAAACTTGTTGAGCTAATTTTTTGTTGTATTTGGTCGATCTAATTATACTGTGTACCAAAAGTGAACGGACTAAGGGTAATTTGGAGACGGTGAGCTCGAATCTGCTATCGGATTTTGGCCTACACGGCACTTTGTCGAGATAACGGTTAATTTACCGATAACAAACGCTGTTCTACATTTTTTATTTCAAAACTGAGAGGTGTAGTGTTCAAACGAAAGTTGTTCCTCATGAACAGAGAAAAAATCCTTTCCATTGACTTTAATCCTCCAGCATCACTGCATAAGCTTTCTATGGAGCATTTTGGTCAACTTTTCTGAAAAAAATTTAAATACGGGAAAAACAACTGAAATTTAATGTTTACATTTAAAATTATATGACATATAAAAAGGAATCGAATATATGAATAAAAAATTTAAAAATAACTTATTTTAAATTTTTACTGCCACACAGATGAATTTTAGGAAGTTTTATTATTTGAGTTACGGCTCGTAACTATTTATCAAGACAGGTGGCGCATTGTGTGCTTAAATGCAAAGCTGCACTTTGTACACGTCTTGGAGAACTCCCTTCATGGCTCAAGTGTTAAGAGCGGCTGTCCAAACATAATTCATGGAATGGTCGGGGTTCAAATCCGTGTACAAATTAACCAAAAACTGATCTGATGAGGCTATGTATATATGTATGTGAATATGTATATACGTGGTAATAGCCGAAACATATGTCATGTTTGTTAAAAAAGCATTGACCGATTTGTGAAATTTCACACAAAAATATCGGTTTCTGCTAAGACTGTACAATTCGATCAAAAATATTGTTCATTTATCAAGAATATTTTTGGTCTCAGACTTTTTGAAAAATTTCTCAGTCGTTAATCCCGTATATAAATTTTTTCATAAAATTTGACTAAAATGCTCCATAGGGAGTTAAGAAGTAAAGCTGCTGGGATAGTAATATGGAAAGCATTTTCATGAGGAACTTTGCCTCAGACACTAAGCCTTTCAGACTTGATATAAAAAAAAAACCATAGAGCAGCGTTTGTAGCCGTGTCATCTTTAAATGCCGCTTTATAGGCCAAAATTCGATGACCGATTTCAGCACAGCGATCCCATATTGCCCTTTGTTGACATCAGTTGATGTTTATCGAATTTCACAGCACGCAGTGTTATTATTATTAAGAACTACACAATTTAATGAATTTTGAAATTTAACGCTAAAAACTCATTTATGTATGTACATATGTATGTATATATGTACATATATTCACATTTCTTAGACAAAATTAAGAAAAACGCAAAAATAAAACCTTACTTTTTGAGCACATTTATGGAATAGTACCTTTCGAATGATATAAGTTTCAATCCCTTCCCTTTGTAATAAATTCTAAAAATACATATATAGCTAAGCAGGAAAGTCCTCGGCATAAGTACTTACATATAAATATTATACAAAAATTATGTTTTGTAAGAAATTTTCAAAAGGCAAAAATGGAAAGGGATTGGGAAAAAAAAATGCGGTATTCAGCAATGGTTGTCTGCCGAAACTATTGTAGTGAAATCCGCAGGATAATAGAAAACGCGGCTTTCCTTAATCATCGTACAAACGTTCGCTGAAGCCCTGCGCGTTTTGAGTGAATTTCTCTAGGCCATTTTAGTCCCAATACGATTGCATGTGACTTTAACAGTAATCTACTGAAGAAAACTCACTTTACTATTGATATGCAAATTTTAGGACTTTTTTCTAATATCAAAAAGATGCCAAATCACTGCTCTAATTCAACAAGACACCACTGAAAGCAGTCATCAATACAAGCTACGTCAATATACCGGAAAATTTTGGTGAAGGGCGTGGCACAGACTACAATATTTTTAAACGTTATAAAAACAGAACTAACAACACAATCGTTATGAAATTTAATATGCAAAATTTTGCCACAATAATGCTGGTAGGTGTGGCACCTCCCATATAAACACAATACATTTAATGCTATAGATAGTACGCTATGAGAGTAATCTTCATAAAACTTTGTGTAGAGGTGTCGGTTACTATATCATAGTGAACTATACCAGCAATTGGTATGGAATTTGATGTGAGTTGCTTACATGTCAGAAGGCACATCTGAACAAAAAGCAGCCAAAACATCACTAGTGGGCGTGGCACCTACCATACAATTTAAATTCGCTCAGTATCTTATATATCGCATTATGTGAGCAACCATACTGAAGTGTGGTGTAAGAGGTTTGTTTGTGGAAAGCTATTTCTGGATTAGATAGGAATGGGTTGTATCAGTGGGTGTGTCACCGCCCTAAATTTTAAGACTAATTGCAGCATATGTCGCTAGCTATATAAGCTATTGTGCTAAAATAATTTGTATTGTGTCAGTCGCGAATATAATTTTTTGATCCAAAAGTAGGCGGAATTGAAGAAGTGGGCCTACGGAAACCGGAGGATCATTTGCGAAGAAAAATGCAATTATTTTTTGACTTTCAAAGAAAAATCGAACTTACTTAAACGTAGAAAAAATCAACCGTAGGTGCCAAGATATAACAATTTCATCCCCAACATTTCTTTAAAACATACTTATGCCCCATTTGGTCCCATTTTGAATCCCCTTATACAAAATGGAAATTTGTTTAAAAATCGCTGTAACTGCCGTGGGATGACCCCTATATGGCTCAAATGTATAACCAGCCCCAATTAATTTTTGTTGCCCAACATTTTTTCTTATCACATCTACTCCCACATCTACTGTCCGCTAATAGCGACAGAAATAAGCAACGCTGAAGAATATGTACATTTATAAAATTGTCCAGCAGCCCATCCTAATAAAAATGCCTTTTACCTCAAGAAGGCCCATACTGCTGCCACAAAAACACACGGTGTCTGAGCTCATCATGCGTCGTTTTCATGAAAACTGTCATCATGAATGAGGCGCTTCAAAAGTTTAGCTTCCCGTATTCAAAAGTTTTTTCTCAATTATATTCGACGGTCGTGTTTGTCATGCAAGATAGAGAGAGCGAAATCCGCTCCACCTAAAATGCGGCAAATGCCAACAGATCGAGTGACGCCATATGTGCGCCCATTTACGTATGCCGGAGTAGACTTGTTCGGTCCGTTGGTCGCCGGCGAGAATAAAGATGGTATGTTATCTTTACCTACCTAACAACACGAGTAACACATTCGGAACTGGCAGAAAGTATGTCCACGGACTCTTTTATAATTTGTCTTTGAATGCGGAGCGATATTGACAACAATTTTATTGGTGGACCAGAAAGAACTTGAAAACGAAGCCGAAAGGATTTCAAACATTAACGCCTGAAGTAAGAGAAGCCGTACAACGCAATATCGAGTGGGTTTTCCACTGTTCTGCCAACCCCAGCTTGGGTGGTTACTGGGAACGCTTAATAAGAATCATCAAGCTCCTAGGGTAGAATCATGAAGTTGCTCCTAGGGTAGAAACCCTTCATAGTGTTTTAATTGAGACTGAAAACATCCTTAGCTCTCGACCGCTGACCGATATTCCGCAGTTATCTGAAGAAGACAAGTCACTGACTCCCAACCATTTTCTTTTGGGTTGTGTTAATTCTACACAAACCCCGCATGCTGTCGACACAAAGGTCTGCCTACGACAGCAATGGCGCATCAGGACCGAGCACGATAACGAGACGATATCAAAAAAATGATTTCTTGTATGACCGAGAACGAGAAGGGTCTGTCCGATAACTCGTTCTCGACGATAATGTAGTGTTTATTTTGCAATACCTTGGCACCTATGGTAACAGGGATTTTGAAATTCGGTGCTAAGATGTATATTGTCTATGTTAAGTACCTCAGGAAATCTGGACAAGATTAGACAAAAGGGCATGGCACCTTTATGGTGCAAAAACACTTAAAACGCCATATCTTGTGCCAAGCAGCTCGATAAATGATAACAGGTTTGGATAATAGGTCATAGCTCCTCCCATTCAACAAATACCTTCACATTGATATTTTTAAATCTTAGACCGAATTGTGAAATTTTCTGCAGTAAGGACGTATAAAATTTAGACGGGGTTGTATATCGGACAGTGCGCGAGAAACTAGTAGGTCCGGTTAATATTATATATATAAAAATGTGAACGAGAATAACCGAGAAATATCGGCGATAATGAGACGAGAACATGCTTCGGATGAACTAGTTTGACCTAGGAAAAACTTGTTTATCCTTTAAACAAATAAATAAATAAATATTTCAGAATAAAAAAACACCTTGTGATAGATAGGCAAAAATATGGTCTTCACTTTTACAAATCTGCCTCCGAAAAAAGTATGGCTTTTTTACTCTACCCTAAATCCGCTGCTGATTAAACTGGAGCTCGATTATGGAGAGAATGCCCAAAGCTCTAAAAATATGAAAGTTTTTTACTTTTAAAAAAGTGAGTGCTGCACTCGCAAGTAACTCGACTGCACTCATGCAGATTTCTAATCCTTAATCAAAACAAAACTTCTAGCGATGCTACCAGACCTGCAAGATTTAAATTTTTCGAAATTGGAGTAAAAAAATTAAGAAAATTGCATTTCATGCTTATTGAAACTTCAATTTTTTTTTTCATTTTACTGTTGTACACATAAGGAAGTATCGAAAAAAACTATGCTGCTATTTTTTCAAAGAAAATTCATGATCTCTACTCAAGCGTACCTTATGTTTTTCTAATTTAACCCATTGACGTATCAATTAGCGCAACGAAGTTCGCTTCCAACTGTTCGCATACAACTTTACATTATTAGCTGAAAATAACGGGAAAATTTCAATTCTCTTTTCATCAAATGTACACTTCTACACACCACGAGTCAGACACGTGATAATCATGTTAGGCACAGAGATTGTACCACGAGTCAGACTCGTGGAAATACGTCAAGGGGTTAATAGCTCAAGTCCTTTGCTATTTTCACTATATTTATCATTTCAATTTTTCAATTGCGGATTTATTCGAAAATAAGTAAATTTTCACATGTTAAGCGTCCCCGAAAAAGTCTAGAACACTGCGAAATTTAGCTCCGGACAAACCTATCACTAATATATATAGAAACTCAGACAGAAAGCAAAACTTAATTTTCTACTATCCATAGTCAGATCTTTTTAGTAAGACTTTACGCTAATCTAAAGAGAATAAGCAAATAAAAAGTGCGTATGTAGCACAAAAAGAAAACATAAAAAGTTAATAATAGCTTACCTAAGAATTCGATTATACTCACAGTAAAAGTTAAAGCTCAAAAATAATATATATTTCTTAGATCAAACAATTCAAATACCCGTTTTTAAAGTGCTGGTTCTTATAAGAGTAGATAACGAAATAAAAGTTGTCTAACCATTAAACTACCCGGGCCGCCACAAAATGTTTTTAATGATTAAAATCAACGGTTGGGCTAACGTCAAATATGTACTCAGTTTTCATTTTCTTTTATTTCACTTATTTTTAAACAATATTGACCAAATGATTCAAGATAATATTGTGCACTTTATAAATTGGTAACAGAATTAATTAACATTTGAAGTATGTACGAGTGCTTACAAGGAAACAGAAGAAAAGTTTACGAATATAGAAGTAAAAAGACATCAATGAAATGAACCTCAAATAGTTTATTGTCAAACTCGTGCTAATGTTATATATATATGTAGGTAAGGTGTAAACGATGGACCGAAAAAAGCCAGTTATTGTAACCATATCAACTAAAAGCAAAAAATTAGATCTAAATCTTTGTTGAAAGATTTAATTGTGCACTTAAGCTTAATTATAGACTTATAGTCCGGAGAATAAATAAAGACAAAAAAAAGCCGAGCAAATGAAAAATTCCAGGAATGCTGGATTTTGGTATTTTCGTTATTCTTAACAAAATGCCGAAAGTCCCCATCAATATGTGTGCCCCTAAAAATGTTACACGGGTTCAAAATTCGCCAAAAAACAGTTGAGCGCAAAAATTCGTTAACGGTAATTTTTATCGAAAAATTTAAAAATTGTCTACATAAAATCTTTTATTCCTTTCGTTCGTAAGACTAACGATTTTCGACAAAATTCGATTCAAAAATTTGTAAAGTGTAATCACTCAACGGTATGCATGTAAGGACTGTCCCAGAAAAAACTTACGTTTTTTATTTTTTGTATTATGCTCTACCTGATAATCTTATAGGTCTAAAAAGACATAATATTTGTTCTATATAAAGTTACGTTTAATATGATGTATAACACTTGAAGATAGCACTTTTGACGACAAAGATGTCTAGCAAGCAACAAAAAGTCTGCAAACTGATTTTGTCCACATACCTACAAAATCCAAAACTAAAATATTCAGCTATAGCAAAAATAGTTGGTGCATCAGAAAAATCTGTCTTTGCGGTTATTTTTAATTATAAGAAGGGTCTAACTGTTTCACGAAAAAAAAGTTTAGGCAGAAAACCAGAATTTTCTAACCCAAAGGTAGCGACGAAGCTAAGGCGCCTTTTTAAGCAAAATCCCAACACCTACCTCAGTGCGAGATATGGCGGCTAGAGTAGGTACATCAAAATCTACTGTGCAAGAGATCAAGAAGAAAAGTAAGCTAAAGACATATAGAGTTCAAAAAGTACCAGATCGTTCTGATGAAAAGCAGTTGATGGCTTAGATGCGAGCCCGAAAATTGTATGAAAGTTACCTGACTAAATTTGATTGTTATGTTATGGACGACGAAACTTACGTCAGAGCAGATTTTAAACAGCTACCTGAGCACAAATATTATACATCACCGAAAAAGGGGCATGTGTCTAGTAAATTCAAAAATAAAAAAATTTCCAAATATTCGAAGCAATGTATGGTTTGGCAGGCCATATGCACTTGTGGTCTCAGAAGCAGCTTTTTTTGTTACGCAAGGCACTATCAATTCCAAAGTTTATATAGACGAGTGCCTCGAAAAACGTCTTCTACCATTTATTTGTGCACATGAGGGTACCATGATGTTCTGGCCAGATTTAGCAAGCTCTCATTACTCTAAAGCTACGATGGAATGGTATACAAGTAAAAAAGATCAATTTCGTACCAAAAATAGCTAATCCGCCCAACTGCCCAGAGCTTCGCCCAATTGAAAGATATTGTGCTCTAATGAAAAGAGATTTTCCAAGGAGTGTTAAGACTGCAAAAAAATTCACAAGACTTATGTGGAAAAAATCGTACCATACTGTCGATGAAATGACTGGACAAAATTTAATGAAGTGCCTTATGAAAAAAGTAAGAAATTTTTATAAAAAAAAAAACTGTTACTTAGTTTTTAGTTATTTATATTCTGAACACTAGCCATTATTGATAAAAAACGAACAAAGACCAAAAAAATTACTGGTTATTTTTTTTATAACTATAAAGCAAAACGTAAGTTTTTTTCTGGGACAGTCCTTATGTGCATACTTTTATAAACCGCACACGATTGTGGACTTGATATCGGCCGAAAAAATTTGTCAAAACTACTCATGCTTGAAGTCTATTATCTCCAGTTGTACTGATTCGATCAATGTCGGATTTTTTTTTTTTTTTTTTTGACGGTTTACTCGTTATTAACATGATCCACTTCTTATCTTTGTCATGTTTGTTGTAAAAAAGCATTGATCAGCTTTTAAGAATTGAAAGCACTAATGGCCTTTGCAAAACTGACTGAAAACGTTCAAGGTTTGAAAGAGGCTGAAAAAAAAAGAAGGTTGAAAAAGTTCAAAAAGTATGGAAAACTTTGAAACGGGTGGAAAAATGCAGAGTAGTCGGAAAGTTTTGCGAGATTTTTGAATCAGCCGAGATTGGAGGGGGTTGAGAGGAGATATTGGAAAATGTTAACAGCTTTTCAGCTTCGAAATAATATTGAGAATGTTGAGAACAAATACAAGAGGTTAAAAACTCGAAAAAAATTGAAAAAGGTTGATAAATGTGGAAACGGTTGAAATTCTTTGAACAATGAAAAAAGTTGAAAGATTCAAAAAATGTTGATGAATAATGAAAAAGTCGAAAAAAAAGAAAAATGCTGGAAAAAATTTAAGAAAAGCCTGTTGAAAATGTCGAAAAAAAATTGAAGTCGAAAAAATATTAAAAAAAATTAAAAGTTGTTGACAGAGTTTAAAAAAAAAAAACCAAAGCTGCTGACAGAGTCAAAAAAATTAAAAGCTGTTGACAGAGTCAAAAAAAAAAATGTAAAAATTTTTGATAGAGCTAAAAAAGTCGAAAATATATGGAAAAAATTTAAAAAGGTCAAACTAGACTAAAAGAGTCGAAAAAATTTGAAAAATGTAGACAAAAGTTGAATGAAAGTAAAAAACTACTCTTCAAAAGTTCAAAAATTTCAAAGTATTTTATAAACAAGTAATATCAATATTTTGCATCAATAACACAGGCCGACAAGATTTTAACCCAGGTGCAAGAATATATTTTTCCAAAGGTTTTAGATGCGCTGAATTCGAATTCGAGGTTTAAACCTCTCCGGTTTTCGAGATGTTCTAACATAAAAGTGCAAAAATAATGATTTTGGCCCATTTCTGATGACTATGTTTGAAATAGTGCTTTTAACCCATTAACGTTTATAATGCCATACAAACCTTATAAGCCATGCAAAATCGCATTTTTGCACATTTACTTTACAATATCTCGAAGACCAGAGCCAATTGAGAGATTTGGACCTCGGATTCGGATTCAACGACTCCAAACCTTCGGAAAATATATTTTGATTTCTGGATTAGAGTGTCGGCTTGTGTAGTCACTTCACTTCACTTACTTTGAAAAAAAAAATATTTAATTTTGATAATTTTTGAACCAAAATTAAATTTCTTTTCTATATATATTTTAAGCGCCATTCATGTAGTGGGGTTGAAAGTATCAAATTATAGTGTACTATATAGCGTATTGAACATCTCTAATGTACATATATGTATGTACATAGATAGATGGAAAATGCTGAAGTAAGTTGGCAAAAATTCAAAATGTCGAAAAAATTTGACATGGTCGAACGGCCACGCCCTCCGCCCATACTCTATGTAAATATACCCAAGTCCAGTCTGAAAAAAGCTGCAGCGATTTTGATGAAACTTGCTGATTTAGTGAAGATAAGAACAAAATTAGGATCAGGCTAGGTTTAAAGTTTGCAAGGGTTCTTAAAGGGGCGTGGCACAGCCCTAAATTTTATCTTTCATAGCGCCATAGCTCGTAAACCATGCAAGATAAAGTGATGAAATTTGGTACACGAATGCAGATCTTATAAATCTTGAATTGCGCATAAAATGGGCAGAATTGTAAAAGTGGGCGTGGCTCTTTTTAGCAATTGAAAATTTAGACTTCGTATAACTCCAAATTGGCACATACGATTTGCATAAAAATTTTAGTTATGATACCACTGAAAGCAGTCGTCAATACAACTTTATTCAATGTTCTGGAAAATTTTGTTGAAGGGCGTGGCACAGCCTACAATATTTATAAACGTCATAAAAAGAGAACTAACAACGCAATCGCTATGAAATTTAATATGGCAGATATTCTCGCTAAAAGGTGTCTTCTTGCATGGTACAATGGTGCCGGTGGGTGTGGCACCTCCCATATAAGCAAAATACGTTTAATGCTATAGATAGTGTGCTATGAGAGTAATCTTCATAAAATTTTGAGTGGAGGTGTCGGTTACTATAAGCTTCGGAATTAAATGAAACATGACAAGATTTCATCAGTGGGCGTGGCACCTCCCTCATTAACATAAAGTTGTAAGTGTTATTTTAAGTGAACTATTGGAGCAATTGATCTGAAATTTGATGTAAGTGGTTTACTGGGTATTAGGTACATATGCATCAAAAGCTTTTGAAATAGCAACAGTGGGCGTGGCACCTCTCATACAATTGAAATACCTTAAGTGGTTATCGAAATATATGAGCAATCATACTGGAATTTGGTGTAAGAGGTTTGTTTATGGAAGGCTATTTTTGGATCAAAATCGGACTGTATTGTACCAGTGGGTGTGTCACCGCCCTAAATTTTAAGAATAATTACGGCACATATCGCAAACTATACAAGCTATTGTGCTAAAATTTGGTTTGTGTATGTCAATCACGAATATCATTTATTGAAGCAAAAGTGGGCGGAATTGGAGAATTGGGCGTGACATATTTCGTGTTTTACATTTTTATTCTATTTTTTCAACATTTCCCTTATTTTTCGACATTTTCAACCTTTTATCTGTTCCCGATCAATTTCATTCGACTCTTTTATTAATTTATCAGTATTTTTCTTTTTTTTCGACTTATTCAATTTTTTTCAACTTTTTTCAATGGTTTTTATATATTTTCAGCATTTTCAGTTTTTTCCAACCCTTTTCAACATTTTTGAACCTTTCTACATTATTTTCGACGTATCCAACATTTTTTTAACACCTATTTAAAAAGCACTTTCAATGCAGTGCAGGGTATGTGACTTTCGGCCTGGCCGAACGTAACACCTTTACTAGTTTTTATTTTGTATTTTTATTTTTTGGTCTGTTTATAATATTGAATATATCTTATATAATTAATAATATTCACTATTTTGTTGTTTACATTAGTTGCTCCCATTTTTCCTCTCACTTTTTTTTCTAGTTTTTCATGTGTAATTAATATTGTCACGCCTCAATAAATAATTACTTAGGTTTTTGTATTATGTGAAGTGCATTTTATACTATTTTTCTTTAAAAATAAAAAATGTCACTTAAGTTATTTTTTTTTTCCTCATTTAATTCTTTTATATTTTATATTTAAGCACTTTGAATTGTATGCATATTAATGAGACAATAAAAAAAAAATAAAAAAAAAAAAAAATAAAAAAAAAAAAAATAAAAAAAAAAATAAATAAAATAAAAAATAAAAATAAAAATAAAAATAAAAAAAAATAAAAATAAATAAATAAAAAAAAAAAAAATAAATAAATAAAAAAAAAAAAAATTTCATTACAATGTTTTGTATATTTTGCGAGACATTACGTTACAAAAATTAAAATTGAGGACTGTGCCACGCTCACATGTAATAGTCTTTGGAAACTTGTTACCAAGCCAATCTTAACTTTGTCCACATATGCACCAAATTCATCAAAATCGCTGCAACTTTTTTCGAAATAGATTTGGCCATGTATGCATACAGAATGTGCGATAGGCGAGTCCGTGAAACGATTTCGACCATTTTCCATTCTAAGAATCTAGTTTGAAGATGTGTACCAAATTTCATTCAATTAGCTGGTTTGGTTTTCCCGTAAAAGAGATTTTAACAAGCAGATAGACGGGCATGGCTTAAGAAACTGCACGACCCCTTCTATGCGTAACAAACGGAAACCTCTGTGTTGGTTATAAAAATTATCCATTAGCTAAAAATTTATAAAGAATTAATTTTTTTTTTTCAAACAAGTGTAACTTTACGAAAATTTAAAATGCACAAATTAATATACTAAAGATTACTAGAAAGCCAAAAACTTTTAAGTTTCTGAAAAAAAAAATTTTTTAAGGTTTCTTTCCAAACTATAAGGTGAAAAAAAAGTTCAATTCCCAACTCATTTTTATAAGGACATAAAAGAGGCCTAATAAATAAAATAAAAAATATGTCAGCGAAACTCTTCTTCTTTTGCGTTTTTCACCATTCTGTGGGTGAAATAATTGAAATTCCTTAATTCACTTTGCTGCATTGATTTTGTGTGTTGAATTTTCATAAATATTCTAAACTAATATTGTCAAATGTTATCTTTTACTTAATTTTTGATAAATCTACGAAAGTATTTCTCAGTATAAGTGGCAAAAATAAAAAAAAAGCGAATTTGTAGAGACATTCGAGAATAAATAAAATCTATGTTTAGAACTCAACTGTTTGCAAATGTCAGCGAATCTACAAGGTTCCATATGTAGTCTTTGTCTTAAGTAAACAGCCAAACAACAAACAAACTGAAATTTAACTCTATGTACACATGCATATGTATATGCTGTTGTCATAGTGAAGTGGTGCTTAGAAGCCATTATCATCATCACGATTATCATTGTGGTAATATACTGTCAACAAATTGTTCCATGCTTACCTTTTCGATAAGCGGAAGTCGTAGATGCTGCGCATCATATATTACGTTCAGTTTTGATTTTGTTAGCGCTTAGCTTTTTTATTAAACATGTTATCATCGTACTTATTATTTTAGTAAATTCTTTAGCAGTAAATTACTGCAATAATAATCGTAGATAAGCTACTAGCCAATGCAGAACAATATGAAAGCAATAGCGGTACTCACGATTCAGTGCAAGCATTCTGGCAAGAAAACAGTAGCAGTTAGGCTTTAAGCAAGAAAAATATATATCTGCAATAAATTTGCAGATCAGCTATTTATCTGCCAAATAAAAATCGTTTGTACTTTACATTCTGCAGCTTCAGAGCTGAGAAATTAAAATTTAAAAATAGAAAAATCGCATCATCTTCTTGATTCTTGACGCTTAGAATACAAAAATTTACACACTTAAAAGCCCATTAAGTAAAATAAAAATTTTGAGGTTGCTGGTGCCAAGTTATTGAGCGTCCATTTTTTTAGTCGGCCTGTCACCACGATTCTGGCGTCTGACGCTTATTTCGATTATCAGCCATACTTAAACTATGAATTCAAAAAAAATTAAGCGGGAGGAAATGATTGTGAAAATACATACTATCAACAAATCAAACAACAAGTAGATATTTTTGTAGTTTAATCAATTTGATTTTTTTGCTGGGAAAACTAACGATCTTTTCAGAATATGCCTATGATTCGTTAGGCTCCTGGTTCTGAAGTTTGCAAAATAAGAATA
This sequence comes from Meiosimyza decipiens, assembly GCA_963680825.1. Lineage (NCBI taxonomy): Eukaryota > Metazoa > Arthropoda > Insecta > Diptera > Lauxaniidae > Meiosimyza > Meiosimyza decipiens. The sequence continues at coordinate 5,025,084 of OY804262.1, read as the reverse complement.
CGATTCTACTCGTTTAAAGCTGGCAATCTCGTTTTTTATACCCTACGCAAAGGGTATATTCACTTTGTCATTCCTTTTGTAACGCATAGAAGGGGGCGTGGCAGGTATGGAAAAGTATATATATTCTTGATCAGCATCACCACCTGAGTCGATATAGCTATGTCCGTCTGTCTGTCTGTCTGTCTGCGTGTCTGTGTGTCTGTCTGTTGAAATCAAGTTTACAAGAAAACTAAGCAAGAAAATTGAATGAAATTTGTCACACAGGTCAAACCTTCTTGCAAGCTGCTAGCATATAAAAGTGGGCAAAATCGGTTAACGGCCACGCCTTCCGCCCATACTCTATGTAAATACACATGAAAATTGGTGATTTGGTGAAGATGAGAACGAAATTAAGATAAGGCTAGGTTTTAAGTTTGCAAAGGCTCTTAAAGGGGCGTGGCACAGCCCAAAATGTTAACTCTTATAACGCCATAGCTCGCAAGCCGTGTAAGATATTGTGATGAAATTTGGTAGACGAATACAGATCTTATAAATCTTGAATTACGCATAAAGTGGGCGGAATTGTAATAATGGGCGTGGCACTTCTTAACAATTGAAAATTTGGATTTCGTATAACTCCAAATTGGCACAAATGATTTTCATTAAGATTTTAGGGATCATACCACTAAAAGTAGTCATCAATACAAGCCACGTCAATATACTGAAAAACTTATTTTAAGGGCGTGGCACAGCCTACAATATTTATAAACGTTATAAAAAGAGAACTAACTACGCAATCGCTATGAAATTTATTATGGTAGATATACTTGCTAAAAGGTATCTTCTTGCAAAATTTTGACACAATAGTGCCAGTGGGTGTGGCAGTTCCTATGTAAGCAAAACACGTTTAATGCTATAGATAAGGTGCTATGAGAGTAATCTTCATAAAATTTTGTGTAGAGGTGTCGGTTACTATAAGCTTTGAAATTAAATAAAACTTGAAAAGATTGCATCAGTGGGCGTGGCACCTCCCTTATTGACATAAAGTTGTAAGTGCCATTTTAAGTGAACTATTGGAGCAATTGATCTGAAATTTGATGTGAGTGGTTTACTGGATATTAGCTATATATGAATCAAAAGCTGGCGAAATAGCAACAGTGGGCGTAGCACCTCCCATACAATTAAAATACCTTAAGTGGCATAACTATCGTAATATATAAGCAATCATACTGAAATTTGGTGCAAGAGGTTTGTTTATGAAAAGCTACTTCTGGATCAAAATCGGACTCGATTGCACCAATGGGTGTGTCACCGCCCTAAATTTTAAGAATATTTACGGCACATATCGCAAACTATGCAAGCTATTTTGCGAAAATAGTGTTTGTGCATGTCAATCACGAATATCATTTGTTGAACCAAAAGTGGGCGGAATTGGAAAAGTGGGCGTGACATATTTCGTGTTTTTCTTTGCTATTCTATTTTTTTTCAACATTTTCCAAATTCTTTTGACATTTACAACCTTTTACTCTCAATTTCATTCGACATTTTCTTTATTCTTTCGACTTTTTCATCAATTTTTTAGCATATCTCATATATTTCGACTTCATTCCATTTTTTTCAACTTTCTTCGATGGTTTTCATATTTTTTCAACGCTTTCATCTTTTTCCAACACATTTGAACATTTTTGAATCTTTTTACTTTATTTTCGACTTATTCAACTACTTAAACATTTTTTTAACATTTATTTAAAAAGTACTTTCAATGCAGCGTAGGGTATGTGAGTTTCGGCCTGGCCGAAGATAACACCTTCACTAGTTAATATATAATTTTTTATTGCGCGATTATAAAGAGAAAAGTTATATGTTTTCTTATTTATTTGAACATAGTCTGGCCCTCTTGCTTGAATTTTGGTCGCTAAATTTGAATCCAATCCTGGTTTTGGTCAGTAATATCAAGTAAAAAAAATTTAATTTCAAAATAAATATCGGTGTACTTATATTTTGCGCTAGTAATCCTGGATATTTATTTTATAGCGATGTTAGAAGTTAAGAAAACATTTTTCTCTTTACTTCTTAATGTGTACAATAGGGACGGTGAAACAAAATTTAAGCCATACATAGTATTTCTTAATTTTTTGACAAAAAAAATTTAAAGTTTTGAAGCATTGAAATAACTGAATCGAAATATTTTTTTTTCTTTTTGATGAATATTCTTCTAAGTGTGAAAAGCGTTCCCGAAGAGTTTAAGAACATATACTTTAGTAACCGAAACTATTTTTTTTTTTCATTTAAACATAAGCATTAGCTACTTTAGCAATATTGCCATGTCTTCAAAAGTAAGTGTGTTTGATAACTCAATTTATTTGCTGCTTTTTTTTTTACTAACCAAAGTACTTGATGGTAAATATCATAAATATGACTTCAAAACACCACTTCAGTATGATGACAGCATGTATATGTACCTTAGAGCGGTTCAATAAATAAACTTTTTGATATGTAAGCGGATTACAATAGCCTTGTATGTCTAGGCAGAGCCGCTCAAAACGATTTTCATTAATATTGAAAACTGGATTGGCGCCACTTGTTTGAAGTGTTAGAAATATTGATTTTAAAAATGGTGCAAATAAAAGAGGTTATCAAATTTTCCAACAAATTGAGGGTGGTTTCCGGGCTATCATCGATCGAGAAATTCGAACTCGTATATAACTTTTCTTCTTTTTCTTTTTTTCTTGCAAAAAAATTGGAATATGAGCGAAGAAAAATGGAAAAATACAGATTTCTACTTTAAAGTTGCAAAATCGCCCCATATTGTTTTACAACCGATTCCATGGAATATAATTTTAAATGTATTTGCTTAAAAGAATGCCATATCATTATCTTATTTCAAAACCAAGATTTTGCTAAATTAACAGACCTGACATTCTTCGAACCGTAGTCGACAAATGTACACATTAAGGTTGATTCAAAATTTTTTTTTTTTGTTTTAAACAGCTATTATCGATAGAGGAATTCGAGTCCGTAATTAGTTTTTCTTCATATAGCTTTTTTCTTACAAACAAATTTAAAATTGAGCGAAGAAAAATTGAAAAATGCTGAATTCTACTTTAAAGTTGCAAAATCGCCCCATATTGTGTTACAACCGATTCCATGGAATATAATTTTTAATTTATTTGCTTAAAAGAATGCCGTAAGCCGCATATCATTATCATATTTTAAAACCAAGATAACTGCATTTTTCTAAATTAATAGAGCTGACATATTTTGAAATTTTTCACCAACGGTTCGACGGGATCAATAGTAAAATAATATGGGACAATTTTGTAACTTTGAAGTAGAACATCGGTATTTTCTTTATTTTTTTCTTTCTTTTTTTTCTGGTCAATTTTCAATTTTTTTGTAAGAAACAAAATAGCTGAAGAAAAATTTATCAAATTCCTCGATTGATAATAGCTTGGAAACCATCCCCACTTTGTTGCAAAATTTTATATCCTCTCTAAGTTGCATCATTTTTAAAATAAAAATTTTTAAAACTTCAAACAGGGTGCGCTTATCCAGTTTTTAATATTATTGAAAATAGTTTTTAGGGCTTTTTTCAAGACATATAAGCATATTGTAATCCACTGACACATCGTGAAAAAAACAAAAGTTTTTTTTTTGAATCGCTCTAATGTTTATATTATGTACCTACATGGAGTCAAACTTCAGTTTGTTTATTGTTTGTCTGTTCACATAAGACAAATACTACATATGCAAAATTGTTTTCGCTGACACTTGCAAATAGTACTTTTACATAACTTCGTTGAAGCGATAATGTGTAAGTTGAGTTCTATACACAGATTTCAATTATTTTAGAATATCTCTAAATGAATTTGCTTGCATTATACTTTTACTTACACTGAGAAATTAGTTTGATTGTATTTTGAATTCGTCGAAAAGAAATTTAATACAATTTTAATTTATCACTTAACAGTTTATAGCTGTGCAATACATGTTTTTGCTTTTTTCTTTGGCCGGAGCAAAAACTATTGTATGGCCGAACAGGATCGATGAAAGTTTTGATCTTTGCGAGAACGGCAACTGGCATTGGAAATATGCAGTATATGTGCAAGGCAACCCAAAAGTGTGAAAAGTGTTTTAAAACAAAAACAAAGTACTTCTGAAAATGTACGTGCCCCTTCGGAGACCTACGGATTCGGCAGAAGTTCTCCCGTTATTCTCTCTGCCTTTATTTTTTTACCATTTTTATTTAAGTTTCTCCTCTCACATAATATTGGAAAAAAAATTGAGAAGCATATAAAAGATTTTTGCCAAGAAAAATTTTTAAAAAACAGTTGAGTTCTCAATAAGTATTAACATCGAAAACAAAACACAGGCTCGAATTATAATAAATTAAATAATTTTTTTCTTTCGGCGTAACTATTTTTTTGAATTTTAGAATAGTTCAGCGGAGGAGATTAATAAAATTATGACATATTTTAGGTACACCTTAATACACATAAATTGCCAATGAAAAAATAAATTTTGTGGGGTTTTCGAAAACATTTATTTTCCGCGGATAGAAATTTTACTTTATATGTAAATGTGACATACGAAATTCGAAGTCGATCGGATCACGTTTAATTAACCCAGATAGCGCCGAATCACAATTTTTTTTTTTGATAAAAAGTCAAATGCAAGAAAAACTCTCCTACACTGATGATATCGCGCTACTGTCATCAAGATCGAACGATATGCAAAACAACCATTAGTGGTTAAACGATCAACCACTTTTTGTTTAGGTATGAACACTGCGAAAACGGAAGCAATGTAAACAAGGACGCTTTTGCCGATTTTAAACATATACTGAAACAACATAACCATCAACCAATACATTTCACACTAACAAATGGCCGTACCACAGAAGATGCCTGAGAATGTCTTTGCACAACTTTATGAAACATAGAAATCAACACACACTAGGTTTAAAATATTTAAATGAAAAGTTTATCAGTGTCACTATATGTGTGCGAATCTTGTCCCAAATTCTACATTAGGTTTCAACCTAATTTTGATGCAAATTGCCTCCTCTACATTTTTTTTTTGCTTTGTTTTTATACCCTACACAGAGGGTATATTCACTTTGTCATTCAGTTTGTAACGCATAGAAGGGGGCGTGGCAGGTATGGAAAAGTATATATATTCTTGATCAGCGTCACCACCTGAGTCGATATAGCTATGTCCGTCTGTCTGTCTGTCTGTCTGTCTGTTGAAATCAAGTTTACGGGAAAACTAAACAAGCTAATTCAATGAAATTTGGCACACAGCTCACACCTTCTTGCAAGCTGCTAGCATATAAAAATGGTTCACGGCCACGCCTTCCGCCCATACTCTATGTAAATATACCCAAGTTCATTTTGAAAAAAAGTTGCTGCGGTTTTGATGAAAATTGGTGAAGATGAGAACAAAATTAAGATTAGGCTAGGTTCTAAGTTTACAAAGGCTCTTAAAGGGGCGTGGCATAGCCCTAAATTTTAACTTTTATAACGCCATAGCTCGTAAGCCGTGAAAGATATTGTGATGAAATTTGGTACACGATTACAGATCTTATAAATCTTGAATTGCGCATAAAGTGGGCGGAATTGTAAAAGTGGACATGGCACTTCTTAGCAATTAAAAAATTGGATTTCGTATCACTTCAAAATAGCACATACGATTTTCGTTAAAATTTTAGGGATGATACCATTGAAAGTAGTCAACAATACAAGCCACGTCAATATACTGAAAAACTTATTTTAAGGGCGTGGCACAGTCTATAATATTTATAAACGTTATAAAAAGAGAACTAACAACGCAATCGTTATGAAATTTAATAAGGCGGATATACTTGCTAAAAGGTGTATTTTGGCATAATTGTGCTGGTGGGTGTGGCACCTCCCATTTAAGCGAATTACATTTCATGCTATAGATAGTGTGCTATGAGAGTAATCTTCATAAAATTTTATGTAGAGGTGTCGGTTACTATTAGCTTCAGAATTAAATGAAACTTGAAAAGATTGCATCAGTGGGCGTGGCACCTCCCTCGTTTACATTAAGTTGTAAGTGCTATTTTAAGTGAACTATTGGAGCAATTGATCTCAAATTTGATGTAAGTGGTTTACTAGGTATTAGGTACTTCTGAATCAAAAGCTGGCGAAATAGCAACAGAGGGCGTGGCACCTCCCATACAATTTAAATACCTTAAGTGGCATAACTATCGAAATATATGAGCAATCATACTGAAATTTTATGTAACAGGTTTGCTTATAGAAAGCTATTTCTGGATCAAAATCGGACTGGATTGCATCAGTGGGTGTGTCACCGCTCTAAATTTTAGGAATAATTACGGCACATATCGCAAACTATACAAGGTATTGTGCTAAAATTTGGTGGAATTGGAGAAGTGGGCGTGACATATTTCGCGTTTTTCATTTTTATTCTATTTTTTCAACATTTCCCATATTCTTTTGACATTTTCAATCTTTTACCTTTCTCCTTCAATTTCATTCCACATTTCTTTATTCATTTACAGCATTTTTCAAATATTTCGACTTATTCAATTTCTTTCAACTTTCTTTAATGGTTTTCATATTTTTTTAACATTTTCAGTTTTTTTCAACACTTTTCATCAGTTTTGAACCTTTTTAAATTATTTTCGACTTATTCAACCTCTTCAACATTTTATAACATTTATTTAAAAAGTACTTTCAATGCTGTGTAGGGTATGTGAGTTTCGGCCTGGCCGAAGATAACACCTTTACTAGTTTTTTTTTGACTTTTCGAATAACTCAACAAAAAAGGTGGAAAATAAAAATTTTTCTCAATTTCAAGCGGGTTATCTACCTTAAATTGATTATTCATCAGATAATCTTATACCGGTTGTACCTTCACTAAGCTTGGAACTGATTCAAGGTCAATACTGTTAAACGATAAAACTGCTATAGTGTCTTATGAAAAAACGAGGCAGTGCGCCCTTTTTTATAAAAGAGTTTATAATGAAGGGCTTAGTTTTGTTTAGTTATTTTATTATGATTTATAATTGCAAATGCTTAAATTCAATTGATATAGCATTAAGGAAAATAGTCTAGTACACCAACTCTTAATTCTCGTAGCATTAGTTCTTTTGACATTTTTAATTTATTTAAAGCAATAAATTTTTCTGTTCACCTGCCGAAACTTTCACAAGAAACACAGTTTGATAGAGGCATCATCATTTCTGGTTACTCTGCATTTAATTGCTGTAGATTACACAGTTACGGAGTTGTTAGTGTTTATCTTCATGAAAAAAAAGCTAATTCAGCAGATGTAAATGAAAGCACACCGATATTTAAATTCATTCGATAGAGACTGTTGGACTTTAATTTAGTTGGTTACCATACATCTCAATAATGTAACGTTGAATTGCTTTGTCTGAAGTTTGTTCTTTTAGGCAAAGCCGAATTTTTGTTTTTTTGGTGATTCTAATGTAAATAAAGTATAGTTATTAGAAAATCAATTATCCAACAATAAAGCAAGAAGTTCAATTGATTGTTTCAGCATTTGATAATACCGACTAATGACATCTGTGACATAAGTTTTTCCCAACAGCTCTAGTTATTAAAATATATCACATGTGTGAAAAATGCGACTTTTGGTCAGTCGCTTTGATACCACAGCCACAAATAAAGGTATTTTTTAACCATTTTTTTTTTTTTTTTTGCATAATATTCTTAAATTGTTATGCTATCTACATTTTGCGTGAGACACTTACATTACATTATTACAATAAACTAAATTCTCTTCAACAGTAAAGTTTGTCCGTAATCCTTTTTCTCGAGTACGGTAATATGTAATTTTTGTATCTGGAGTAATTAAGTTTTTATCTTTGAGACGAGATGCCATGAATTCAGAAGCATCTTTTGACAAGTTTAAGTTCCTAACTAAGTCATTGAAATTATTTTGAATAAAAGGTTGAGGTATGCTATCTGACTACATACGAAATCTGAATTCGTGTCTTGGCTTTGGTGTCTGTAATCCTTTAACAGTTTCCAGGCGATCTGATTTGAGACACGTCGATTATGTTGATAGTAATGGCTTTGGCGTTTCTTCTGAGTGGAAAAGAAATCGTTGAGCGGAAAATGAATATGGATATGGCCATTTGTTACTATATTCAGAATTAATACAGGTAATGTTGACTACAGAGAAATAGCAATTTGAGGTTCCCGCCATACCATCGATGTGCTAGTTTTGAGAGCATTTCTATTATCATTTGACTACTGCCGCAGGTACATAAAACAGTTTTGACGCACAGTATAAAGCAACCGCAGTTTTCCTTGGTTGCACAGTTTTATTTTAAAAGTAGTTGCAGTACGCTATTTTTACAAAGTCTGACGATATTTTGCAATGGTATGCTCGCCACAAATAACAAAAAAACTATTTGGATCATTCAAATTATTTCTCCGGTTCGTAGCCATATTGCTATATATTGTACTCTATGATTTTCTAATCACTTTTATTCAGGAATGCATACAGTAGGCTTTGGTAAACCACAATTATAAGACACGTCTATAACTTACTTTCAAACTTTGCTGAACCTGCGTTGTTTGATTTTGCAAAAACAAAAAATACCAAATGAATGCACAAAGAATAAGCTCTAAAAAATATATATGGGTCATTCCATCTACAATGGGCCTATCATTACCCTCATGTTTTCTAATTAAGCTGAAACTTTTTTCAGTGATTGGATATGTTCCAAAAATTTTGAGCCCAAAAAAATAGAAATCGATGATGGAGTATTTGGGAAATTGATGTTTTCTTGGAAGGTAAATTTTTTTATCTTTTACCACATAGAAACCGTTCAGGCCTTAATTTTTTCAGATTTCCAGTTTTTTTGTCATCTACTAGTACACAACTACCTAAAAATAATATAAAAGCTAATTTGGATTGTGTTGGTTTGTTTATATTCATCAATGAATTCTTTTTGTTTTACTTACGAGTTTTTTTTAACACAATTTGAAACTTTTTTTTAAGCAATAATACTGGTTAAAAAAATTTATCGAATTTTTATATATCTACTACATGATAGACCAATCACTGAGAAAAGTTTCAGCCTATTTAAAAAACATGAGGGTAATGATAGGCCCATTATAGATGGAATGACCCATATACTTTATATTTTAAGCACAGCCGTTACTTTTAGTATCAGAATTATGAGACATTTTACAGTTAAAACAAAAAACAATTAATTGAATGTAATTATTCTTTGAAGTAATCAAATTTAGTAGCCAATATAGCCATCTATAGCAATGGTCTGGAGCACAATTAGCAAAAGTGGTGTGATCGAGTTACAACTCGCGAACTCAAGAATAAATAGTTGCGAGTCAATTAATATGCTGGAAAAGAGAACAACTCTATATTTGCACGCAGGACAATGCACGCATTCATGCAAGTTACAGGACAATGTCCTTTTTACAAGTGTTGGCACGGCGGATCTTAAAAGGGTAATTTTAAATTAATGTATTTTGTTCATCAACTTAATATATTCGATGAAAAAACGCATTTTTAATGCTGAAGAAGATCAAGGTGGCTATAATGGAATGAGGTGGAGCACAAAATCATAAAATTATGTTACTTAATTACAGTTAGGGTTGATACCACACCAATTTGAAAAACAATACGAAAACTAACAAAAATTTTTAGTTCAACATCTAATTTTTAAAATATCACTATATCTACGGTTATTATTATTAGATTACATCGGATAGCATAACTATGTAAGAATATTATGCAATAAAAAGTATAAAAAATACCTTCATTTGTGGCTATGGTATTTTTATATGGTATTTGTTCTATATTTTACACAAAGATTGTCATTTAAAAGCTTACAAAACACAGTTAACACAAGAATTAAAGCCAACTGACCACACATTACGTCGGCAATTCGTTGATTGGGCCATAAAAAAACAAGAAGAAAATGAACTAGTAAAGGTGCTATCTTCGGCCAGGCCTAAACTCACATACCCTACACAGTAATGAAAGTACTTTCTAAATAAATGTTAAAAATACATAGAAAATTAATTACCTAAAATTTTCATGAAAATCGCATGTACCAATTGTGAGTTACGCGAAAACAAAATTTTCAATTGTTGAAAAGTACCACGTCCACTTTTCTAATTCCGCCCACTTTAAGCACAATTCAAGATATTTATGATCTGTATCCGTGTACTTAATTTCATCACAATATCTTGCACGGTTAACGAGTTATGGCGTTATTAAAGTTATAACTTAGGGTTGTGCCACGCCCTTTTAAGAGCCTTTGCAAATTTGAAACCTAGCCCAATCTTAATTTTGTTCACATGTTCACCAAATCACTAAATTGCATCAAAATCGCAGCAACTTTTTTCAAAATATGCAGAGATATATTTAAATAGAGTATGGGCGGTGGGCGCGTGAACCGATTTTGCCTATTTTAACATGCTAGCAGCTTGTGGTGTAACCTATGTGTCAAATTTCATTGAATTAACTTGCTTAGTTTTCCCATAAACGTATTTTCAACAGACAGACAGACAGACGGACATAGCTAAGTATATCGACTCAGATGGTGACGCTGATCAATAATATATATACTTTTTCATGCATGCCACTCCCCATTCTATGCGTTACAAACGGAATGACAAAGTGAATATACCCTCTGTGTAGGGTATGAGGACAAAAATTTCAAGGAAATTATCTGCACCGATGAAGCTCATTTTGAAATTGGCGGCTATGGCAAGAAAGTCTTAAAGAATCGTTTAATAACCCAATGAAACAAAAAAAAGTTATTGTATGGTGTGAATTTTGGTGCGGTGGCGTAATTGGAGCTCGATATCGAGAGATGTGAAGTCAATTGGAAGATATTAATGTGCAGAATATGTGGTTTCAACAGGACGGTGCAACAAGCCACACAGCACCAAAATCAATCGATCTTTTGAAAGAGAAGTTTAGTAATCGAAGAACAAACGTGAATTGGCCACCAATATCATGTGATTTAACATTATTGGATTTCTTCTTATAGCGTTTATTGAAGAGTAAAGTCTATGCGGATAATACTCAAACTGTTCAACATCTCAAAGATGACATCATCGAGCAAATATCACTAATTGAACCATCATTATGCGAAAAAGTTATTCAAAATGTTGGTAATAGACCGACAGCTTGCCGAACTAGGAGAGGTCACTTTAACGACATTTCGTTCAACCAGTCGTCGAAAGATATAGCACGAATGATTCCTACAGTTTGTGGAAGATTTTTAGCACAGTTTGGTTTGGATTAAATTGGCGTTTTTCATTTTGTAATTTGAATAGTGTTTTGTCTTAAATACTCAATTCTTTAAGAGAGATGATACATGATGACAGTCATTCTGCAAATTTTGTCTTTTGCAACAACTATTAACTAAAACAAATACAGACATCAATCCATTCTCTAATAACTGTAAGTTTTAATTTATCTTAGTTCATGTTGTAATGTCCCGTGCGCAAACGAAAAACGTCATTTGTTCTCATTTCGTGGCTGATAGCAGCAAGCGTGTCAAAGTTTTTGTTCACACAGAGTTTCATGCAAAAAATTAAAATTTAAAATTTTCCAATGGCAGGCAGTGACATGCTCCTTATAGGAAAATACATTTTCACGGCTAACTAATAAACCGATTTTAATGAAATTGAATATAGATGGAACCATAAAAAAGACTACTAGAGACTCTAAAAGCTTTAAATAGGCGTGGCACCGCCCTTAATTTGAAAAAACTTTTCTACAGCTGATTTGCCACACAAATTCAATTTGGTATTGAGATAAACTGATTCCTGAGAAAAAAATTTTGTTTTTAGTGGGGGTCACGACCCTTACAGGAAACAACGTTTTTACTGCTAAAGAGAAAAGTTTCTTTTTTTTTTTTAGATAAATATTTAAGAAAGTTTACTGCTGTTTCCTATTTTCTTCTTAAAACTGATCTCACCAATTTAATACGACAATGCTTAATATTAAATATGTTTTTTATATTTACTATATAAATCTTATATACAAAAAAATATTTAAAAAATCACGTATCGAGTCACATTATACTTTGTAAGAAAAAAAATTAATAAGATGATAAGACAAATAATGAAAAGCGATAATATTCCATAACATTTTAAAATTAGTCATATTAAAAAATTTTGGCAGGTTTCGCTGACTTCTGCTTTTCTTTAGATGGCGAATCGCATTTTTACTGCCTTCACCTTGAAACCACTAAATATAGTGCTATTAAAGGGCTCAAATAAAAGAAGAAAAAAAGAGTTTTGTTCCATTTTAAAAAAGTACGAATTTTGACTTGTGCCATTTTTGTAGAATGCGAAGGATATATATATATAGGTCATTTAATAACTGCACAAATTTGTGTTTTTTGAACATTTTATGAAACGAAATATCTCAAAAACTATGGGGAATAGAATAAAAAAAAACCTTGGAGCTTTTTTTTGCTTAAAGGTGCTTTATTTTTATGGAAAAAAAATAAGAAATCATAAATAAATTTCTTTAAGCATTAATTTCTTTATTCACAAAAATGTTTCTCAAAATATTTTTGATATATCATCTTGATTTTGTTTATTTTTTTCTATGTTATTCTTCAATCAATCCTAAGTATGTATCTGCTTTCATATCGAAATTACTACCATAGCTTTGGAAAATATGAGTTTTTGTATGGAGGCGCGCACCAGTCTAATTGTATGAATTGTGTGATATTTTCCAAATTTATATCGGGAATTTCGATTGGAAATAACATTACAAAAACATGGAAAAACATGCGTTATCAGTAAAAAGTTCGTAGTTTCTGAACATTTTTTTGCGGTACTTTCTCATGTGTTCATCAGGAACACGAAAAAAATTTCCACCAATAAAATTAAAGAAGAAAAAGTGAAATTTTCTTCTTTATTTATTCAAATTCCGAAAAATGGAACATAAATACACGTAAAAATATTAATTTTAATATCACTTTAGGTACATTTTTTATCTTTCATTGGTTTTTATTACATTTTCGCAACACAAATTTACTATTGCCAGGCAGTTTGGTCGTCGCTATCCAGGCACTAATTTGTAACTAAAAAAATAATTTTGAAGAATTTCAGTATGGCTTGGATTTTAACATGATGTAAGACATAAAATTAATTTGTCAGACGAAAATTCGCTTGATTAATTAGGAGTCAGACCGAGTTAAGCCAGGACAAGTATAGTCATAAATTTTTTAAACAAATAATAACAATTATTAGTATGTTTTTTTTTTTTAGTATGTACGCTGACAGTCACTCTCAAACTACAATCAAATTTATTTATTCTCCAACTTCGTCATCAAATTTCCCAATATCAAGCCACTTCCGATAACATTGCACCAATTGCTGATCAGAGCAGTTCAAATATCGAAAGTAAGCCAAAAACTTGAGAAATAAATTTAACAACTACGTCCTGTAATACAGAAAAAAGTAGCAACCTTAAAGGTGTTGGTTTATTTTTTTGAGAAAAAACCGGATATAAGTTGAAGGTAAACAACAAGCTATATATTCTTCAAACGACGCGGAAGCTTATGGTAATTGAGTATATGACAAAATTAGAAAATGATGAACTGTTCCAAACAATCAGTAGTTTAAAATCCATAGGAGGAACCGTATTCTATCATCACTTATATGAATTAAAATACTTCAACAATTATAATTACAACAATACATAAGTTACAAATACTCCACGTACTTCCTGGCACGAAAGTTGAAACTCACATAAACATATTTATAATATTGTACAATTAAAGATTAACCCTTAAATGCTAGCCATCATTTGGAGTTGCATTAATGCAAATCATTCGTAAATTTTACGAGTTTTTTTATTGAGCATGAAATAATACTATTTCATCCAATTTTCTTACATAAATTGGTTTAATAGCAAAAAAAGAGCATAAAGAAACAAAACAATTCGTAAATTGAGATCGCACGGTATGCAGCGGCGTATACGGTGCTCCTCACAGAAAGCTCGATTTGCAGTGTGCGGTATAAAGTAACGTCATCCTGCGTATTTGAGATGATAACAGTAACAGGTTGTCCGCTCCTATACAGCAGGAACCATTTGTTGGCCCTCGATGTGTAAATTCAAAATATCGGCAACCATTCGCTCGAGTGGACATTGCAAAACTGGGAACTGGCAACTGAAACCGATTGCGATATTGTTGCTGAACTTTGTTATTTTAGAAAAAGTAGTTCTTTTTGTGTCAGAGCTATCCTCATCGTCAGGAATGTACTTCGATTCGGAAACTTTAGTAACAGAATATTAGATTTGAGGACGCAAAGAGATATATTTGGTTGAATGTTGGAAATATCTCTGACTTACAAGGTAGACATTGAAAAGGTCCGGCCCTTTCACCTACACCGGTGCCGACAGCAATGCGTCATACTGATGGAGCTACATATTTGCAAAACAGATAAGACACAGTTAGTCAAAATATTCGAATATAACATGTGCGATAATATCAATCAATATCTCAGGCTAGTTTTTTCTCCAATATTTCGATCTTCAGTGTCAAAAATTTTACTATAGACATAGTTGTTAAAACTTTTTCTTGAGCATTTGGATTACTCTTGATATTGGACTATTGTGATCAGTAATTAGAGCAATATTATCAGAAGTGGTCAATGGTAAACATTGATTGGAAAAATTGATGACGAAGTTGGAGCATAAAGGAAGTTAAATTACGAGTGATTGTCAACGTATATATTCATTTCAATAACTCTTTTAAAAATTTACCATTATACTCGGAATTAATCAACCGAATTTTTATCTGACAAATTAATTTTTTCTGTCCACAGCTGATAAATTCTTTTTGAAATTTCAGCCATACTGAAATTCTTTAAAAATAGTTTTTTTAGTTACAAAATAGTGTCTGGTACGGTGTTAGCAACGACCAAACTGTCTAACAATAGTAAATTTGTGTTTCGAAAAATTGTACCTAAATAGATTTTAAGATTAACATTTTTACGTGTATCGGTGATATGGGCACAGATAAAGCAACTTCTCCTGAAAGCCTGGTTGTCCCCATACCTGCCGGGACGTAGTAAATATTGCTTAAGGCAAGTGAATAAGTTACAGATTTTTAGAAAAAGCTATGTTCGCAACTACCGACAAGAATGTCGCCGAAACTAGCTGCGAGTGAGAAGCTTAACACAACTGGGACGTACGATTTAGTTTCTGTGTCAAATCGCACCAAAAAATAGAATTTGTTTAAATTTTGTAATGACAATTTTGCACTCACTGTTAACGTATGGCAAAAATCTGGACGATAACGAAATTCCCAGTCGTGTTTAGCATCTGACACTTTATTTATAATAGTATCTATTTGCTCGAGAAACACTACTCAAAGTAATCCTATAACTAGCCGCTGTTATTTCGTCAACATTAATTTGAGGTCTTGGTGTCGGTGCTAATATTTTGTATGTCATTGTCATTGAGCTATTTCCAAATTGCACTTGATGTGATTGTAATAACAGCTTAAATTATAAAATAATGAAATGATAACATACCTAGTATTGTTGCAGCTGCCTGAGTAACATTTTTGTTTATTTTATATTTTGTCAACTTCAATATAGTTAACAATTTAAGCAATCAAAAGTTGATTACAAATAATTTCGATTTGTTTGTCGTCTGCAAAGTTGCAGCAACACACCTTTTTCTTACGCCGTAGCAGTCAGAGTCGTCCGTCTGTCCATTCTCCAGCACTCGATCGGTTGGCACAATTCACTTTTGCGTTGCTGCTGTCGCTTCTTCCTCTTTGAACTCACAGCAGCAACATGAAACTTTAGAAATTGAATATTGGTTTTGCCAAAGCCACTTTAAACTTTTTTTTTTTTTTTAGACGCTTTGATTACTTTGATTCTTACGTATAACTTATCTCATTGCAGCAAGATTATTTTTAAATTTACTTTTAACTTTACATAATTTCAAGTTTAGAATTATCCATTATTTATCAATGTCAGGCACTAACTTCAAGTTTGATGATATCTAAGGATGCACAAAATATGCTTATGGTTATCGATTAGTCAGGTATGAAAATCTGAATGTACAATAACTTCCCAAAATATTAGTAGTATCGTTTTAAATCGTACTGAGCACTTGAAAATGCAGGACAACATATTTTCTTTATTTCCAATATTCGTAGATTGTATTGGCAATGGATTCGAATTTCTGACTAAATCGAACTTGTTTCTGAGTTCGATATTCTAACACATTATATAAAATAAATTAAATAATTTTTTCCTGATTGATATACCTAGGTATATAAGAAAAATCCGAGATATGCACTCAAGAAAAAAGAATGTCTAGTAAAAACATGATAAAGTTGAAATGTTTCCCAATACATAAAATTCTAGCCAACACCGAAAAACTTTAATGCAAAATAGTAATGTTATTTGAATATTTCTTCAATTTTGTCATTTACCAGGAGATCAGAAACAAAACACGCATATTATTAGATAAGCAGGTAAGATTGCATCTGTCAAATCGAACGGGCACAGGTTTGAATCCAGCTGCAAGTAACCGTCAATTTCTTTAATTTAATTTAAATTCGATTCAAAACACCAAAATATAATAGTTTGAAAGTCTGTCCAAGACCAGAGTTGAATTAAGATATCACAAATTTAACCATTTGGCTACAACACTCTCTGATAGATGGAAGCTATTTGACTCTGAGTTATTGTCTTTGGTAGTGGTTTGGTTAACTTCTCTTTTTTTTTCAAGCAAATGAAACTGGGTTAAGTTAACGGCATTTAATTATTTTAAAATTTACTTTGAAAATTATTTCTTATTGAACAACATATATATCTATATAAGACTCTTAATGAATAAACTATTATAAAGAAATTTTTATCCACTGTGCACTTAGATGGCACGTTTCCATGTATAAGCAGCGATCTAACTAATTGTACTGAAGTTCTTCTATGTAAGGTGCCATCTGAATGTCTGTATAAGCCAAAAATGAACTTAAAATTTGAAATAGAAAAACTGAAAAATTGGTATAACATTTTTTTGGGTTTTTCCCTCAGTGTATGTACGTGATTGCTATATTTACGAGTACATGATCATACAAATATTTTATTAATCTTATTACGTGACTATTATTGCATTATGACATAACATTTGCACGAAATTGTAAGACTTTACTTATTTTTCAAATGTTTTCAGTGGTCATTCACTGAAACTTATTTTCTCCAGTGTGAAACTAAAAGACTCATGCGTAAAGCAAAAGCACGCAAACATACATTGGCACACGTTATTTGAAAGCTCAAAACACACGTTTGCAGACTATGATTAAGTAAGGCTTTAAATTTTTCGAAAAATTTTTTGTACGAGATCTCACAGATGCAGTTTGTATTATACTGCAATATATCTAAGGCTCGGATCATACGACGTATTTTCAAGGCTGGTTGATTGCACATAGTTTTGTGTTATACTGAAACGCGCGATAGCTAACACGCGTTATAAAAACGCTCGTGTGAACAGAGCCTTAGGCTAAGATCACCCAAGCGTTTTTCATTGCTCGTTTCTAAAACGCGTGTTTAAGCATATCTCCAGCGCTCAGCGAAGATATGCATTCCTGATGCCAGTGAACGGGCTATATTTATAAGTAAATATAGAATTATTTAATAACTCCTAGGATAAGCACGTGATGTCTTTTGATGTAGTGTATGTCCTTTGCGTTTTGAGTCCCTGTGGAAACGATTGTTGCTCGACAACACGAACTAGACAATGAAAAACAACGTTGCCGTTTCGTCGGAAAGCATTTAAATAATTAGATTGCGCATGCAAAAATCCTTTTAGATGGCAATATTCGAAAAATTTTGAATGCAGTTGGTGATTCGATTCGATTTCGAATATCGAAAGATCTTTATTTTTGTGCCAAGAAACTATTCCTAACCGAAATACAAAAGCTCTCATACAACTTTCTTATGAAAAAATAAAAATTTTTCGAAACTCCCACTTTAAAACACAATTTAAGAAACTTAACAAAAAACGAAAAAAAAATCTAAGAAAAGTTTTATCGAATTTGCACTTTTTTGTGCAACTGCTAAGCAGCGTTATTCTCACGAATTTAGGTTGTCTTCAAAAAACGTGCCCGAGGCGTTTTCAGGGCTTCCACCATGTTGTTTTTTTGGTTACAAAGACGATATTTTGTGGACGCGACCGCTTGCACGCGAAATTTAAGAAAGAAAATTCCATTTATTTGCCTTTCAATATTTGTTGTTCTTCCTTATATTAATGCCGAATAAATTCTATTAATTAAACTAAATTTGTTAGGACTTTTTCAAAGAAAAAAAAAGCAGCAACAACAACGCAAATGACGCGAGATAGATAAAAATCTTGCTTCTGGATTTGTTGGTTACTTGGTAACAATAAAAATGAAATTTCCCCTAACTCTAAGATAGTTGATTTTACTTTATGTTATGACTTAACCAATAGCAGCTCGATGAACATTGGCACTCGCTACGTCTGTTTTGACATTTAAGCCAAAATGTTACGTTAGGCAACGAATCGAAACAGCTATTATAACGAGTAGGAACGGTTTCAAGTTCGGTTTTTACGGAACAACACATCTCGTCAAAATGTTTCGTTCACTTTCGTTCAATTACGTTTGTTTATTTTGGTTATTAACATTGGTTTACATATACTCGAACTTACTCGTTGCGTCTCGTCACGTCTATTTTGGTTCAGGCATTACGCTGCGGTACGTTCCAATTACCGACAAAACTCGGAGTGTTGTTTTATTTATAATTCTATGTCATGTTATGCTAAAACACGCATTCGCTAACGCGCGTCGAAGAAACTCTCGTGTGAAATGAGCCTAGAGCAGCACTTATTCTAAAGCGCGCGTGGTGGAGAACGTGCAATTTTGCGTAATTTTGTATGTCTACACGCAGTGTCGACTTGTAACACCAGCTCATAAGTTCGCTGTAATTGTTGAAATAAATAAACCAAAATAGCTTACTTGGACTTAAGAAGAAAAACCAATGGTAATGGAGGATCTTATTATTCATTACATATGTGTTGGAACGTACGTTTATTTGATTAACGCCGGAGACGTACCAAAGTGTGCGTTGTGGACCACGGCGTTATAAATACTTTAGTGTGGAGCTAGCGTAACACGACAGTGAACTTATGAATCGACTCAATACACACCGACGTCGAAATACCGACGTAGCAACGCATATCGCTTTCGCACAACTAAAAAATTGCTCCAAAGTACGTATTTGCTGGTGATGGCTTATGTATTGCACAGAATTTGGAAAGGGTCGGGAAAGCGGCAACGATTACTCACTGTCGAATAAACACAATTGCGTCGAACGACGATCGACGGCAAATTCAGCTGCCATTTTGTTTTCATTGACATTTCAAACGTAAACATAAGTATTGACACAAGCTGATTGGAAACGAAATACTGAACATCCCCCTCCGACGATGATATTGGATTTAAAACTTAATTATTAAATCTGTATCGACGGGTACCCTTCAACAGGTAACCAGTCGTTCGACGCAGTTCTGATTAATTTCATACGATGAAGTGTGATTTCATTTGTGATAGCGATTAATCGTTGCCACTTTTGCGACCCCATCCCAATTGTGTTTAATGCATTACACCAAGTTACGTTGCCGCTTTCGCTAACCCGTCCCAATTCTGTTTAATAAATTACACCAAGTCGACGTTTACACACAGAATTTCTTGACACAAAGTTTTCTTGTTTGTTGGCAAGAGGGGAGGACGAGAGGAGGTGTACAGAATTTGTCGTACTCGGAAATTCGCTTTTGTTCGCTGATATTATGATTCAAATTTGAGTTTGTAATGACGGGTTGACGTAGTAAATGTTTTGAAATTTTCAAGCACAAAGAAATTCTAGTTTTCGTGTGTAAACGCATACATATTCACAAAGGAGAGTAGACAAGAATTTTTCAGAGAACTTCCTTGTGTATAATTTGACAAAGAAACACTTTACGAAATTTTTTTTTGTTTTGCCATAAGGGTATAAACAAAAACGTGGAGTGCAGAATTTTTCGTTATTTTGTAAGCTATAGACTTATCTTGTAAGCCCCTTACTTGGCACTTTCACACACATATTCTTTCCGCAAACTGTTCTTGTATGCTGGCTTGAGAGGAAAATCAAAAGAAAAGACGAGGTACAAAATTTCTGGCCCTTCGATAATGCGAAACAAAAAACAAAAGCAAATAGACAAGAATTTCTTTCACAGAATCTCCTTGCGTAAATGCTGACTTATCATATCCACAAAAAATAATAGACGAGAATGTCTTTCACAGAATTTCTTAGTGTGAATCTACTCTAAGCAACACAGCTTTTGCTGTTTATTAGTGTTGGGAACTATCGAGTTTTTTTAACAATCGATAGTTAGTAACTGAATGATTTTGATTATCGAATGATTTTTTTCACTCGTTTGTTCACTCATTTAATTTTAATTTAGAGTTGGTTACCATCAGTTTGGTTCACTGAATGTCAGCAAGTAATTGATCACTGATAAAACTCAAAAAATTTTTTTAATAATCGTTTGATATAATAATACCAACTACAGCGTATTGCAACTTTGTTTTGAGTTAATTTTTTTGCTTAACTGCAACAGTCGCTTGTACTTCTCGCTGTGACCCCTCTTTTAGGTAAAGTGGATACCTTTGTCACAAATGATTATTCGAGTTGAATGTATTTCCTGCAAACTTAAGGTCTTTTTACATATATTGCAATGAACAGTACTTCCACTTCTTGCAAAGAGCTCCCAAGCAGTTGATCGCTTTATCCTGGCCGCACGAATACAGTTCAATAGCGTACCTGTATTCCTTAAATGAACTAGTTTTCTAAATGAAAGACTTTATTATCAATGAATTTTATCAATCTTAAAAATGCTTATTATTATATCAGTAAATTATTATATTTTGTTATATTAGTAACAATAACATTTATTATGTTAATTAAAAAGCTTCTTGCTATGTGCTGCCGGAAATTCGTTAGAATTCCTTATTTCGATATAAATTGAGTCATTGAGTGTTTTGACGTAAGTGATTTTTGTAAATCACACAAAGAACTATTTATTCGATAGTTGCGCTGTAGTTGAATTTTTTCTATGAGTGATCTAGTGAGTGAAACTCTCAATAGGGCCGTACACACCATCCTTCATGCTGTCCATCATGCTTGACGTACTCGAATAACTGTAAATTTCGTTTTGCGTTCACATCATACAGCATGCTGTCAAACATCATTTGCAGAAAAATTTTGAGGCGTACACATCACTCGCATTACTCACTTTTCTTCTTTGCTTTTTATTTTACGGAGGTGCTGCTTCCTGTAAAAATAAAAAACCATTGTTTTCAGCTCCCTAAAAACGAAGATATGTCTCTTATGAAACCTAAAGTGTGAAAAAATGTGGCATTAGGTTCACTCATTCAATCGCTCCTAACGTTGTCATATTGTTGTAGATTTTCTTCTAGTTCATCTTAATTTTTCTGTAAAAGTATCCGTTCTATGTGTATGGAGTGAAATTATTTTTTGCAAATGCAAAATCTGATTTTTTTTTAAATCTGGCTTATTTTTATCCATATATTTTGAACCACTTATTCAATGAAAGATGTAATCACACATGTTTGTGTGTCATAGTTCAAGATATTAATTTTAAAGTGAATGGCGGTCGAAAAAATTAAAAACACACAATATTTCGAAAATTGTACCATTCAAAAATTTTTTTTCTTCATATTCGAATTCAGCAACAAAAACTACATAAAAAAGTATTCATGGAACATAAAAAAAAATTCATTTTGTAAGCTAGTGCTATTATTCATGCACGCCGTCGATGTTCACTCCATGAAATCTTATTTGAAATGAAAAATTTGCACTAGGCTTCGCAGTCAGCGTTGTACGGACGGACAAGCCAGCAGAGAAAACAAAAAAATTTGAAATCCATCCAACCATCCATCCAACATGAGAGTCAAGCGGTTGGTCAAACCGTTCACATGATCAAATAGTGAAGTTTGTCAAGCATGATGGACTGCATGAAGGATGGTGTGTACGGCCCTAATGAGTGAATCGTGAAGTTATCAACTGAATGAAAACAAATAGACTATCGAATAACTCGATAGTTTTTATTCGATAGTTCCCATCACTACTGTTTGTTGCAAATGTTTGCACAAAAGTATGATTGTATGTAGCCACCTTAATAAGTTTAAGCTTCACACACCGCTCGTTAAACTCAAGTAAAAACGAAATGTTTGTGAAAGATAAATTTTGTCAATTGTGTTCTTTAATTGTAAAAAGCGAATTGGTGGATAAATGAAAAACAAATAAAACTAAATATTAAAAGCTTCGAACCCAAGATCCTTTCTATATAAACGATACGAAGTTGCTGTTTGTGTGTGTGTGTAAATCGAAACTGTTATGGCTGCAGCAGCGAATGCTCGAAATGTAACTTTGTCCGTTATGCTGCAGCTGCTTTTTGTGATAGAATTATTGGGCATCTTAACTGTAAAATTTATGCCGCCGAACTAAAGGCAATGACTAAAAAGTAAATTAATTGTAACTTTTTGTTTCAATACGGCTCACTCGACTCGTGTAGCAATAATAGCGAATTTTACAGTGTTCGTGTATTCCAATAAAAACATACTGTACAAATAATACAAAGTTTAATGTTAGCAAGACAGCTTAATATGAAAGGGATGGGCATTGCATATACCCAATTTGTATCCTTTTTTTAAAGTGTGTAATATATAGAAAGCAATTAATGCAATATATTACTTTTCGTTTTGTGAATAATACGTACCCCAATGTATTTTTTAATTGGATATAAGCGGTACAATTAGCAGCCAGCAACAACAATTACGGCTTCAACGGCGGCAGTGGGAAATAGTGTTAGACAAACCGATGTGTTTAAAGAAGGAAGCAAGACAGGAGCCGCCAGTAAACCTGTACAGATGTGCCGGGCATAAAAGTGAGTTACTCTTTTTGTTTTGTACCGGCTAGGTTTTTTATTTATAACTTTCAGACCTCTTTTGGTTTGGCTTGGTGTTTCGGTGTCACTATTACTGCATTGCAATAAACACGTTTATTGAAACAGGCTTGTTTTAGCTCCCACTGTTCAATTTTTGGCTTACGTTTACTTTAGCTCCCATTCACCAATTTTTATTAAACCAATTCATATGTTCAAATCTAAGCTTAAATGTGTAGCCAATAAGTGTCGCTCGGATCTGGTTTCGAAGATATAGATGTCGGAAGTTGCGGATTTAGCTTTTGTAAAAATCATAAGTTGGTAATTCCTGAATGGATATCAAAAATATGGGTGTTGTAAGAAAGCTAATATGATAGCCGACAATAATGGCAAGCAAATCCGGCTTAAGTTTACTTTAGGGACAATTCTCCGATTTTATTTATTTTTTTTGGAGAAGTAGCGTGCTATGAATAAATAATAAATCTGCAAAAAAAAAAATTGTCGGTCGGATCTGGTTTAGAAGACATAGCCATCCAAAGTTGCGGATATAGCTTTTTTAAAAAACGCTATAAGTTGGGAACCCCTGGATGAATTATATGCATATCATATTAAAGGTAATTTAATGAGGTATAAAATTGTGATATTTATAATTGAATTTTGATGATTAGTTTTCGAGATATGAAAATTTTTGTAAAATGTTGACCTTTTTTTTTTTTAAAAACCGTTATTTTTTCCAAAAAATGTATTATTGACCTATAATGATTTATAGCGATTTTGAATGTAAAATTCATTACCTTTCAAATGATGTGCTATTTGTTGCTACTTTTAAAACCATTACTCTTTTTTTTTAACGAAAACCTAAATTAAAGTGACCGGAAATATCCCAATTTTTGGGTATTAACTTACAATTTTTATTTTACAAGCAAAAAAAATGTTTCGAAAAACCCAGAAATTGCTTCTATACGACTTTGAAACCCTGTGAGTAATACTTACCTTGCTATAGTATATCCAACACCTGGTTTGCTAACCACAGTATTTTTGCTTAAGAGTAAGGGTAAGTGGGCGGCCTACGGCCGCAGCTCAGGATTTAAAACTCCCAAAAATCCGACACCGGCTTCGCGGCGGCCTTCGGCCGGTATCAGTCTATAATGTATCCAACACCTGGGTTGTTAGCCACAGTATTTTTGCTCAAGAGTAAGGGTAAGTGGGCGGCCTACGGCCGCAGCTCAGGATTTAAAACTCCCAAAAATCCGACACCGGCTTCGCGGCGGCCTTCGGCCGGTATCAGTCTATGAAGTATCCAACACCTGGGTTGTTAGCAAATAGCACATCATTTGAAAGGTAATGAATTTTACATTCTAAATCGCTATAAATCACTACAGGTCAATAATACATTTTTTGGAAAAAATAACGGTTTTTAAAAAAAAAAAAGGTCAACATTTTACAAAAATTTTCATATCTCGAAAACTAATCATCAAAATTCAATTATCAATATCACATTAAATTACCTTTAATATGATATGCATATTTTGAAAATTCATCCAGGGGTTCCCAACTTATAGCGTTTTTTAAAAAAGCTATATCCGCAACTTTGGATGGCTATATCTTCTAAACCAGATCCGACCGACAATTTTTTTTTGCAGATTTATTATTTATTTATAGCACGCTACTTCTCAAAAAAAAAAAAAAAATCGGAGAATTGTCCCTAAAGTAAACCTTTAAATCCTTGAAACTTAACCTGTAGTGTTGGAGATATAAAATTTTCACCAATTTTTTTTTAAAACGGTTGTTTTTCCAAAAAATGTGCTGATGACCTATAACTTTATTTGCATGTTAAGAAAGTTTAATTTATTCCCCTTAAAATTTTTTGTTCCAAAATTTTGCATATTAACCCCCTTTTTATCGCAAAACAAAACAATTTTTTCAATGAATTCGTATGAAAGTACATATTTATAGATAAAAATCGCTCGCCCGATTTTTAATAACAATTTTTTGTCTTCTGTTATGGTTTTCTTCACAATTAAAACATTGGCAGTGTTACATTCATGAAAAATTTGTTCAACATTAGTGTTTTAGCAAAGCTAGTGTTGGACATATTATAGTGAACCCCTGCCGAAAGCAGCTATGAAGCCTGTGCTGGATATATAGGAGGATGGAAGTTCTGAGCCGCGGTCGAAGGCCTCCCACCTAAACTAACTGTTATGTGGAGTAACTGTGGCTAGCGAAACCGGCGTAGAATATACTATAAGATTAAACCGATTTTCAAGCTCAAAAAAAGTATGAAAGAGGCGTTTTTTGCTTCCAATATATGCATATATTCTTGATTAGCATACTGCACTGTGTGACATATTAAAATTTCAAGAAAATCGGGAGTGAGGCCGTTAAAGTATATAATTGGCATATATTTTAATGTCAAATTTCACCAAAGTTGTTTAACTTTTTTCGATAAGACATTGGTAAAATAAAAAAAAAAAAAATTGTGTGTAAGTAGCACATAATTTAGAGCAAAAAAATCAAGATTTCTTAACATCTTAAAAAAATATGGATTATTAACACATTTTTTGGAATAAATAACGGTTTTTGAAAGAAAAATTGGTTAAATTTCAGAAAAATCGTCATATCTCCAAAATTATGGGTTACATTTAAGAGATTAACTGCCGTTGGCTATATTTCCGAAACTAGAACCGAATGACTTTTTTTATTTTTATACCCTACACAGAGGGTATATTCTATTTGTTATTCCGTTTGTAACGCATAGAAGGGGGTGCGGCAGGTATAGAAAAGCATATATCTACATAGCTATTTCTGTCTGTTGAAAACATGGTTTCGGGAAAACTAAGCAAGCTAATTCAAAGAAATTTGCACACAGGTCACACCTTCTTACATGCTACTACCATATAAAAATGAGCAATATCGGTTGACCGATACGCTTACCGCCCATTTTTTATGTAAATATACCCCAGCCCATTTTGAAGAAACACAATTCAAGATTAAGCTTTTAGATCGTATTCAGCTAGATTTCTCTTTTAGGATTATTTAATTTTTTAAGTTTTTTGTCAAACTATCTAGCCAAAATATTAATTGTTAAATATCTTTTTATGCTATTTATAAGATATATGTATTATCTTGTAGCATTAAGTCATAAAATGTATTGTATAAAATAAATGAAAACTGAAATGAACTATTTATTTTGGTCTAAGTGAGTCGGTTTTCATAACTGACTGCCACTCCTACCTAACTTAACATAATCTATTCAGCTCGAACTTTGATTGATCCCAACTCTGAACAGAGCCGACGTTACGGCTTTTGGCGCCGTGGGCAAAGTTCAACGTGGCGCCCCATTTATATAATGAGCAAACAAATATGTATAAAAATATATATATGACTTTTAATAAAGCGTTGGATGAAACCTGTCTTATACTTATATTCTTCTAAATTTTCCATGCTTTGGCTTCTGCAAAAGTTATAATGACAAATTTCGCAGTTTATGGGCAGTAAAGCCTGACTGTAAAACCTTGTTTTGTGAGATTTAGAATAATTTTTTGTTAATTTTACTTTTGAAAAGCTGCGTTTCTCACTAGCTAAAAAAATTGGTCAGGTACGTAGAATTCGCGGGGCAATAGCTACGCCTGTAGCAAAAAATTTAGGACTAGATATAAATTCCTTTGCTTCAAATGGAGTAGTTTCTGGCTCTATTAACTTAGATACGGCAGCGAATTCATCAAACATTTCTTAAGGGTCAATGTTATGGCTGTAATTTTCAGTAAGGACTTTGCATATGTTAAAATTTTGAAGTCTTAGGGACCCGGTGTCATTTAAAAACAAAAATGAGTCATGATTCCTTAACAGTTAAAAACGTTTATTTATACAAAATATTGCTGCATCTAACATTGTATAGATATAGAACGTTTTAGACTTATATATTTTTGGACATTTATTTTTTTTCTCCCCGCAATTTTCAAGGACAAATTTTTTTTCCCGTGCCTTTTCCTCACACTTTCCATTTCCCCAAAACAAATGTTTTTCCCCGAAATTGCGAAAAAACCCCAATGTGAGAACCTTACGTCTCACCCCGGCTTCGCTGCGGCCTTCCGCCGAAGTCCACTGTACTATGTCCAACACCAGCTTTGCTAACTGACTGATGTTGTACTAGTCGTTGTATTTTTTATTGTTTTTGTCCATAAAAACACAGTATTCATAACAATTTATTGAATAAATTTTTTAGTTTTCCGGTAAAAAAGGCGTTTAATATGCAAACATTTAGAACGAACAATATACCATTTGAAAGGGAATAAATTAACATTTTTTAACATGCCTAAAAAGTTATAGGGGTCATTCCATCTATAATAGGCCCATCATTATCCTTATGTTTTTTAAATAGGCTGAACACTTTTTGATCACAGATTTATTCATATTGCGAACCTCTGAATTGATATAAAAAATATGGGTGTCAAAAGAAAGATAAGTTTATAATTTTGACCAATTTTTTTTGTTAAAACCCGTTTTTGTTCCAATTGGAATTTTTTGTAAAATTAAATAGCGTGAAAGAAAATTAATGTAAATCGTAGAGATGCTACTCCTGTATTTTCTGAAAATTTTGAGCCTAAAAAGGCTGAAATCAATTCAAATTTAATTCCCTCGCTCTCATTCTCAATGTTTCAATTTACATTGCAAATCATAAATCTTAACTTTAAATACTTGTAAAATCAAATAGGGTGAAAAAACATAGATAAAATTTTCAGAAATGGTACTCCTGTATGTTCTGAAAATTTTGAGCTTAAAAAAGCTGATGGAGTATTTGGAAAATTGACGTTTTCGTGAAAAAGTAAATTTTTTAATCTTTTAGCACATAGAAAACTTTAAGGTATTCATTTATTCAGATTTTAAATTTTTTTTGTTACTACTAGTACACAACTACCTAAAAATAATATTAAAGCTACATTAAATTGTGTTAGTTTGCATGGTCCAACGTTTAAAATGGCATGTAGCTATAGTGGCGCCTCATTTTTGAACATATGAATTTCTTTTGCCGAAATTCTTGATTTTTTTTTGGACAAAAACTGACATGGTCATCTGGTCACTCACCAATCGTTTTTGACTGTGCACATACCACACTAGGTGGGATCTATAGAACGTTTAAAATGGCATATAATATTAGCGGCGCTTTTTGTTTGAACATCGGAATTTTTTTGCCGAAATTCATAATTTTTTTGGTCAAAAATGACGTGGTCATCTCGCCACTGACCACTCGTTTTTGACTGTGCACCTACCACACTAGGAGGGATCTATAGAGCATGGTCCAACGTTTAAAATAGCATATAAAATTAGTGGCGCTTTTTTTTTGAACATCTAAATTTCTTTGCCGAAATTCATAATTTTTTTAGTCAGTCAGATTTTTGTCTTAAAAGAAATAAAACTGAAAAATTTTTACTAAAACCGCGTAACCCTTTTTAAACGAAAAGCAAATAAATTCCAATCATTTTTTTTTAAATACTTTGAATATATGGACAACTATTATTTCAACAATAACAATTACTAAAACAACAACAACATTATTACTAGTATAACAGAGTTTTTTTATAAAAAAAATTTGCATTGAAATAAATAAAACTTGCATAAAAATTAATAAAATTTTTCCTGAAAACTGCGCGAGTTACATCCTCTTACCTTATGCTTATATTTAAGTTTTGTATATCATGGAGACATGCATATGTGCATAAATATATGAATGAATATGTACATATGTATGTAACTAAAATAAATAAACTGTCTGCAATAGCGTTTTCTTTTAATTTCGCTATTGCACAAGCAGAGGATATCAAATTCGGTTGAAGCCCAAATGCAAAATATGCTGAGTAACATATTTTGCATTTTCAAAGCCAACTGAATTTGAACAGTTTAAAAATTACATTAAAAAAATAGTGCATTCTTAAGATTCATATGAGTAAACTCACGTCAAAGCTTACGCTTATCGTGAGCTTTGAATATATATATAGACTGAACCGCGGCCCGAAGGTTGCCTCGAAGACAGTGTTGAACATACTGGGGGCTGAAACCCTGAGCTGTAAATGTAGAATTACTGTGGCTAGCGAAGCCGGTGTTGAATATATTATAAATTGAACCGCGGCGGCAGGAGGCCGCCCATTTACCCCAACAAGAAAATTTAAAAAACTTCTCAAAATTCATCAAAATGATTTTTATTTTTTATTATATAAAATAAGGCTGAATAATCTTCATGATTTATTAACTCCAAAAAGAAGTCTGACGAGTTTTAATTTGAATCCAGAACAGTAGACGGGCTCTCTAGCGACCCCCAAATTATAGCTGAATTGTTTGCTAATTTGTTTAAGGAATCATTTTCTTAGTAATTATTTAACACTTTAGTTTTGAGATGTAATGAGATATCTTTCTTAGCTAACCTCATAGAGAAATATATCTCATCTGTTGGTGATGATTTCAGCTCCGTGCCCGATGGTATTCCTGGGAGAGTTTCAGTTAAATGCATTTTCCTATATTTTACAAAAAACAGCATGCATAAGCCCCATTTTCAAGAAAGTGTGTAAAAATGATGTTTCAAACTATCAGCCCGTGTCTAAGTTATCATCAATACCGAAAATTTTTGAACGCATTGTATACGATAGTTAAGGTAAGGTGTGGTGAAGTCATAACAAATTGTCAGCATAGTTTTGTTAATGGCAGATCTACAGTTTCTAACCTCCTCGATTTCACCTCATTTGCATTCAGCTCCTTAGACTCTGGTGGGCAAGTTGACTGCATTTACACTGACTTCAGTAAAGCACATGACAAATTACCCCGCATAATTTAATTTTGTTTAAGTTAAAAAAACTTAGATTTCCTTTAAGTTTTGTCAAATGGATCTGATCGCTCATATCAAATAAGATTTCGGAGAGTGTTTCCTCCCCCCCCCCCATTTAGTGCGACATCAGGTGTTCCACAAAGAAGCCACCTGGGACCGCTCGTGCTCATTTTAGTAATTAATTACGTTACACATGTTATTAAAAACTCCCATCAATTAGTATATAGAGATGATGTGAAAATTTACAGGAACGTGAAGGGGGTTGGTGATACTCTTCCATTTCAGCCTGACTTGAAATCCTATGAGGTTTGATGTTCTAAGAATATCTTACATCTTAATTCTGTTAAATTAACTTTTAATGAGCATATTAATCAAATTTGTAAAAAATCCGCATCTCTGCTTGGCTTTATTAATAGGTGGGGATAAATATAATACGATAGTGCATTCTCACTTAGAGTACGCGAGCCAAGTATGGTCACCATTTTATAATATTCATATAAATAGAATTGAGAGCATTGAAAAAAACTTTATTCGTTTTGCTCTCAGTGGCTTAAATTGGATTTACTCTTTGAATCTTCCTCCTTATGAGGATCGTTTGAAGTTACTACGTATGTTGTCTGTGTGCTCCCGTAGAAATATTGCGGATATGGTTTATCTGCATCAACTTGTAGCTTGGTTTCTTGCTGCACAAGAGCTTCTTAGCTGAATACTTTTTAATACTAATCGGAGAAGTACTTGTAACTCTTACCAATTATTTTATCAACCGGCTAGAAGAACTAGTTATGTGGCTGCAGTTCCTTTTAATCGCATGACTTTTTTTGACAGTTGCGATTTTTATAACATTGGCTTGTCAAAAGGTCAACTCAAGCTTAGATTGAAAACTAGCTGTAGCTAAATTTGTTGGTTAATGTTGGTCTGTATTTTTATTTTTGTGTTGTCCGAGCCCCACAGCGTTCAGGGTAAATTTCTCCTTACATTTATGCCTTGGACCATGCAAATTTATACTTATAACTATTTTAATATTTATGTGTGTATGTTCGTTTGGGCTGAGTGGATATGTTGAGAAAGTGCGAAACAACTAAGAAGAATTATAAAAAATAACTAAGTAATTACACGTATAATTTTTTCATTTCTATTATTTATTTAATAAGGTTAAAAAGGCTAATAGCTGTAGTAACTAAACTCTATTATTAGCTGTCTTTGACATTGAAATCCGCAGAGAATGGCAAATCGAATTTCTTTCAATATTCACAGGGAGCCCTCTGTCGGCTTAAATACATCAATAACTTTACGTTTCCTTGTCTACATTCTCAACTGGATTTTTTTTTTTTACTAGATTTTTCAAAATTAATAAAATAACCACGAATAGAAATATAAATTTTTTATTTATTTTTTATTATATGTTGTTACTTTTATTTGATTTTATATTTGCATTTGAATTTACAACATTTTTTTTTGCTGGGCTTACTGTTTTAATCTTAAACTCATTACTCACTGCTAGGAAGTGAGTGATACAAATGCAACATTTTTAAATTTCACTTTTCGCATAAATAATTAAAATCTGCTTTAGTTAAGTACAAACTTTAATATAAATACAAAACACTATGAAATTATAATAAATTACAATATGCGTAACAAAAACGATTCACGTTCTCAATTATAATACACTAAATCACAATTGAGGGCCTCAGAAGCCAAGGGGCATAAGTGCAAAAAAGCTATTTTCGAGAAATTTAAGTTTAAAGTTAACACGCTACATTATCATTGCATGTAAATAAATTTTTTTTTTTTCACACCTATTTTGTTCATTAGACTATAAAAAAGTAATCCTTAAGTGGAAAAACCTTTACAATATGTCATATCGGAGTACCAGCATGCGTTAGGAAGGTATTTTTCACTTATGCCCCTTGGCTTCCAAACACTTTTGCACTTATGCCACAATTTTAGATCACTTATGCCCCTTGGCTTCCAAACTTGAAACACTTATGCCCCTTGGCTTCCAAACTTGATCACTTATGCCCCTTGGCTTCCAAATTTTTTTTTTTGTAAAAAAATTTAATTTAAATACTATAATTTAATTAATAACTCAATGATGAACATAATCTCTTATATATGATTTTTTTATTATTTAAATAAGAAAATAAACAAAAATTTATTGATTAACCGTATTTTTTTATTACGGAGTAGTAGATTATTTTTAAAGTACAACGCGGTAAACACTGCGTTTCATAGAAAATTGATATTTGTGCAAATTGATTTATTTGAGTCTTGAATACTGCAGCGACATCATACATACAAATAGAGAGATAAAATTATTGAAGAGGTTTGTAATTATTAATGCAAAAATTAAATTTTCTATGAAATAAATTTTTATTTATTATTTCTAGATATT
This sequence comes from Meiosimyza decipiens, assembly GCA_963680825.1. Taxonomy (NCBI): domain Eukaryota; kingdom Metazoa; phylum Arthropoda; class Insecta; order Diptera; family Lauxaniidae; genus Meiosimyza; species Meiosimyza decipiens. The sequence continues at coordinate 4,992,889 of OY804262.1, read as the reverse complement.
ACAATGTGATGAATTAAATATGTTTATGCTTTGATATGTTCAACTTATTAAAGCCTTTATTAAAAAAATAAATCATATTTAAAAAAAAAAAACTTAATGCTTACACTAAGTTTAAAAAAATATATTACACAAATATCAATTTTACTGAGGTATATCAAATAGTTAAAGCAAATTAATTTTATTTTATTTATGTTATTTAGTTTAATAATTATTTAAATATACACAATTTACAATTATTGAAATAATGTGAAGCGTCACAGCTGTACAGTTCAGAGCAAACAGGTCTTTAGAATTTTGTTTGGAAGCCAAGGGGCATAAGTGCCACTTATGTCCCTTGGCTTCCAACGTAACCGCAACTTAAATTTTTTAACGTAATGTGCACTTATGCCCCTTGGCTTCTGAGGCCCTCAATTAAAAAACATTTAATATACCAACATACAAAGTTTAATAATAAAATATACATACATAATCATCGGCAAAAGATGCATTTCTAAATTAAATTAATCTCAAAATAAATTAATATTGCATTTTTTAACTGTAAATTGTAACTAACCTGCAGAGAAACATTAATTAAACGTTTACGTATTTTCAATAATGATAAAAGTGCCCGTGAAAAATAAGAAACCTATAAACAATACAAAATATATCGACATTTTTATATATACTAAAAGTCAATTTAGAGAATTTCTTCGGGAAACATGTGATCATGTCAATTACAATATAAACAATATAAACTTTAATTTTTTATCATCTACATTAGAAGAAAGTTTAAAGCATTGTGTAATGAAGCTAACCAGAAGAACTAAAGTTAATGATGATAATCATAAATGGTTCACAGACGAACTTAAAGTATTTTCAACAGGTCAGAAGATTGGCATGTTTACAGAAACATACGCAACATATACAAAAATAAATTACTTCTTGCTAAAAAAAAATTACATTTGCAACAAAATTGAATCATGTCACAATCAAAAGGATATGTGGAAAACAATTAAAAGTTTGGTTTTAAGGGAGGAAAAGGTTAAAATCAGTGAAATTCGGTTCGGTGATAATTTGGAAACTGATAATTATGTTATTGCTAATAACTTCAATTTATACTTTATAGAAAGCATTAAGATAATTAGTAATTCAATACCTTCAACCACTAATCTGTCTATCGTTAACTTTCCTGAATCCCAAAATGTTTTTAAATTTAGAGAAGTCAATTTAAGTGAGCTAAAAATAATATGTAGAAAGATGAATCCAAAAAAAGCTTTTAATCTTAATGTAAAAATTTTACTGGATTGTTTTGATATAATTGGTCCAATAATACTACGAATAGTTAATGAGTCCTTTATATGCGGTGAGTTCCCTAGAAACTTAAAGAAATCTACAATTATCCCAATACCTAAGCAGTCTGGCACAAATGATTGTGAAAAATTTAGATTTATTAATATAATGCCAATGCTAGAGAAAATTGTGGAAAAGTGTGCGTACGAACAATTTTATAAATTTGTGTGTGATTATAAACTATTAATTGAAAACCAGTCTGGATTTCGTCATAATCACTCCTGTGAAACATCTTTAAATTGGCTGATAACGACTCTAAAGAAACAGAGACATAGTGGCAATAAAATAATAGCAATATTTTTGAACTTTCAAAGAGCATTTGAGACAATTGATAGAGACATACTTATTAGTAAATTATCAAAATATGGGATTAAGGGCTCCGAGCTGGAATGGTTCAGAACGTACTTATCAGATAGAACCCAAGTGACTAACGTAAATAATTTAACATCGAGCGCAATTAAAACATGTTTTGGTGTCCCACAAGGAACCATTCTTGGTCCTTTACTGTTCCTAATATACATAAACGATATATGCAAAATATTAAAAACGTGCAAAATATCTCTGTTTGCTGATGATGCACTATTGTTTATAAGTGGTAAGGATCTTAGTGAACTTATTGATTACGTCAAAGAAGATTTAAACAACCTTTGCATATGGCTCCAATCAAACAAATTAAAAATTAATGTTAAAAAGACTAAATGTATGGTGATTAACAGTGGTGAGATTATTAATTTAATTATTGATGGGAAACCCATTGAACTTGTGAAAGAAATTAAATATTTGGGAGTCTTACTAGATGATAAACTGAACTTTAAAAGTCATATGACATATGTAGCGAAAAAAATCTCAAAGAAAATAGGGTTCCTCAAGAGGATAAGAAAAAATATTATGTTTATGTTTATGTTTATTGAGTCTATGGATATTACAGAATCCTTACAGACTAGAATAAATATTAAAAAAGGAAAAAAAAATAAAATAAGAATAAATACTTAAATTAAATTAAAACAAAGAAAATAACAAAATTCTGAATGAACTTTTTGAAATATTAAAATCAATACATTCCATGTCAGTTAAACTGTTAAATAATAACAAAGCTCTAGTGATTGGCTCATTGCGAGCATAATTAGACCTATGAAATCTAACATGAAAAAGATTAAAATGCCGCAACTGTCTTGTAGGGATATTAAAACCGATAAGTCGAAGCAATTGTGCACAATCAATCTTACCCGAGATTACATCAAAAATGAATAAGAGAGATTGAATTTTTCTCCTTGAGTCAAGAGATTTTAACCCAAAAAGGAGACATCTAGCATTATAAGAAGGCAATGCAACACCAAAGTTCAAAGAACGCACAGCAAACCGCGTAAACATTTTTTGAACTCGCTCTAAACGAAGAGCATCATTCGAATAAATCGGATTCCAAATGAAAGATGCGTACTCAAGCCTTGATCTTACAAATGCATTAAAAAGAGTTTTTAAAGTATGCGGATCAGAGAAGTCAGAACTATTTCTTCTAATGAATGCTAGTAATGAATAAGCTTTTGGGATAAGGACATTTAAATGGTCCACAAACGTGAATTTTGAATCAAAAACCACACGCAGGTCGCGTATTGAGCATGCAACCTGAAGAGGCACACCATTAAGGGAGTATAAAGAAGAAATAAATAAAGGGTGTTTTTTTTAGAGGTATAGAGCTTCGAATTGAAATAAAACATAAGAAAATCGTTTTGATGTCCATCAATTTGGCTTTATTGGAAGGATAATTTTATGCCATTAATGTTTAAATATGATTTCGGGCATGTGGCCGCCGCGGCTGGCTCGAATAAAGCCAATTCTACAGGTCCAATTTTGAACCACTTTTTCGAGCATATGGGGCCGTATGTCGGCAATAACGCCACGAATGTTGGCTTCCAAGTCCCCTAACGTTTCTGGTTTGTTGGCGTAGACGAGCGACTTCACATATCCCCAAAGAAAATAATCCAATGGTGTCAAATCACACGATCTTGATGGCCAATTGACAGGTCCATTCCGCGAAATTATGCGCTCATCGAATGTTTCCTTCAATAAATCGATTGTGACGTGCGCTGTGTGGCATGTAGCGCCGTCTTGTTGGAACCACAACTCATCCACATTCATGCCATCCAATTCGGGAACAAAATAGTCGGTTATCATGGCTCTATACCGGTCTCCATTAACGGTAACTGACTCTCCAGCATTATTTCGGAAGAAGTATGGCCCAATGACTCCACCAGCCCATAGAGCACACCAAACAGTCAGTTTTTGTGGATGTAATGGCGTCTCAAGGGTCTCATGTGGATTCTCTTCACTCCAAATGCGGCAATTTTGCTTGTTGACGTAGCCATTCAACCAAAAATGAGCCTCATCACTGAACAAAATTTTGCGATGAAAATCAGCATCGAGATCAATCTCATTTTCGGCCCATACACCAAAATCACGACGCATTGCATGGTCTCGCGGCTTTAATTCTTGCACAAGCTGGATCTTGTAAGGTCGCAAGCCAACATCTTTGCGCAAAATCTTCCATAAAGTTGATGGACAAAGCTCCAATTGCTGTGCACGGTGGCGAATCGATTCATTCGGGTCCTCTTCAACATTTTGCTCTACAGCGGCAATTGTTTCTTCGGTGCGCACTGTTCGACATCTCTGCGGATGCGTATTATCACATAGAGTAAACGTAGTGCGAAAACGATCCATGGTTAACCGAATTAATTGCTCTGATGGACGATTATGTCGACCATAAAATGGACGGAGCTTGCGGTAAACTTCGCGAACTGAACCATTATTTTCGAAATAAATTTGCACGATTTGCAAGCGTTGTTCTTTTGTCAACCTGTTCATGATGAAATGACAAACCAAACTGAACATAAATAACATTAGAAATGCCAGATTTGACCATAAAATGCCAGTTTTATCTCTATTCGAAAAACAAACCTCTAAAAAAAACACCCTTTATATTGGATTTTGAAAAAGTGATCGCAAAACATTTATTAATATTTAAAGGCAAGCAGTTAAGAGTACTCCAAATAAAAACTCTTTGTAAATCATCTTGTAAAAGGGAACATCTTGCAAATTAGAAACTCTGGCAAAAATCTTCAAATCATCAGCATACAGTCAAAATTGAGAGCGGAAAAAACACTTACAGATATCATTAATGAAAAGGATAAAGAAAAGAGGGCCAAGAATACTGCCCTGTGGTACCCCAGAGGTAGCTACAAGCAGATAAGATCTGACACTATCAATTTCAACAAAGAAAGTTCTAGAGCATAAATATGATTTAACCCACATTAGGAAGGTTGAATGGAAACCCATTTTTTCAAGTTTAACAATTAAGGCACTATGTTTTACCTTGTCAAAAGCCTTTGAAAAATCAGTATACAAAGCATCAACTTGAAAACCAAGTTCAAACGATGATATACAAAACTCCGCAAACAATGCAAGATTAGTAATTGTAGACCTTCCTGTAATAAAACCATGTTGCTCATGGTTTTTTGTTAAAAAAGACAACTTAGTTTTAACTATACCTTCAAAAAGCTTAGAGACATTAGAAAGCTTGGAAATCGGTCTATAATTAGACAAATCATTTTTTGCACCAGACTTAAAAATTGGAGTTAAGGAGGCTATTTTCCAGCATTCAATAAAAGTGCCGGTAGACAGCGATTTATTAAAAATGATACGCAAGGGAAAGGACAAAACATGAGCACAATTTATTAGTAAAATGGAAGAAATTCCATCAATGTCTGACTTAACAGACTTCTTCAAGGACTGCATTCCCAACAGCACATCAGAATCCGAAAGGACCAAAGAACCTATGTCCACAAGAGGATCAACATTACGCAAAATGGATTCTTCAAACCAAGGGCTATCCATCACATAATTGGATTTAAAGAAATCAGCAAAGAGGTTGGCAGTCTCGAGTAATGAAGATGACTTATTATTATTGAAAAACATAGAAGAAGGGATGGAAGATCCGTCTCTTTTAGTCTTAATAAAACTCCAAAAAGCTTTAGGATTCAATTGAATACTACTTTCAAACTTTAAGATGTACTGCTTATAAAGAAACTTGTTTAAAAAATTAAATTCTCTCCTATAATGAAGGAATTTCAACTCAAACTGGACATTTTTTGTTAATTTAAATAGGTTGTAGAATTTATTGCGCAAATTTTTTAAGGTTTTAAGCCCTTTCGTGTACCAAGGTAACTTGTAGGGTTTTTTTCGGCAGAGACGGAACCAATTACACACCTTCAACAAATGGGACTTAAAAATGTCAAAGCAAGTGGCGACATTTTTATCTATAAACAAATCACTAAAATTAACAGTATTAAACGCATTATTCAATAAGTCAAAGTTACATAAATTGTAATTAAAACAATTATTTGATTGATTAATTTGACAAAATTCATAAAATTCAGTTACAAGAATAAGCGGAATGTGATGAGCATTCGCGAGGGAAAAAGGGCAGAAGCATTCGGATACATCAACTTTAAAACAAGTTGAAACAAAAACTAAGTCTAAGATTCTATTTAACTTATTAAATAAAGTATTAATTTGAATAAAATCTAAGCTAAAAAAACTATCAATAAGGTTAATTTCATGCACATGATTAACATTAGTTGGAACGAAGCAATTACCCACAAATTTCCATAAAATATTATTAAGATTAAAATCACCCAGCACACAAAAATTTGTATTGGGCCCAAATAATGAATGTAGGGTGAGGATATTCTCCACATGAGCAGCATAGAGTTCAGTGGAACTATTAGGCGGAATATATGAAGTACAAATAACCAACATATCCTTAGGTCCAGAAATTCGTACACAGAGTTGATCAAGCAAAGTGTTAGCATTTTGCAGCGATACCAAGGCTGAAGTAAACAACTTTTTAACCGCAATAATAACACCTACACCACAATGTGTACCATCAACATATATAATACAATAATTAAACCTCATTTTGAATTTTGTTCAACAATTCTGTTCATGGGTAATAATGATCATATAAATCAATTACAAATGCTACAGAATAAAGCCATGAGAACTATCCTTAAATGCAGTTATTATACACCAATTACGTGGATGCTATCTTGTCTAAAATGGTTAAATATTAAACAACGAATCACCTATAATGTTTTGCTGTTCGTGTTCAAAATGAAATACAACATGGTGCCTAAATACCTAGTAGGTGACTCGCAGCCATATAGTTTGAGGTCAAAATCTGATTTTAGACTCCAGCAATATAGAGACTCTAGAACTCAAAACCAATTACAATATCGCGGTCTTAAATTGTTTAATGAATTGCCTTCAGCAATAAAAAATGAAAAAATATTAATAAGATTTAAAAAACTGCTAATATTGCATCTCAAAGAGATAATTATATAAAAATATTTTTCTTTTATTATTAGTTTTCTAAATAAACTTAATTTAAATAGACATTAAGATAACTATCAAAAACTGTATCAAATTATAATAGTAATTTTTACTAAATAAATATACATACATACATCATAATTATTGCTTCCTGGGTACGCAATATACGCAATTGTACAATCGAATGGTTGTCTTCTTGCTGCGATCTCTCAGTGCTTAACTGAAGGCGTCTAATTAAATTAAGCTGCAAACATAAAATTTTCAATAATTTGTGAGCTCACAGTAAATTTTATATAATAACAAAAATACCTTTCCTTTCCGTTGTGATTTGCCATTTTAAACAACAACAAATTGTTGGTTAATAAAAAAAGAGCATTCTCGGTAAATTCTTTTGGTGTTGACGCAACTGCGCCATAGTTCAGGATCTTAAAAAAATTATGTTATTGATTTTATTGCCTTCATTGAAAAACATAATCTTCGTTTTGTCACATAAAACCATTTTATAAGTTAAAAACTACATAGTATCTAAAAATATCGAAATGATTGTTCATTTCAAACATTGCATGAGCAGTGGAGCCACACTGTCAGAAATTTTTTTTTTTTTTTTTTTTTTACATTTATTTCATAAATTCTTAGATCTAATTAAATAATTTAAAGTGTTTTACATTTATGAAATAGTTTAATACACTCTGTTTTCAAATTGACAAGAGGCAAGTGTATTTATCAGTCAATTCAGTAATTTATAAGAATATCAACGGGGAAAGTAAGTAAAAAGTAAAGTAAATTCAATGCAATTCAAATAATATTAAAAGATTTAAACAAAAATATAACTTAAAAAAAAATTAAGTAAATAGAGGTTAAATGACAAACAATAAATGATAAACAATATTCAAGCTAGACCATGGGTTTAAATATATTATCTATAATAGGGTAATCCAGGCAGAAAAGCCAATTTTTAACATTATTGAGGAATACTGTTTTTACTCTTTCACATCTAAGTTTCTCAGGAAGTATATTAAACAATCGAGGTGCTGTAACATAGTAAAATCGTGAAAAATGCGTTTTGTAAATAGTAGGAACAGTTATAAAATTCCCAGTGTTAACTCTTAAGTTGTAATTTTCATTATGCCTTACAGAATAGTATCCAGATTTTTCAAAAAATATTTTAAGTACTTTGTAGCAATACAAATGACTCAATGGAAGAATCTTCAAAAATCTAAATAGACCAAAACTTGAGGTTCTTCGACCAACTTTACATATAATTCTAACAGCATGCTTCTGTTTAGTAACTAAAGGTTCGATTTTATTAAAATATGCTCCACCCCAGCAAGATAATCCATACTGTAATTTAGACTTCAGTAAACTATAATAGACTACTTTTAAAATTGCCTGATTACAGTACAGACTAAGGTGGTAAATTTGTCTAATTACTTTGTTACAATATTGCTTAAGATGAAGTGTATGGCACTTCCAACTTAGTTTATGGTCCAATATAATCCCTAAGTACTTAAAATTGTCAACGCTCTCAATTTTAAAGCAATTCCCGCAGCAATCCACATCATCATTGAAAGTAACATCAGCATCAGTTAAACAGTGCTTCAGACAACTCGGTGAATGATAACATAAAGGCAAGTTATCACACACTGGACCTCTATTATTAAAAACCATAAACTTCGTTTTGTTACTAATTAAAAGTTTATGTACACTGAACCATCTTCTTAAAATATCAAGGTCATAATTGACGTCTGAAACTAAATCAATAAAGCTATCGCTGGAGTAAGCAAAGGCAGTATCATCTGCGAAAGCAGTGATTGTACCCTTAAAAGGTTGAATAAAATGCGAAAGTTTTACCAATAAAGTTTTTGGAGGAAAGCGAGTTCACAAATTTTAGAATTAAATTGGAGTCAATACTGAGCCTTGAGGTACTCCTATGTCCACTTTTCTAAAGAAACTTAAGAATTTTCCAATTTTAGCACTCTGAAAATTGTTTCTTAGATATGATGAAAATCAATTTAGAATAGACAATAAATAATTTGCTTAATTAAATCTCATGATTCACTGTATCGAAAGCCTTTGTGATATCAATGAAGTACGCGACAGAGATGTTTGTGAAATTCAGACTACGATGAATATCGTTGCAAAATTTCATGGTCGCATCTTCAGTAAATGCTTCAGTTTTAAAATCAAACTGACAGCCACTGAAAAAGCTATGTTTGTCTAAGAAACTTATCATTTTTGATTGAACGATAGTCTTTAAGATTTGACTTATCTCCTATTAGCAATAAAGAAATAACGTCAGCTTTTTTGAGTCCATCTGGGAAAGTACTATAAGTTAGGCTTTTATTTACCAAGTGACATAAAAAATCCACATTATGGAAAAATAATTTTTTGATGAAAATACTTGAAAAATTTCCTTCAATACAGGAATTTGAGTTTTTCAGTGATACAATTATCTAATAAATTTCCCAAGAGGTTATATTTGCAAAATTATGATTTTAAGCCATTCTTAATAATCACTTATTGCCAATGCTTGAAAAATATTCATTAAATAAATTGGCTTTATCATTTGGATCAGTAATTATTCTGTTTCCAGCTTTTAAGTCATGAACTTATTCGCTACGAGTTGTTTTGTTTAGTATATTTTTAGCATCCATACTTTTCTTACGTCCCCTTTGATTTTGTTAAATTCATTCGAGTAGAGTTCATTTTGATAGTATCAGATATTTCTTTAAAAGATTGATGTACCAATCACACATTATTTGAATTTTTTCGAAATTTTTTGAAAAGTTTATTATTTTTATTTATTTTAATCATGATTTCGATGGTCATCAAAGGATTTAAACTTTTTTTTAGCTTGATAATACGAGCTTAACGCGCTTTGTACAAAGGTCGACATAATAACTCAAATATCAAAAAAAAAATTTAGAAAGCTAATGTCGGTTGTGGCTCATTGAACACATTATTCCAATCAGATAATGATCAAATAATCTAAGATCGTAAATCGCACTAGTAGCCAACGTATGATTGGAACGACATAGACGTCCAACAATGTAGTCAATACAGGTTTCTGAGGGTTCAGCGATACGAATTGGGGTATTAATACAGGATTCAAGTCCAAGCGAAGATAGTAATGTTAAAAAGCTATCAACAGCTAGAGAGCCCTGTAAAATGTTCAGTCTTATATCGCCTACTATTAGTAAATTTTAGAATTTCTCATTTTCTAATTGTTTGACCACCTTTTTTAAGAAGCAGCTATTTTTTCAAAATGTATATTTCCATTGAAGTTGATAATTCCAATAATATCGTACTCGGAAGTTGTATACAGCTGGCTATACTCCCGCTCACTTCAAAAGCTACAGAAAGATATGATCATACGTCAACTTTTAGCAAGCGAATTCTAAATTGCACTATAGTGGACTTCCTTAACATTAGAAATTTACTGTTTTTGCATAAGATTGTATTCGCTAGGACTCCATACTAAAGGGTGTTTTTTTTAGAGGTATAGAGCTTCGAATTGAAATAAAACACAAGAAAATCGTTTTAATGTCCATCAATTTAGCTTTATTGGAAGGATAATTTTATGCCATTAATGTTTAAATATGATTTCGGGCATGTGGCCGCCGCGGCTGGCTCGAATAAAGCCAATTCTACAGGTCCAATTTTGAACCACTTTTTCGAGCATATGGGGCCGTATGTCGGCAATAACGCCACGAATGTTGGCTTCCAAGTCCCCTAACGTTTCTGGTTTGTTGGCGTAGACGAGCGACTTCACATATCCCCAAAGAAAATAATCCAATGGTGTCAAATCACACGATCTTGGTGGCCAATTGACAGGTCCATTCCGCGAAATTATGCGCTCATCGAATGTTTCCTTCAATAAATCGATTGTGACGTGCGCTGTGTGGCATGTAGCGCCGTCTTGTTGGAACCACAACTCATCCACATTCATGCCATCCAATTCGGGAACAAAATAGTCGGTTATCATGGCTCTATACCGGTCTCCATTAACGGTAACTGACACTCCAGCATTATTTCGGAAGAAATATGGCCCAATGACTCCACCAGCCCATAGAGCACACCAAACAGTCAGTTTTTGTGGATGTAATGGCGTCTCAAGGGTCTCATGTGGATTCTCTTCACTCCAAATGCGGCAATTTTGCTTGTTGACGTAGCCATTCAACCAAAAATGAGCCTCATCACTGAACAAAATTTTGCGATGAAAATCAGCATCGAGATCAATCTCATTTTCGGCCCATACACCAAAATCACGACGCATTGCATGGTCTCGCGGCTTTAATTCTTGCACAAGCTGGATCTTGTAAGGTCGCAAGCCAAGATCTTTGCGCAAAATCTTCCATAAAGTTGATGGACAAAGCTCCAATTGCTGTGCACGGTGGCGAATCGATTCATTCGGGTCCTCTTCAACATTTTGCTCTACAGCGGCAATTGTTTCTTCGGTGCGCACTGTTCGACGTCTCTGCGGATGCGTATTATCACATAGAGTAAACGTAGTGCGAAAACGATCCATGGTTAACCGAATTAATTGCTCTGATGGACGATTATGTCGACCATAAAATGGACGGAGCTTGCGGTAAACTTCGCGAACTGAACCATTATTTTCGAAATAAATTTGCACGATTTCCAAGCGTTGTTCTTTTGTCAACCTGTTCATGATGAAATGACAAACCAAACTGAACATAAATAACATTAGAGTTGCCAGATTTGAAAATAAAATGCCAGTTTTATCTCTATTCGAAAAACAAACCTCTAAAAAAAAACACCCTTTACTATTCTTATATGCTAATATTTTAATGAGTAAATGAAATGGAAAATTGTAGCAAGAGAGTTACTGATATTTTTTCAACTAACATAATATGTCGCTTTAATTTTGTTTTGTTAACCCATTTTTACCAAAAATAAACTTTGGGCTATATTTCTTTGGTTAGTTATATATATGTAAGTGAAATGTGAAATCGCTAGATTTAAGACAGTTGAAGCCGATTTTATTTAATCCATCTCTGAGCAAGTCCAATCACCATAAAGTCATAACAAACACAAAAATGGCTTAGAAATCTAAAAGTAAAAGTGGCTCAGAAGGTAAACATCATGTCCGTTCGAGCCGGAAAAAATAGGTAAATTTTTAAAAAATTTTTATGAAGTTTTACCACAAAAAGCGTTCGAGCTGGAAAAAATGTGGTTGAGAGAGAAAAAGTGAGAGTAAGAAAACAGCCCCTCAGAAAAATTCCTTTTTCACCCAGATAAATTTCTTGTGGCTAAAACTTAAAGACTGTCAAAATCGATTGTAGGCAACGAGACTAGAGACTCACTTTTGACAATCGAGAGAAAGAAAATTTCATGTCTCAATGGTATCTGTCCAATACTTGCCTTATAAAATATTTTTCAGCACTTACTTTTTTTCACTTGCTGAAAAGTTGAGTTAAGAAAGAGCAACATAACCGAAAGGTTCAAATTAAAACATTTTTAGGTAAATGCTCAATTATTCAATTAAATAGTTGAGTAATTTTTGATTCAAAAGAAATCGTAAAAATGAATGTCCCCTAAATAATTGTAAACCAGATAATTATTTCTAAAATATTGTTTTTCGGTGCGAACTGTTTTAAAATAAGAAATTTTAAACGTAACTTAATCAAAGTTACCCCATTTTTAATTTTTCTGAAAAACTCCATCGAAAATAAATTTTAGTTTGAATAAAAAAACTAGTAAAGGTGTTATCTTCGGCCAGGCCGAAACTCACATACCCTACACTACATTAAAAGTACTTTTTAAATAAATGTTAAAAAAATGTTGAGGAGGTTGAATAAGTCGAAAATAATGTAAAAAGGTTCAAAAATGTTGAAAAGTGTTGGAAAAAACTGAAAATCTCAAAAGAATATGGGAAATGTTGGAAAAAATAGAATAGAAATGAAAATCTTGAAATATGTCACGCCCACTTCTCCAATTCCGCCCACTTTTGTTTCAATAAATGACATTCGTGATTGACATGCACAAACCGAATTTTAGCACAACAGCTTGTATAGTTTGCGATATATGCCGTAATTATTCTTAAAATTTAAGCCGGTGACACACCCACTGATACAATCCAGTCAGATTTTGATCCAAAAATATCCTTCCATAAACAAACCTCTTACACCGAATTTCAGTATGATTGCTCATATATTTCGATAGTTATGCCACTTAAGGTATTTTAATTGTATGGGAGCTGCCACGCCCACTGCTGCTATTTCAAAAGTTTTTGATTCATATGTACCTAATACCCACTTTCATCAAATTTCACATCAATTGTACCAATAGTTCACTTAAAATAGCACTTACAACTTTATGTTAATGAGAGAGATGCCACGCCCACTGATGCAATCTTGTCAAGTTTCATTGAATTTCAAAGCTTATAGTAACCGACACCTCTACACAAAATTTTATGAAGATTACTCTCATAGCACACTATCTATAGCATTAAACGTATTTTGTTTATATGGGAGGTGCCACACCCACCGGCGTTATTGTACCAATATTTTGCAAAAAGACACCTTTTAGCGAGTATATCTGCCATATTAAATTTCATAACGATTGCGTTGTTAGTTCTCTTTTTATAACGTTTATAAATATTGTAGGCTGTGCCACGCCCTTCAACAAAATTTTACAGAATATTGAATAAACTTGTATTGATGACGACTTGCAGTGGTATCATCCCTAAAATTTTAATGAAAATTGTATGTGCCAATTTGGAGTTATACGAAATCCAAACTTTCAATTGCTAAAAAGTGCCACGCCTAATTTTACAATTCCGCCCAATTTATGCAGAATTCAAGATTTATAAGATCTGTATTCATGTACCAAATTTCATCACAATATCTTGCACGGTTTACGAGCTATGGCGTTATAAAAGTTAAAATTTAGGGCTGTGCCACACCCTTTTAAAAGTCTTTGCAAACTTCAAACCTAGCCAAATTTTAATTGTGTATTCATCTTCAACAATTCACCAAATTTCATCAAAATCGCAGCATCTTTTTTTCAAAATGAACTTGGGTATATTTACATAGAGTATGGGCGGAAGGCGTGGCCGTTAACCGATTTCGCCAATTTTTATATGCTAGCAGCTTGCAAGAAGGTTTGACCTGTGTGCCAAATTTCATTGAGTTAGCTTACTTAGTTTTCTCGTTAACCTGATTTCAACAGACAGACACACACAAAGACAGACATACAGACATACAGACAGACAGACAGACAGACAGACAGACGGACATAGCTATATCGACTCAGGTGGTGACGCTGATCAAGAATGTATATACTTTTCCATACCTGCCACGCCCCCTTCTATGCGTTACAAACGGAATGACAAAGTGAATATACCCTCTTTGTAGGGTATAATTAGGTGTAAAATTTTTCTAGACTTCGTAATGGTTAAAGATAGCGTAAATTCCTTAAAAATTCATTCGAAATGTTAAATTACCTGAATACTGCCATTGTTTGTTTAATAAAATACGCGCAACTTTTTCACAATTTTCATTTTTTACCCATTTTCGCGTTCGAGCCGAAAATTGTGGTGATTCGACTAGCCAGAGTGATTTCAGCTTTCATTCTCTCAAATATCGCGATTTAACACTTATAAAAATTTTTACCACAAAATCTGGTTCGAACTCAGCTAATATTGTTACACACCGGCAAGCTTGCGAAAATGGGTATGTTTTTAACTCACCACGTTGGGCGCCTTTATTGTTACGTGTCCCTAAACCAGTAACCGGCATCCCATATGGCCGCGGTAAAGCGAAAAGCATAAGCTATCGCTCTTGCTTGACGAATTGAGAATTTCAGTTTCATCTGAAACGTTGAATTAGAAGGTCCATGCTGTGCATTTTGTCTGTTGCACTGCGAAAAATGTTTAACGTAAAAGTGAAAAAACTTATTTTTTCGCGGAAAATTTTTTTCGCCAGCCGCAATGTTTGATTTGCATGCGCATTTAAGGGGAAGTGCACAAAGGAAAAATATAAAGACATTTCTTATCTGTTCATAAAGAATTTCATAGCAAACAGGATAATGAGAAGGAGATTTTAGTTGTGGAATTAAAAAAAACTTTTTTAATTACCTTTCTTACTTTTCGTATGCACGAAAAACAAATTTTGATTGATATCTATACAATTTTCGAATATTCTTAATATTTTATTTAATTTTTTTAAGAAATTTTTCAAAGAAACGCGCAAGCAATATAAGAATTGTAAGAATGCATGTGTTTAATCGGGGGCTGGACAAAAAAGTTGAAACACTAAAAATCAATTTTGGGGGTTTATTATAATGTAAAATATTATAACTACAAATTAAATACAATATACAAATTTGATGTATACAATACGTGTTGTTATTGTGTTATGTGGAGTTCGAGTTATTGTTTTTGTCCAACGTTGAGTTGCTGTGTTGAGATGATGGTGGTTGTTTTTGTATTTATGAATTTGATGTTGATTGTAGAATCTTGTTGTGTTTCACTATGTTGTGTTTCACTGTTGTTTGTTGTGTGATTTATGTTAAACTGTTGTAAACTGTGTACTGTTTTTCACTTGTTTAAAACTGAGATGTTAATTGTAATTTATGTTAAATGTTTTTTCTTCGCTTGCGGGAGGGTTCGCTGACTTCGGGATCTTCTTCTAGATGACGAATGATATTTGCACGTTTTACTCGTTGGTGTTGTAGCCGATCGGCTTGGGGCATTCGTTGCAGTCACAACGAGTAAACGGCAGCGCTTTGCGGTGGATAGCAAAGACGAGCAGATATGTAGGCTACACACTAGTTTACGTTGTACGTAAACATTCTGCCCGCCTTGCAGTATCAAGGATCTGCAAAGAAACTCAAAAAATTATAAAATGTGTGTGTACATAAAATTCAAGATACTCAGGGCAGGGTCTAGGTGTTTAAGTGGGAGGGTCACAACTTAGCTATCTGAAGGGTCTTGACGTGTCTGGAAGAGGGCCTGAAAGAATCCAACCAAATTCAGTCTCTTGTGCCAAAAGAGACCCAAGAACATTGCGTTGAACACCAGGACAAATTATCTGTGGGTAAAGATCACTGCCAATGATCAAATCAACAGAGCGAGGTTTGAAAAATTCTGAATCTGCCAATTGCAGTTCACCAATATTTTCAAAAAGCTTCGGGTCGACAGAGTAAGTCGGCAACTCACTTGTCATATTCCTCAAGACTAACGCTCGAGTTTTCACTTTAAACGATGGGTTCATTGGAGAGCACAACATGAGATCACAAGCCGTTGATGGTGTTGCAGACACTGTTTGGCTGAGGCTTGTGACTTGAGCTGAGACTGCTTGGGCTTGCAGTCCAATTTTCTTCCTTAGCTTGTCCGAAATAAACGTTGCCTCGGATCCAGAGTCTATCAGTGCTCTTGCCATGTACTGAGTTCCATTGTTCTCCACACTTACAATGGCTGTACCTAGTAGGACCTTCTTCATTGTTGTACCACAGTTCGCTACTAGGTGGTTTCGTTGCTCATGACGGGTCGGGTGAGAAGTGGACTGTATAGTTGTGGTAAATGACTGCCGGGTCTTATTGAGTTTTGACGACACTTTGGCTTGTGAACTCGTGCAAGGGATCGAATCTGGGTCTGTCGTTCTATGGAGTAAAGAATGATGTCTTTTTTTACAAATACGACAAACATATGCACTTTTGCATGCTTTTACTCCATGCGACACAGCTAAACAATTAAAACAATATCCATTTTGTTTTACCGATTCGATCCTCTCCTTGACATTCATGTCAATGAACCGTGGGCACTCACGAAGAGTGTGTTCATCTTTGCATAGCTTGCAAATAGAACCATCAACTTTATATTTTGGGACGAAGGGTTTTGGGGCAATATTTTTTGGCTGGTTATAAACAATGGGTTGGGGCTTTTTTGACACACTCATGTGGAAAGAATTAACACGCTTTTTCAAAATGTGTTCAAAATTTGCAACTTTTTGCCGACTAGGCTTTGAAAGTGAAGCCTTTATATCGCCAACAGACTCAAGGGTTTTATATTTACGGGTCAAAAAACAATCGAGTTCCTTCCAAGTTGGAACTTTAGAAATATCCTTTAAAGACTTCTCAAAATCTTCGAGGAACACATTGGGTAATTTTGTGGAACATAGATACACCAGGATAGGGTCCCAGCTATCTGTATCTATTTCTAAACTCTGAAGCGTCGTGATACAGTTATTAATGGTTCGCTGTACATTTTTAACCGAACTACCATTCTCAGAAATTTGGGGCAGATTAAAAAGCATTTTAAGTTGTGCATTTATTTGCATTCGTGTATTTTCATAAATTTCTGAGAGATTTCCCCACGCGATGAAGAAACCATCATTAGTAAGAGGGGCATTTTTAATAACATCACTAGCTTCGCCACGGGTTTTTTGCTTCAAGTAAAATAGCTTTTCGACATTACTTAACCTTTTATTGTTAATATATAATGCCGTAAACAAATCCCTAAAAGAGGGCCAACTGACGTAATCTCCGTCAAAGACGTCAATATCGCAGGGTGGAAGATGAACAGCTGGGGACATATCAACAATGTCAACTTTTGGTTTGGGTTCTTCCTTTTGGGTCTTAAGAGCCTCAGAATGCTCATACATTGATGTAATACATCTAAGGTAGCTAGAATACGTCTTCTTGTATTTGTCTTTTAGCTTTTCCATATCAATTTCTTTGTCTTGATTTTCCCGAAGCTCCTCATATGCAGTTTGGAACTTCTGCCACAGATATTCCAGTTGCTTTTGCTGGGCTTTGAGACTGTAAGAACTGTGTTCTGAAATTGGGGTCTCCGAGTGAATCTCCTCAAATTCAAGCACATCGTTCGCAAAGTGAACAAAAGACTTAAGAGACATTGTATAAAGGGTCTTTGAAAAGAAAACAAATAAAAGTTATGAAATTTAACTTTAAATTTATACAATGTCAAATTTGAGTTCGAAAAACCAAAACAAATTGAGCGAAACTTGCCAAATATTGAAAAAGAGACAAGAATTTTCAAGTATGGATAATAATGAGCTAACGAAAAATGGGTTAAGTAAAAAAATTTCCAAAAAAATCTTACTGAATTGCTTTTAATTAAGCAAATTGTTGAGAAATTCAAGCAAATATATTGAAACACTTCAAAAAATCTTGCAATTACTTGAAGTTTCTATAGAGTTAAAACGGGTTAACGAAATTTTGAAAAATTTTCAAGAATTGGGGTCAGGCGAAAACGAAAAAGTCGTAAATTTACGAAATTTTCCAAAAAAGCGCAAAAAGCCACGAAAAAATCGTTTAAATAATTTTTGGGGCACAATGGGTTAACAAAATTCACAAAGGGTTAAGAATTTTCAAAATCTATTTCAATTCCCACAATTTGGGAAAAATTTCAATAAAAATCCGGATTAAAAATTTTCCGGGATTTTTTACACCAATCTGGCAACTCAGAAAGAGACTGGCTTGAGAGTAAACAAGAACAAAGGTACAAGTTTCTCAGAACTTGTACTCAACAATGTAATAAACAAACGGCACAGCAATTGGGTTTTCAATGCAAAAAGAATATATGTACGCAATATATATGTACATATGTATGATTGTTCCGCACAAATCACTTAAATTTTTTTTGCATTGAATGTACGCAAATAACAAGAAATGAAGAGTAATTATATTTCAGTGCAAAATCAAAATATATATTCAAAATTTGGGAGGGGTTGGGTGGGTTTTTTATGCAAAAAATTTTCGACTCGTCAAACGAAATGCGAAAATATTTATTCACTTATCAAAATGCTGCACAAAAAGATAGATTATGCTTTTTGTACAGACAATTTTGATTAAAAATTTTGCTCTTCAAATTTCAAGTAACTCACTACTTTGGGTTCCTTTCTATTTACACTATGATGTTCTGCCGTGTTTGTGTTTCAACTTTCCTGTCCGTCCAGAGCTTTGATGCTGCTGCTCCAAACTACGACGGCTCGATTGGACCAAATGTTTAATCGGGGGCTGGACAAAAAAGTTGAAACACTAAAAATCAATTTTGGGGGTTTATTATAATGTAAAATATTATAACTACAAATTAAATACAATATACAAATTTGATGTATACAATACGTGTTGTTATTGTGTTATGTGGAGTTCGAGTTATTGTTTTTGTCCAACGTTGAGTTGCTGTGTTGAGATGATGGTGGTTGTTTTTGTATTTATGAATTTGATGTTGATTGTAGAATCTTGTTGTGTTTCACTATGTTGTGTTTCACTGTTGTTTGTTGTGTGATTTATGTTAAACTGTTGTAAACTGTGTACTGTTTTTCACTTGTTTAAAACTGAGATGTTAATTGTAATTTATGTTAAATGTTTTTTCTTCGCTTGCGGGAGGGTTCGCTGACTTCGGGATCTTCTTCTAGATGACGAATGATATTTGCACGTTTTACTCGTTGGTGTTGTAGCCGATCGGCTTGGGGCATTCGTTGCAGTCACAACGAGTAAACGGCAGCGCTTTGCGGTGGATAGCAAAGACGAGCAGATATGTAGGCTACACACTAGTTTACGTTGTACGTAAACAGCATGCAAAAAAAATTAAAACATACAAGAATTTCTCTCAGTAGTGAGAGCGCTTGAGGTTTCCCACTTTTTTGAGAATAAGGAATAACGTGTGTTTGGCTCTTTGCCGATCACTGCCCTAAACTATCGACCAAACTCGGCGGGCTAAAAACACCAATGATGCCGCAAGCTAGCTGGTGCGGAGTGCATTGGGTACGATAGTTTAGGGACACGAAAATCTGCCTGCAACATTATAACACCCAAATGTTTCATTCAGTAAGCGTTTATGTTTCGCGAATCAGCCCTATACTTGGTAAAATGTACATATAAATTTATTCTTTTGCGCATACACACAGATAAAAGTTTTCGAACTTCTCCATTCTCACGTTGGCAGATGCTATTTTTGGACATATGAAATAATAATTTCACACTAAGAAATATGAGATGACCGACTTTCCATTAATATATACATTAAATTTAGTTCCGACACAGTCCTTGAGTTTTCTTTAAACCAACTTTTTATACCCTACACGGAGGGTATATTCACTTTGTCATTCCGTTTGTAACGCATAGAAGGGGGCGTGGCAGGTATGGAAAAGTATATATATTCTTGATCAGCTTCACCACCTGAGTCGATGTAGCTCTGTCCGTCTGTCTGTCTGTCTGTCTGTCTATTGAAATCAGGTTTACGAGAAAACTAAGCAACCTAACTCAATGAAATTTGGCACACAGGTCAAACCTTCTTGCAAGCTGCTAGCATATAAAAATGGGCGAAATCGGTTAACGGCCTCGCCTTCCGCCTATACTCTATGTAAATATACCCAAGTCCATTTTGAAAAAAGTTGCTGCGATTTTGATGAAACTTGCTGATTTAGTGGAGATAAGAACAAAATTAGAATCAGGCTAAGTTTTAATTTTGCAAGGGCTCTTAAAGGGGCGTGGCACAGCCTTAAATTTTATCTTTCATAGCGCCATCCATAGTTCGTAAACCGTGCAAGTTGTTGTGATGAAATTTGGTACACGAATGCAGATCTTATAAATCTTGAATTGTGCATAAAATGGGCAGAATTGTAAAAGTGGGCGTGGCACTTTTTAGCAATTGAAAATTTGGATTTCGTATATCTCCAAATTGGCACATAAGATTTTCATAAAAATTTTAGGGATGATACCACTAAAAGTAGTCATCAATATAAGTTTCGTTAACATTCTGGAAAATTTCGTTGAAGGTCGTGGCACAGCCTACAAGATTTATAAACGTTATAAAAAGAGAACTAACAACGCAATCGCTATGAAATTTAATATGGCAGATATACTCGCTAAAAGGTGTCTTCTTGCAAAATTTTGGCACAATAACGCCGATGGGTGTGGCACCTCCCATATGAACAAAATACGTTTAATGCTATAGATAGTGTGTTATGAGAGTAAACTTCATAAAATTTTGAGTGGAGGTGTCGCTTACTATAAGCTTTGAAATCAAATGAAACATGACAAGATTGCATCAGTGGGCGTGGCACCTCCCTCAATAACAAAGTTATAAGTGTTATTTTAAGTGAACTATTGGAGCAATTGAGCTGAAATTTGATGTGAGTGGTTTACTGGGTATTAGGTATATATCAATCATAAGCTGATGAAATAGCAACAGTGGGCGTAGCACCTCCCATGCAATTAAAATACCTTAAGTGGCATAACTATAGAAATATGTGAGCAATCATACTGAAATTTGGTGTAAGAGGTTTGTTTATGGAAGGCTATTTTTGGATCAAAATCGGACTATTGTACCAGTGGGTGTGTCACTGCCCTAAATTTTAAGAATAATTACGGCACATATCGCAAACAATACAAGCTATTGTGCTAAAATTTGATTTGTGCATGTCAATCACGAATATCATTTATTGAAGCAAAAGTGGGCGGAATTGGAGAATTGGGCGTGACATATTTCGTGTTTTACATTTCTATTCTATTTTTTTCAACATTTTCCTCATTTTTTCGACATTTTCAACCTTTTACCTGTTCCCATTCAATTTCATTCGACATTTTCTTCGACTCCTTTATAATTTTTTTTAGCATTTTTCATATCTTTCGACTTATTTCTTTCAACTTTTTTCAATGGTTTTTATATATTTTAAGCATTTTCAGTTTTTTCCAACACTTTTCAACATTTTTGAACCTTTTTACATTATTTTCGACTTATTCAACCTCTGCAACATTTTTTTAACATCTATTTAAAAAGAACTTTCAATGCAGTGTAGGGTATGTGACTTTCGGCTTGGCCTTTACTAGTTTGAATTTAGTCTTAGATTTTTAAAAAGATTATGCAATCAAATGCACACTCTGCTCGATAAGTACTTCAATGTGATACTTATATATATATTGATATAAAAAATTTGATTACTGATGTATCTATTCTAGATCTATTGTGTCAATGTTTTTGCGTTTCATTATGCACACAAACTTTTCAAATCATCCCTAGCTAAAGAAGTTTAACTTCAAAACAGAAATAAACTCTGACCATTTAAGTCCAGTCATCCCTAGATGGAATGTGAGTTACGTAATCCCTGTTGAATGAGATTCCTGGAACAATATAGTCCAAATTGGAGGGTACAGACCTCAAGCTATGAAGAATAGTTGATTGCCCCATTCTACCCTAGGATCAGCAAATAGTTTCCTGAGTCTAATGACAGAACAAGCTGCCATCCGTTTTCCTAGCAGGTCAAAGGGAATGAGATGTAAGAGGACCTCCAAAGCGTCAGTTGGTGTAGTCCGCAGAGCACCACTGATACACATGGAAGCTGGCCTTTGAACCCTCTGCTTTTTTGCAAAAAGCTTAGGTATATTAGTGAGCTTTGAGATAAGCCTATGATTGTCAAAATTGTTTTTATTTCCTAATTTAAAGATAGGAGAAATAATAGATGTTTTCTATTTATCTATAAAAGCACCACACACGTAAAAGATTTCCTGAAAATCAACAGGAATGGAACTGATATTGTTTTGGGACATTTTAAAAGCATGTTAGAACTGAGCCCATCTAGGTCACTTTTACTAATAATACATTTCTCAAGATCATCTAATGTTAAACAAAGCGCATCAAAACTCAATAATGTGTCATTATTGCGTTCTTGTAAACAAAAATGTTGCAGATACAGTCCGACCTCGGTCAACGCAACCCTCGATAAATGCAACTCTTCAATGTTCGCAACGAGTACATTTCTTTCATTACAGAATTAGTAAGTGCAACTTCTCAAAAAAATTTTATCTCGCTTATTGCAACGTATGCCATTTGAATATTATCTGTGGCATTTGTCCTGGGAAATTGAATAATCTTGAGAGTTTGTAAATACCCCAAATTGGAAAGACAAAAAACAAGTTCTCCAACTGCTGACATGATTCCGGCCGAATGAGTAGCTGAAACAAAAAAATTCAAAAAGGTTATTAAAGTTGAAGGAATTTCCTATACAATGACTTATGATTTTTGAAAAATATCAAAAATTAAGAAAATGGCGTAGTTCTGAAAAAAGTGTCGTTTTTTGTAGTAAAAATTGTCGTTTTTTTAATGCCAAATTGACAATTTTCAACCAATCAAAAATCAATCAATTTCTCTTTGAGTTATGATGTCAGCAATTTTGAAAAATGTCGTTTCGAGAAAAACGCGTTTAAAGTTTCAACTATCGGTTTATACCTGCGAGCGGTCGCTCATTAGAACGCTGCCATTCAAAAACTGTTCAAGACACGACCTTGCCGCTTTCACAGAATATTTTTGAAAGTATAAACTATCGAATAAGTCAAAGTTTATGGGTGTCTTTCTCAATGGAATATGAGTTAGGACATTGCCTAACGAAAGTTAAGGGAAAACTTCAAAGCACTGCTTTGTATTAGGTTGTTTGTCAATAGATGGCGCTAGCGGTAAGAGCTGGTCGATTTGGTTCATATTGAAACGTTATGAATCTAGCCTAAACATATGGTAAACAAACCGATTTGACACTTTTAAGATTTTGTGTTTTCATAGTTTGCTTGAGGTTGCTCGAAAATGACTGATTTTGTGCCAAATAATCGTCATATGCGGGAGGTGTTGATTTTCTTCTTTCAATCGAAGACAACGACGGCTTACGCGCATCGAGAGCTCCAAAAAGTTTTCAGAGATGGTGTTCTGAGCGATACAACGTGCCGAGATTGGTTTCGTCGCTTTAAAGACCATGATTTCGACATCAACGATCGACCACGTGAAGGAAGGCCAAAAACCTACAATGATACGGAATTGGAGACATTGCTCGATGAGGATTCGGCCCAAATGCAAGAAGAGCTTGCTTTAGTATTGCGAGTTACCCGACAAGCCATTCCCAAGCGTTTGCATGCGTGGAAAACGGCCACAATATGAAATGTTATTGCATGACAACGCTAGGTCTCACGTTGCTAAACCCGTGAAAAAATACTTAGGAACTCTCAAATGGGAAGTCCTACCCCACCCGCGGTATTCCCCAGATATTGCCCCGTCAGACTATTACTTGTTCCGTTCAATGGCACATGGTCTGGCTGATCAGCACTTCAACTCCTATCAACTTCAAAAAATGGCTTGATTCGTGGATAGTCTCAAGAGACGAACACTTCTACCGTGATGGCATTCGAGCTCTACCAGAAAGATGGGAAAAGTGGTATCTAGCAATGGGCAATACTTTGATTGATTCATCTGTAACTATTTTTTGACAATAAAGTTACATTTTCACACAAAAACAGCGAGAACTTAGTTGCGCACCTAATAGTATTCATTTAATAGATCAAAATTGCATTTCTCATAGTCAGAAAAATATAAATCAGGGCTATTTGCTTTCAAGAAATAGTAAAATTCAATCTCAAAATATAATGCTGAATGATGTAAGGTTGCCTCAGATGTAAAATAAGTGCACTCAAATAATTTGAATTTCAAAGGAGCAGGAGCCCAGATTAAATTGGAGAAATTAAAATTACTAAGAACGCAGAAATAGTCATCGCTGCCGACGGTAGGTGAAATAATGCTATCGACATGTTTGCAGTACAGTTCAGGGGAACTAAGACAAACACATAATAATACTGCCTCTTGGATGTTGTTGATCCAACAAACCATCTAAAGTATCAATACTATGCATGGTTGAACATATCGATTCCTCTGCGCTAAATTATAGCACGTGCCAAAAACCAAATTTTACAGCAGAACGTTATTTCTAATATTCGATTTATCGATAGTCGATATTATTGCCCAAAGCCTGAAATTACGTAAAGGTATTCCCAAAATATTTACAAAAATTTCAGAAAGTTATAGACTTGTAGTTATAGACAGAAAGCTTTATTATAAATAATTCACAAAAATTCGGCACAGTAATTCAATGAAACTAAATCTTTTTAAGAAAAATTCACACGCGAAACATAATATAGTTTTCTCCTTTACCAAATTGACACCCTTTGTTTTGGCGGATTTTGACATTTGCTGCAAATAAAATAATAGAGAAAGATGCAACATTTGGCAGTACAATATCCATTTTAGTGGAAGCATGCTTATAACTAAAGAATTTTTGTCTTCATTTGTTACGTTTGTATTGACGGCGATGGCTACTCTACAGTTGCATTAATTTGAGTTTGCCTAAATAATTCCGCCTTGTTAATTGTACCGTAACACTATCATTGTTTTCTAGTGGCACCTCTGAATCCCGCCTTCATTACACAAAGGAAGATCTAATTATGCGACGCATTCAATAGGATGCGTCAAAAAATATCGAAATACGATACTCGAAATAAAATATCGTTTTTCGATATTTCAAAATAAAAAATATCGCCAGTAATTATCGAAAAAATATCGGATTTCGATATATCGATATATTTTGCCCAAGCCAACAATAGGGCTAATGTGGGTTAACTTCTGGGATGAGTAATCCCTTCCTCTTCAGGAGGCCTAAGCGCTGGGATAATAACCTTATTGTAGCTACAGGCAGGAATAATCAAATTTATTAATTTTAAGTCAGATACAGTTATGGACAATAATATAATAGGGTCACTAATAAATTGAAATTATACATTAAATGTTTTGGCAACCCTTGTACGATGCCAAACGAAAGGTTTGGGAGAACTATGTATGGGTATTACTACCTCCGAAAATGAGTGGTCGGAATATTCTGGAAAAGTACTAGCCAAAAAGTTGACGAATTTTTCAAACGAATCCCCATTGAGATTTTTGTTCACGATGCCAAAACAAATCTCTCTGCAAAAAATGCAAGCATTTGATTGGGGGGTCCTATCACACAAATACTAGAGCTAGATTTATTTGTAGATCTGAATTCAAAAATAAATACTTTTATCTGTAAGCAATTTAAGTTTTGTTTCATTAATTATTTGGTATCTTTGTAATTTTATTTTGTTTCTTTTCTCAGTTAAAATAATTCGTTTACACTATCATCTGCAATAATTTTACACAAACACATTTGCTACAAACATATATGTATATATAAAATTGGACGTTTTGATGATGCTGCTAAAGATTTTGTTTTTGAGAGAATAACTCTTCTTAGAGTTTTAAACTGCAAGTGTCTTAAAGTTACTGCAACAAAAGCTTTATTTTGTCTAAAACTTAATGACTGTGTCGCATTTCGACAGTTCTACTTCAGTATTTGGATACCAACCACAGGATTTGATTGAACTCGTGTGTGCAGTAAGGTGCATTAAGAGTACGATAACGCTCTTATCTTTTTAAACATGAAACTTGATTTGTCTTGAAAACAGCAGCAGTCAATTTCCATTTATCTATCTGAATCACTGTCGTCGTCGTTATGGACGACGAGATCTTAAAAACTGTGCACTCCATATTTGGTAAGGGCGTTAAAGTAGTCGATTGCGAGAAAACATCTTCAGTGCGTCAGGAGGAAGTTTTACTCATTAACGGCATACCAGTACAACTGGATGGTTTGGCTGTTGATGATGCCGAAGCCATAAAAGCAGCGCTGCTAAGGGGTCGAATGCCATCCGTTGATTTACTCAATCAGCTGCTCTATCAAGCTGGCCTCTTGCAGCAGTCAGTAGAGCTGGAAACGACACTATCTGTAAAGTCAAGCATGGTGACAACGGAAGAAGTGTACGTATCACGTGATGGTCGTGTACTCGATGAACGCACAAGTGAAATCAAAGAGGATTGCACATATCAGTCAAATAAGCAGGAATTTTGGCTACCGAGGTTGCGAGGAGATAACAATGTCAAAAGCAATATTCAGCAAAATGTTGATGATGGCTGTTGCCGAAGCGGTATTACAATTCAGAATGATAATGGTCTTGCAGTAAATTACAAAACATTGAATACTTCTGAATGTGAAGCAAATACTTCCGAACGTGAAGCACCTGCAGCAACTACTATTGCGAATCCTAGGAAACAGTCAGTAGCTATTGATCTTTCGAAGAGCGCTACGTTTGACACATTTAGTAAATTTAATAATGTCGTAAACTTAAAAGTTGCTGACCAAGTTGAAAACACTAATGATATTTTTGATGAAACTGATGACTTTACAAAAGCGTATGCAAAAATCAAACAAAGCTATAATTGGAATGATGACGACTTTTCCGCATCTTCTATTTCTAACTGTTCAACGTATCTTACGGAATCAGATGCAACAACGACTGCTTTAAACACTAACTCAGCAAATCAGCTTAAGTACATTGGGTTGCCAGAGTTGCGGCGTACAAGTTCTGCTGCTTCAGGCATACTACAGCAGTTGGGTGGCAAGAAATCAAACTTAAGCTTCGATTCCGGTCATGATAGCTTGTTCCATAATATTTCACAAACAGCTGAAGAGAATGTGGTAATTATTTACGTTATTTATCTAATTTTTTATGTAATTTGTAATGTGTCAATTTAAAAATTTGCGGTAGTGTTACGGATATTTTAAATTTTACTGTTGTGTTTGGGTTGTAAAAAATGTAGCATATCATCCCAAGTGGGCACCCAAAAATTCGCTTTGTTTTGGAATTAAAAGTTATATAACTGAATCTAAAGTAATAACCAATTGAATATTTTGACTGAATGAATTTATCAAATTTTCAATTGCTACTAGCTTTTTTATGGAATGAAATTTATCGAAAAGCTTAATTGAAAAATTTATAACTCTTAAAGTTTGTAACATAAAATTTTAAAATTTGATACACATGTTAAGAAATAATTACACTTTCTAGTCATGATAAAAACGGTATATTGTCTTCGGCCACCATAACCAACTTGCCCACTTGTAACTGTTGGACTGTTCTTGCATCCATTAAATGCGAACCTAAATATTGTCAATATATAAACCCTTGACCACATTCGCCAAAATTGTTGCTTATTTTTTTACGTTTTCTTAATTTATAATTTGACATTGAATTCACAACACTCTACAATCTTAACATTACATGAAACAAGCGGCCAACCTATCAACATGCACACCGTTCTTTACTTGCAATCATTTATCTACTTTTGATATCGTATATGGGTCGTTCCATCTATAATGGGCCTATCATTACCCTCATGTTTTTTAAATAGGCTGAAACTTTTTTCAGTGATTGGTCTATCACGTAGAAGATATAAAAAAATTCTATAAAATTTTTTGACCAATATTATTGGTTAAAAAAAGTTTCAAATTGTGTTAAAAAAAAACTCGTAAGTAAAACAAAAAGAATTCATTGATGAATATAAACAAACCAACACAATCCAAATTAGCTTTTATATTATATTTAGGTAGTTGTGTACTGGTAGATGACAAAAAAAAACTGCAAATCTGAATAAATGAAGGCCTAAACGTTTCCTAATGTGCCTATAAAATGAAATAGGGTGAATAAATATGAATGAAATTTTCAGAGGTGATACTGCTGAATGTTCTGATAATTTTGAGCCTAAAAAAATTGAAATCAGTTCAAACTCCTCACCCTAAGTAAGATTTGGTGACACTTTCTTCTAGGAAGAGTCATCAGTAACTTCTTAGCTGATTAGTAAGAGTTTGCAAGCCTTATATCCTTCACTTCTTGCATAGAACCCAAACAAAAAGTCAAACAAAGAAACCAAAAGTAGTTACATTAGCTCTTCTTACTGTGTCGTGTTATGAAGTTTATTTGTTTTAGAATTTTTTTAAGCAATTTACATACACCACATAATAACAATAACATATTGGTCACAAAAAAAATAAGTTTCATTCCCGTCTTATAATACTAAAACAATGTGATAATTTTTGATGTTCACGTATTAATACATATATAGATGAAATAAAATGAAAATGAAATCCAACTATAATATTTCTTATCTTTTCTCTTTACTCTATTCAGAATTTATTGCCAACGACTGCAAAGAAAAATCATGTAGTGCTTCAAGGAGTTGATGAAAAACGCCAAATGTTGCCGATGTCCAATAACGTTGATAGTAGCAGCAGTGGAAGTAATAATCTGAGTTCAGCTTCAACGAACAAAAATAACAACACAAAAGTAACATCAAAAAAAGTCTATGATTTAGCTACAACTTCCACAGCGACGGCATTGCCGACTGTAAAAAACTCTTTGAATGAAGCATCTGGAACGTACCAGCAAAACATTGAAAATGATTGCAAACGAAACTTTCAATTTATCAAACCTCAGATGATGGTAACACCGCAACAAAGACAACAAAAGGCAAAAGATTCAAGCGAGACGGCGGTAAAAAATGCACAGTATAGTCTCCAGTCCATTGATAATCTGTTAATTTATTGTGATGAAGATTTAATTTCTGGTTCCCTGGAGGCGCTTATTGAGCATATGGTGCCGACATGTGATTACTATCCCGAAAACTCGTACATTTTTGCATTTTTATTAAGCGCACGTCTCTTTATAAGACCGCATGAACTGCTTTGCAAAATTTCAACCATTTGGGAGCACCAGCAATCATCAACCGATGTTGTTGATGACGTGAACACTAGTAATAATCATCAAAATACGCCATTAAATAGCACACCCATAATTCAACAAAAACCACAGTCATCTCCTGTCAAAATGAGTACTGGTGCGGTTGCCTCAGTCTTACCTATAAATAAGCACCAACAACGTCTTAATACTGCTCAACAATCGACTCAAAAGTCAGCTCATAATTGCATACGTTTATTAGAAGAATGGATTGAAACTTTTCCATATGACTTCCGAGATGAACGTTTAATGCAACAGGTGCGAATACTTGCTCGGAAATGCGTTTACATCGACAATTCATTGGGCAAGCACGTTTCACGTTTACTTCAGTTGCTCGTACAGCGTTTAACTATCTTAGAAAACTATGAGAAATTTCTTCAATCTCTTACTTCGTCAGAAACTAGTTCAAGTGAAACTCAGCAACTGCAGCAACGAAAAATAACTACCGGTAGCAGCATTAGTAAAGGTGTTACTGCATGTAATCCTCTTGGCAGGAATTCAAGTACGGATGCCTATACAAGTCACAGCCAAAAGTTATTAAAATCAGCCGTTAATTCACACCATCTGCTGGTATCTGCTTCTGCATCAAATACTAATAATTTGAATACAAAAGTAATTGAGTCTCAACAGTATCATACCACGCAATCTCTTCCATTAACGTTACAGCAGCAGCATAAACATTCACATAACGATACCTCGTTGAATTCGGTGAACATCACGTTGCATCACTTGTCTGGTACTCTTTCTAGTGTTTCGAGTGTTAGCGATATGCAAGAAATTATGGATATGTGTCCAAGCTCTGAGCATTTGGCTTACCAACTGACTGCAATCGAGCTTGAACGTTTATCACACATTGGTCCAGAAGAATTTGTGCAGGCATTTTCCAAAGAGTATCAACATTCTTTAGCCTTGAAAAAATCATCTGTAGTCAATGAAAGCAATGCAGACGATTGTGGAGTTGCGATAATGAGAACAAGCACCTCCACTTCATTGAGTGACTTTAAAAAGACAAGAAACTTAGAGTCCTATGTACAGTGGTTTAATCGTTTAAGTTACTTCACGGCAACTGAAATAGTAAAAGTAAGCATATGTTATATTTATAGCTCATTATGTTCATAAAAAGATACATACGGCATCTCACAGTTTCTCGAGATATTTGGGGTTTTAGATATTGTGATCAAAAATGTTGAACTAAAGCTTTCATAAGATTTTTAAGAAGGTTCTCTGCTACCAAATTAATTTGTCAGTTTAATATTGATGGTAAAAAATAATAATTTAATTTGAAAAGAACATGTTTGAAAATAAACTTCGTATTAAATTTTCACACAATGTAGCATTTTCAAAGTTGTAAATTAAAAATATTGTGAAAAAATTACATTTTCCATGAAGCATCGACATCAGGTGCCCTTTTCTTGAACACTGTCACATATGTATGTCTTTAAATGTCCGGTCTCTATCATCCGAAAAAAATAGGTAAATATTTATAAAGTTTATCCATAAGACAAATTTTTTGTGGCTAAAACTTGAGGACTGTCAAAATCGTAAGGAACGAGACTTGAGGCTCACTTTGGACAAGCGAAGGAAAGAAAATTTTCTGTCTCAATTGTATCTTCCCAGTGCTTGCCTCATAAAATGTTTTTCAGCACTTTATTTTTTTTTACTCGTTGAAAGGTTGTGCCAAGAAGGAACAACAAAACAAAAAGGTGGAAATCAAAACATTTTTTGGTAAATGCTCATTTATTCAATTAAATAGTTAAGCAATTTTTGATTGAAACGGAATGGTGAAGTCTAATGTCTCCTAAATGATCAACCAGATAATTATTTCTGAAATATTAATTTTCGATGCGCACAATTTTAAATAAGAAATGTCTATGTCTCCGAAAGTAGATGCGCCTCACTTACTGCTGATTCCATAATAGCTTCTAAAGTTATGCTCAAGTTATAGAAATCTGGCTCAAAACTTTAAAGATGGTAATTCGATTTTTGAGTTATATCCTATTTATCAATAATATTCTCAAAAAGGTTTCGATTGGCTTGCATTCAGAAAGTTTTAATTAAACGATTATGCAACTACGACGCAGGTTCTAGGTCCTGAACCGTGCCATTGTTTGTGTACTAAAATACGCGCAAATTTTTTGACAGTTTTCATTTTTACCCATTTTTGCGTATCATCCGAAAATTGTGTTGATTCGACTAGCCAGAGATATTTTGCTTTTTACTCTCTCAAATATCGCGATTTGACACTATTCATTTTTTACCACAAAAAAAAGTTTATTTTCGTTGGAACTGGACAAAAAAAAAATAAAAAATTGGGTAACTTTGATTGAGCTTCATTACCTATTTCTTATTTTGAAACTATGCGCATCGCAAAACATTACTTCAGAAAGAATTATCTGGTTGACTGTCGTACAATCATTTAGGTGACATTCAACTTTACGATTCCTTTACAATCTAAAATCGCTCAAGTATTTCAGTGAACCTTTCCACAAGTGAAGAGCTTCTAAAACCTCGCTTGTCAAAAGTGAGTCTCTAGTCTCGTTGCTTACGATTTTTTCAGTCTTCAAGTTTTAGCCACAAGAAGTGATCAGCTGTTTTTTACTCTCAACCACCACATTTTTCCGGATGATACGCTTTTTGTAGCAAAACTTTATAAATATTTACCTAATTTTTTCGGCTGATACAGAATTAAAATAATAAAAATAGTATCGCAAGTAAATATTTCATACCGATTTAAGCCTTAAAAAATGTAACACAGTTCGGGAATTTCGTTTTTTTATGAAATATTTTGTTATTAATGTTGGCTTTTATTTCATTAATTATGAGCGAAACTTAATATTCGCGTTTGAGTGCCTCTTAGCGCTTAATTTAGTCGATTTTTACACTTTTTAAAGCGTAAACAGTACATTATTCCAGGTCTAATAAGTACAAAAAAAACTAAGTTTAAAAAAAGTCCTTTTATAAAACTATTGATATTGCATACCTAATGACAGTTTTACCTAATAATTTTACAGTACTCTAAGAAGAAGCAGCGTGTGCGTATAATTGAGTACTGGATTGAAACTGCACGTGAATGTTTCAATATTGGTAATTTTAACAGCTTAATGGCTATTGTCGCTGGCCTTAATTTAGCACCAATATCGAGACTAAAGAAGACGGTATAGTAATTACAAAACATAGCATTTGCCTTTTTCTTTACATTTTATTTTGTGTTTCAGTGGTCTAAAGTGCAATCTGCAAAACTATCTGTACTTGAGCATCAAATGGATCCTACATCGAACTTTAATAGTTACCGTTCAACACTTAAAGCTGCTATGTGGCGTTCGGAAGGTGCAACAGATGAACGAGAGCGCATAATTATACCATTTTTTAGTTTATTCGTTAAAGACTTGTACTTTTTAAATGAAGGATGTTCTAATAGGTAAGTCTAAAAATTAAATACCATTTAAATTCATGCACTGCAATTATAATGGGTGGGGCAGTTATTCGGTTCAATTTTCATTGTATTGAATAACATTGTTACTATTGATGATTTTATATTTTTTCCTTAGTTTTGAGGGTGCAACATTTTACTCAAATAATACGTTTTGAGAAAATAAAGTAAGATCGTGAAATTTGTTTATATTCCGGTTAGCTATACATCTAGTAGACATAAATGTGTACACACAATTTTATTTCGTATGAGGGTTAATTGCCGAGTTATGTGCTTCTAAAGAATTGACGAAATTTAAGGACTATCATTTTTGAACAAGAAACTTATAACAAATCAAGGAATCTAGGAATTTGTAATAAAATACAAAAAAATATTGCTTTAACTAATAAAAAGAACGTTATTTTTTAAGTCAAATTTGAATCTTAAATTTTTTTGTGTGTAGAAAACCGGAAGTAAAAATTTCAAATCAAATTTTAAGTAACTTCGACACTTCAATTCATGTGTCTCGTAAACTAATGTAGATCACTTCAAAAATTTTTTAGTATATTATCGGTGTGTTTTATGCTACATTTTAAAGTTAAAATGAAACATTTCGAAATTGTTTAA
This sequence comes from Meiosimyza decipiens, assembly GCA_963680825.1. Classification (NCBI taxonomy): domain Eukaryota; kingdom Metazoa; phylum Arthropoda; class Insecta; order Diptera; family Lauxaniidae; genus Meiosimyza; species Meiosimyza decipiens. The sequence continues at coordinate 4,959,696 of OY804262.1, read as the reverse complement.
ACTCTGATATGAAATGTTCACTTCCCGATAACAAAATAAAAATAAAATTTCAAATCTGAGTTCATAATTAAAACGAGCAGTAAATTTCCTGTACCATCCACAATGTTGTATATTTTAATGAAAATTTGTTAAGTTCGAAAAATTGCTTCCGAAAAATCCATTCTTCATATTACGTCAATTTTAAGAATTCCATAACTTGATAAATAAGCCTTATATTAAAAAAAGTGAAGTGTTTACACTTTCTAGAAGTACAATAAAACCGAATATGTACAAATTTCAAAATCTATTTTTTTTTGTCATTGTCCGCTATGTTTAAATTTTTTGAGTCTTTTAAGAGTTGAAATAAAATATTTGCTGTCAAATGAAGTAAAAATCTCTGTATGGTCAGATTTGTGATGGCAGTAGGCGTGCCCCTATTCGCATGTTTTGTATTACAATGAGAGTATGTAAACTTAACCATATTTCATAAACATAATTTATACTGACAACCAAAAGCTAGGCTGTATAACTTTGAACAAAATATTGTTAATTGGCACAAAAAATTGTAGACACAGTGAATAATAACAATAGTAATAAGTGGCAGACGACAGGCAGCGTGATGGTGTGGTTAGGGCTGTCAACTCATAGTGGGTGGGTTCGATACTTGTAAGCTCTAATGCTTTTTTTAAAAGCACGCTTTAAATTTAAAAGCAGGTTAAATGTATTTGTTTTCATTGATACAAATAAAAAATTCATTTGGATTAACGAGTATCGAACCCACGCACTGTAAGATATGAGTTCACAGCCCTAACCACTTTTCCACGTTGTCTGTCGTCTTCTAGTTATTTATAATTGTTATTATTCACTGTGTTTGTACTGGTTTGTATCAATTAACACACGGTTATCTTGTCTTAAAAATTTTCTCACAATTTAATGCACGTTTTTTTTTTTTGTTTTTACTTTATCATAGGTAAAAACTAGGTTTTAACTAGAGCGCACTTAATTTTACGAATTTAACTACGGGCCATATTTTTTAAGGAAATAAGCCTCCGATCTAAACATTTTCTTAAAATTAAAAAAATTTAAGGGGTGTAATGAAATTCCTACTTATCCATTTTGTTTTGTCTTTTATTAGGTTGCCAAACAATCACATAAATTTTGAGAAATGTACGCAGCTAGCCAAGAGAGTAAAGGAATTCAATGAGTGGAAAAAAGTTACTTGTCCATTTGAAAGAATACCAAAAGTTATTACGTTCCTACAAAGTAGCACAGTTTTAAACGAAAATACGCTATCGATGGCATCGTTTGAGTGTGAACCTCCAGAAAATATACATGAAAAAGAACGATACAAAACGTTGAAATCAGAAACAAAACAACAGTTGCAGCAGCTACATGATCAACAACAACAGCATTAAATCAACTTTAAATTTTGCCATACCAAGCATAAACAAATTCAATCAGCTAATAGTATCATCACTGTCAGTAAGTGATGATAAAATGGTTAAGTAAATACATAAAAATGGGTCAGAGTACCACTTAACGCCAGTGCGATTTGTTCACAAAAGTAATTATCATTTGTTTATTGTGAACAAAGCAAACAAAAAAATATTTATTTTCACTACCATAGATTTAGCAAACCCTTAGCACACCCTTTTTTATACGCATATATCAAAACTACATAATTCTTTCTTAGATATAATATGAGGAAAAATTTGAAAAGTTTTGAAATTTCAGGAACTAGAGCTATTTAGCAAAAAACAATTGCTTAAAATGTCAGGCGGCAAAGAAAAGCAATTCGATATAAAAAAGTAGAACAACAACGAGTACTCGTATAAGCAGCGATTAAAAAATTTAGAAACTTAGTCGTTTCTCTCGCACATAGGTAGTGAATTGGCGAACTAAGCACTGCAAACATGCAAACATATATATTAAAAATGTTCTAAACTCTACAGCATCATTGCGCAAGTTAAACTAAATTTACTTTGTTCTACCTATAGAATCCCTGTCCTCGGTCTTAGGACGGAAATTTTCCTTTACACGTTATGGGCCGTACACACCATCCTTCATGCTATCAAACATGGCTTGACAAACACGAATATTTGTAAATGCCGTTTTGCGTTCACATCATACAGCATTCTGTCAAATACTCACATTACTCACTTTCCTTCTGTGCTTTTTATTTTGCGGAGGTGCGGCTTACTGTAATATTAAAAAACAATTGTTTTCAGCTCCCTAAAACCGCAGATATTAAAAAACCTAAATTGTGAAAATGCCCAAGACTCGGGACGTAGATGTTGTCGGCGCCCGAGCCTGATCTTTCACTATTCTTAATTTTCTTAAGAGCTCTTCGTCAGCAAAATCGTAAGTGGAAAGGAACTAGGTCAAGAAACTCATGTTTCCAGTTCTTCGTGATTTTTTTTTAAATCTTGTAATTTTTCATCAATATCTTTCCAATCGGTCATCCAATAATATATTCACTAATATACGTTTTTTGTCATTTTACTGCCTTCGATTTGGTACCAAAGCCGATTAAATTGACCATGTATAGCTCGAGATATAAATTTTAAAGAGAAAAGAGATTGAATAAATTAGAAAATATCAATATCTCAAAAACTGTATCATAAAGAAATTTTATTTTCATTTCCGAATTCACCGGAAAAAAAGACATATGAAAATTGTCGAAAAAATTAGTATATAGGGAAAATGTGGCAGATTCACTCATTCAATCGCTCCTAACGTTGTCATTTTGTGGTAGATTTTCTTCTAGTTGATCTTAATTTTTCCGTAAAAGTATCTATGTGTATGTAGTGAAATTATTTTTTTTTATTTTATTTCTATTTTTTCGTGGCCACAGAATCAAATGCAAAATCTGATTTTTTCAATATTTTTTGAACCACTTATTCAATAAAAGACATGTTCGTCTGTAGTTATATTATCTTTAATTTGGTACCAAAAACGATCATATTCTATATTTCTAGCTCAAGATATACATTTTAAAATGAACGGAGGTCGAAAAAATGAAAAACCCACAAGATCTCGAAAACTCTACCATTCAAAAAATTTTTATTTTCATATTCGAATTCCGCAAAAAAAAAACTACGTAAGAGAGTAACCTCTTATCCATGGCACATTAAAAAAAATCATTTTGTAAACTAGTGCTATTATTCACGAACACCGTCGATGTTCACTCCATAAAATCTTATTTAAAATGAAAAATTTGCACTAGACTTGACAGCCAGCATTCACAAAAGTTGAACGGATGGACAAGCCAGCAGAGAAATCAAAAAAATTTGAAATCCATCCATCCAACATGAACGTCAAGCTGCTTGTCAAGGATGTTAGACAACATGAAGAATGGTGTGTACGGCTCTTATGAATGATTTGTCATTTGCATACATACAAACACACATTTTCTTTGCTATCATCTTGACATTATATAGCCCTAACCATGAATATTTAAAATTGAATACATGCAAAAAAAATTAAGGGTGCCGTCATTCATTCCAATAAAAAAAGAATTTATATCGAAGGACCTACAACAAAAACCCATGCGCGCCATGGGTTTGAGAATCATTACACAAATGCGTATTGCTTTTGCTAAATTCCAAACACACAAAATATTCGCACTTCCCATGTATTTTATTTTTGAAAATTTATTTCTATGGCCAAATTTTAAAAGTTAATGTTAACTACGTTTAGAGGAAATAATTTTTCAATTAAACTTGTCAGTAATTTTCGTTGCATAAAAAAAGCTAGAATACTTTGAGGCAAAATATTCTATTGGTAAGTACTTTAGATTGATATATAAAATTTTTAATTCTAAAACAAAGTGTCATTTTGGGTGCCCAATTGGCGTGATCTCTGTCATGACTGTTATGTGTGTATTACGCAGTGTGAACCAATTAGTTTAGAGTAGGCCTCATACAATCGCAGCAGTGCTAGCAGGCCTTGTCCGAGACAGGCTCTTCTCAATTGCCTGCTGAGTATTGTGCGGAAGCTTTCATGAGTGTGTGTGTTGAGAGGATGGTGTACAAAATTTCGATATTCATAATTCATGTGGTACAAAATTCTAATAATGAAAAAATGACAGACAATTCGAAACAAATTAATTTATATGTTCATACATTGAAATCTGTGTTTCATAGAATTTGTGTCTTCTCAAATATGAAACGAAGTCGGTGGGTGTTTTAATCAGGCTGTTTTATTACTTCATATTTACACTTAAACTATGTTAGTTATGATACATAAATGACATTTATAGGGTTGCCATATTACTAATAATATTAATGATGTACAGTTCCTTCACATTTTATTTCAACAAGTTCTATGTTTAAAAAGAATAGTCAATTAACAACCATCCAAATAAGGAATACTTCTCAATAAAAATATTAAGCAATTTCTAAATATATGTTGAATAACTTCCTAATCCAAAATTCAGGATAATTCAAGTTAACATCTTATACTATGAATTTAAATTCTGTTTACTCAAATTGACAGAATTTAAATGTTTTCCATATAAATCTTATAAGACTCCGATGTTTTTCTTTTAAGCATTTTGTCTTTATGTATAGTGATGTTTGGACTTCGACTCTGAGCCCGATCTCCACAACTATCTTCTTTATTTCCTGGATTTAGTTATTTCATTCAAAATATTTTTCTTAATTTCTTTATTTTTCTTCCCGTTTTTAGATACAAAAACGTTCAAAAGTGTTCGCGGTTTGTACTTAAATAAAATTTTTGCAGGTGTCTCTTTCAAGACTGTAGAAGGAGTATTACGATACTTCAATAAAATAATACTTTATTTCAAATCAAAAGATAAATTTTTCATTTTGGCGTCTACAAGACTCTTCTTCATTGCTTGCTTTTTTGTCTGCACAGCTATTTCAGCGGTCCCATTGGATTGTGGGTGATACGACGGTACTTTTAGCGTTTCAATACCATTGCCACTAACAATCGCTTTAGGCAACCTAAATAAATATTTTCCTAAACTCTTCATACACTGCCTCACTATCTGTCCTTTTCATATCTACTGCTTCTATCCATTTCGAATGAACGTCGACGATAATCAAAAGGTTTTTATATACAATCTTACAAAATTCGTTATGAATTTTCTCAAAAGGAAATTTAGTTTTTGTCTCCAGGAAGTTAAGATTACTTTTGGCATATTTTGACATGCTTCACATGTCCTTATCAATACCTGGTCGCCACACATATCGGAACGGGCTAAAGCCTTCATGAGTGACTTGAGGTGACTGGCAATTGTGCCTTCTCGGGGATTCTGTACGGATGCTTTAAATGCATTAAAGAATTGTTGCATGTTGTCTGTCCATCCGAAGTCGTGTTGTGCCCAGTAGTGTAGCCACAAGTCTGGGTCTCTTATTTTTGGTTCATCTCCGATCTCCATCTGTGACAATTGAAGACTTTCTGCTGTTGCTTTTGGAGTTTTCGCAAATTGTTGGGCCATTTCATGAGATTCGGCCAAAACATATCCTACAAACATTGCATTAGCCAAAACTTGCACTACGTCATTTTCCAAGATGAATCGAGCATTTAGACCTCGCTCAGCTCGATTTAGAGCCATCACCACATTGCAAAAGGTGTAAATGCGCGGACATATTGCTGAGGAGTAGGGGGACCTCTCCACCATCTTGAATTCCACCATATACGGAAAGTAGGAGTACTGTTCCTGCATCTCCGTATCGTGGTGTGTAAATAGATTTTCCAATTCGTCTGCCAATCCCTTATTATACACCCAGTACGCAATGTCGTGCATGGCAGATAATGAGTAACGATCCTTGAATTGTTGAAGTACCAAAAGTGATGCACAGTCCTTCCACTTGGCAATAATTGTGCCCATCCGAAGAATTGCGGCGTCGTGCGTTGAAAATTTGAAGAAATACATGTCTATTGCGGCCATTAGTTTCGAAAAATTTGAATCACCCTGCCATGAATCATAATGATGATCTACGACTTCAAGAGATGGGGCCTCCTTATGAATAGATTGCAGTTGGTTGGAAAATCTGGTACACAACGTAGTCCTTTGGTTTGGATTTGACGTCCGCGATAAACGGTATATAGCAGTAATATACAACACGAGCCAAAGGTCATCAGTATCTTTATATTTGTCGTCTTCTATTCCTCCTGTAAGAGTGGGTCCAAGTGTAATGTCCACTAGGCTCAAAGGTGTGACTACTGAGAATTTGCTTCCAATTGTTATGCCGTATGATTTCCAGTCATCATCTAGGGTATTTGTAAATTTCTGTAGCCCGCCATCAGCTTCCTCGCTTCCGCAATTTCCTTTTTACCTCCTTCCTTAATCGTTACTTTTGGTCTTTCTTTTTTCGCCCCCCAAACTGCGGGGAATGTCGCTGTCTTTTGTACAGCAAGTGATGGACAAACTAATTTGGTGTCTTTTCCGACTCGATACACTGTGGCTGCCATCTTAGATTTGTTGAAGCGATTGTTTTGATTTTTCTGAAGGTTAATAGGTATAGTTCATCCGAACTATACCTACGTGGCCCTCATGTAAAAGAGTTAGCACTCTGTCAACCAAACCTAATGGAATTATGACTCTATCGCCATAGAATAAGCAATTATCTTCCGTACCAAGGGAGTATTTTTTCATATAATAAGGTCTTAAATCATTCGTGATTGTTTCGGGCCAAATTTTGGCAGAAATAATCTGAAAAATTTTCTTGAGAACATCATCATTCTGCAACTCTCTTTGCGCATCTACTTAATTTAATGGAAACTTTCTAATTTTAACATTATTTATGCTATCTACCTCTACATCTGTACCATTTTCCATTGGAAGTCGTGAAAGTCCATCAGCGTGCCTCATTTTCGAACCTTTCTTATATCGAATTTCATAATTATGTGTTGACAAAAAAATGGCCCATCTTTGTAATCGATTTACTGCCACAGATGACATTCTCTTAATGATCACTCTCAATTATGAATGAAAGCTCATGTATGTACTTGTGAAATTTCTTCACTGGAAAAATAATTGCCAAAGCTTTCCTGCGTCAGACAAAGAATAGTCAAAAACTCTTTATTTTAAAGTTATTTTATGTTTTATTTTCTGTTGAACACTTTTTTATGGTTTAATTTAGTCTTAGTTTAATTCAATTTTATATTTCACAGTTTAAGTTCTTAATTTAAGTTTTAAGTTTTAAGAAACAAACGGCTGCTGCTGCTTACGTGGCTTCAAAATCAAAAGTAAAAGTAGTTGAGACAGACATCAACACACCAACATATACGCAAAAGAAAAAATACAGACTTTTTTAATGCTCAAAGTGATGTTGGGCAGCACTGACATTCGTTCACACTTGTGCGCAACCGCAAACGTTGAGACTAAGGCCACACGAGCGCTTCCCCCAACGCGCCCGCATACACGCGTTCCAGCGTATTGTGAAAACTGTTAGTTGTATCACCATATTTTGCTTCAACCAACGTTGCGCCGAACAACGCGTCGCAAAGAACGTCCGCGCGGCTGCAGTCTCAACTCGCGATGCGAACATTGATAATAATTTATCATACCCAAGTATGATGCTAATTGCATTTTATTTTCTGGCTGTAGTTCTCTTAACACGGCTTCTATTTTCACTTTACTTGGTATTTTGCCATTTTCATTAATAGTACTAGGTGTACAAATATGAAACCGGTAATTTTTTATTCAAAAAAACACGTTCATTTTGCGAAAATTGTTCCAAATTTAATCTTCACAGTAATTCCCCTCGCTAGCGTCACATCTTTTCCATCTTTCAGGCAATTTATGGATTCCTCGCCAAAAAAATTCTTTGTTTTTTGAGGCTATCCATTCATCGAGCCATTTTTGCACTTCCTCGTAAGAATTGAAGTGCGGATCAATCGTTGAGTGCGTGTCCCATCGATGAAAACAAATAGTAATCGGATGGCGCCAGGTCCGGTGAATACGGCGGGTGGGGCAGGGGCTCCCAGTTGTACGATTCTATCAAGTTTCTATTGACCGCTGCTCGATGTGGCGATGCGTTGTCATCTTGGAATACAATTTTGTCATGGCGAAGTTGAAATTCGGGCCTCTTCTGACGTATACATAGCACGGTTCAAAGCGATCAATTGTTGATGGTAACGTGCACCAGTAACTGTTTCACCTGGTTTTAGTAGCTCATACCGGTTTCATATTTGTACACCTAGTATATCCCAGGTATTTTATCTCATCCGCAAATAAAATGCATTTGTCTTTATTGAATTGCACGTTAAACGTCTTCAAGCGGTCTAAAACTGCTACTAAATTTTTTCTCGCACTCTATCGAATCCGATCCACCAACCACAATGTCATCAAAATATACCTGAACCGTTTTTAACCCCTTCAAAATTTCGGAAATTACACCGTTGAATATTTAAGGTGAAGTTTTTAACCCAAAAACAAATCGTATAAGCTTATTTTTAGTAACTCGTCGACTCGCCCGTTTGCTATCGCTTATAAAATCGAATTGAACTATTCAATGACGACCGAGTTTACGAGCTACAAATGTAGTTTCAAATATTTGTTTTATCGAATATTATGTGAGAATAATCTCCAATAGTTCAATTCGATTCTATAGGCTGGCCGAGTTATAAGATAAATAAAATACTGTGTGAGAAAAATCCCATCTCAAAGCACATTTGATAAAACGAATATTTGAAACTACATTTGTAGCTCGTAAACTCGGTCGTCATTGAATAGTTCAATTCGATTCGTTTCGTCAATAAAGCTTTTGTAATCGGTTGACTGTTTTCTCTTAACTAAAGTGTCCCACGTCATCATGTGCCGACTTGATATTTTTCCATCGAACTCTTTTTGGAACAACAAAGGAATTACCTTTATCAGATTTTTTTAAATAAACGACATTTTTTAAAAAATATTCGTTCTCATAACTTTAACTACTCTTATTCAATAATTTTGCATATGTCCTGATCTTGACGCTGCAATGTGAACACCCAATCTGCTTAATTTCCAATCTTCCTTAGACTCACACCAGCAGTATCTAATTCAGCTGAATTCTCAACCGGGCATCTACTTAACGCATCCGCTTGAGCCATCTGGTCTCCTGGTAGATGAATTAACTCAAAATCGAATTCCTGAATTCTCAACCACCATTGAGCAATCCTCGGAATCAGGTTATTTTTATTTACGGTATCCTTCAGTGAATTGCAATCAGTAAAAATTTTAAAATGCTTACCCAGTAAATTGTAGCGAAAACGATGTAAGCCTCCCACTACAGCAAGAGTTCCCAATTCATTGCTGTGATATTTTTGTTCTAATTCTGTAGTTTGTCGACTGAAGTATGCAACAGCACGGTTTTTTTGATGTTCACCAACTTGAACCGGAATTCCTGCCAAACCTATTTGGCAAGCATCAATGTACAGCTAATGATCGTTTTTTGGCAAGAATAGATTTCTCACGCAATTTCGTTTTTAATGTCTGAAAAGCAATTGCTTCACTTGTACGCCTCTCTATTATCAACATATTTCAACACGTTTACAACTGCTTAATTTATGCTAACAACTTTAAAATGCCATTTCCGGCTTACGCTGTACATTTTAACACATAAAGGGTTATTCAATTGATGATTGCAATTTTGAGCTCGCAATACTTTTTCTCTGTTAAAAGCTTACGATTTCAGAGTTATGGAATGAGATTCGTCGTGTTATTTGTGGACCACCGCAGAGCTACTGCCATAAAGTAATAGCAGTTTGTAATGCTGCTATTGGCCGGCATTGAACCGTTATCATAACCTGTCTTTAATGTCACTGTTTCAACACTAAATACATATAAAAATATTAACAGTTAAGTAAAATTCATTGCACTTCATTTCGCACTTAAGTAAATTGTAACACCTCCTATTGAAACACTCTTTATAAAAATTTAAAATACTCACGTTAATGAAAATTTGTCTGTAAAACATGGGCAACGTTTTTTCGTGCTATGCCTCTATGTACACTACACGTGCACAGCATAAGCAACGATATCATAAAATCTACACTGAAAGTGCTTACTTTTGGAGGTAATTGTTACATTTGACGTTAGAGTAGCCCATATGAAATTTACATATGGTAATGATAAATGCCTTATCAACTAAGCAACTACGCAGATAAATGATAAGCGTTGCCTTGTAAAATCTTTAAAGCTCGTAATAGACTGCAGTGACCTGGCGACTGTCACCACTTTCCTTAAATACCAAAAAAAAAAAAAGGATTTTGGTAGCGAGAAAGTTTTTTTTACATCGAAATAGCTGAAGTAAGGGACTCTCAATTATGGCACATTTAATATTCCCTTTAAAAACATTTAGCAATTTATGGCAGTTAACAATTGTTGCTAAAGAGTACGTGCAATATTAAATAATTGAAATAAACAAATCTATGGCAGAAATTCATGCATATAAAATAATGAAAATTTAATTTTGAAAAAGGCGAAAAATTACTTGTATATTATCTATCTATAGAAAATCAACTGTATTTTAGCAACTGAACTTCAATCCTTAGCATGAAAACAGCAAAAGTTTTTGATGTCGAAGTTATCCCAAATATAAATGATCTAAAAGCAAGTGAAAAGTCCAATAAAGCTTCTACAAAAGATTGAACAAGTTTTGTGCAAAGCCATCGTAGAGTTTAGCTACTACAGCTATTGGCCTTCTTAGCTATTATGCTTGAAGCCTTAAATCAAGTAAAAGAAATAACATTTATGATTTTTTCACATTCATTGTTATTTAGTAAGCTTCTTTTACTTGATTTAAAGCTTCAAGCATAATAGCTAAGAAGGCTAATAGCTGTAGTAGCTAAAACCTATTATAAAAAGTCGCTTCTCTCCTTTTTCCAAATTTTAGTCTTGTAGACGATTCACACTGCTATCGAATTAGTTTGGTTTTCATTTATCTCGATTTTGCATCGCATTTTCAAAAATAGCTTTCACACTGGCATTCTGCATACAAATTACTTGAGTGGTAAAATTTAAACAGCCTTGACAATTTACTCCCAAAATGATACCCAATTTAGAATACAAAACGAGTGGATTTAAATGAAATTGACATTCGAGCGAGCTTGGCTTAACGTTAAATTTGTACGGAAATAGTGCTGATTCTGTCTGTCTGTCTGAAACAAAAATTATAAACAAATTGTAACATGGATCACTTACCAATAGACTGACATTTTGACATCGAGCACGCTGGTACAGACTGAATTTAAAGGGCTTAGTGCTTAAGCAGAGTTTTGCTGCTATAATGAAGTCGAAGTTTTATTGGGCTTTGAGCACTGTAAAGAAAAGACAAATTTTTGTATTTTTATTATCAAATGAGACTGAAACTACATAAGAATTGCTAAAAATGCTTGCAATATATAAATTCATTGGTTTTTTTTTTTTTTGAAACAATATATTGAAAGCAAAAGTTACCCAATAATTGTGAAAGTATCAGCATCCTGTTAAAAAAATTTTATATATGCTTGGCAAGCGACTGGCACTTTAGGCAAGCTAAAACAATTTTAAATCTACTTTAAATCTATACAGTAATACCCCGAACTTACGTACACTTTGAGACCGGAGCGTGTACGTAAAACAAAAATGTACGTAAATCGAATCTACTGCTTTTATTGATGAATAATATGTTTGAAACAAACTAGAACAATAAATATATAAGTAAAAAGAAAAAGAGGGATATATTTATGTAGTTTTACACTTTTATTTCATACGTTTATATTTTTTTTATGCTATATTTAACGTGTATTAAAAAAAAAACAAATTCATATACATAATAAACAAAACTTAAAAAATAAACATAAACTTCAAAATTCAACAATACAATTTAAATATAGAATATAATTGGTATAATGTTGTAATTCAAATTTAATTGCTCGATGGAGTAGAGAATGATGTATCATCTTCATCTTCATAAGTGGTGTAGTTTTTAACTCAGCAAACAAAGTTGCAGTGGTGTGGGTTATGTTTCCAATAGTGATTGGAGTGGTCTCATGAGCATTGCCTCGTTTATTAACATCATTGTTACTTATTTTCCTCATGTGTAAATGTAAAGTGAACAACGCACCTGCGATGTTATTGCTCCTATCAATATCAATCACTTTGGGGTTTATACTCTTTAATGTTTCAATATCTATGCCCAGAAATTTCTTATACAGGAAAATGCATACGTGTATTATCTTACGTATTTCATTATTTCGTCTCTCTATATTGAATTCATCATTATCCATCAACTCAACTGGTGTGAAGAAATTGTCGCACTTTGCTTTTTTGGATGTGGATGTACCTTTATCGTTATAGTAAGTGTTGCATTTTTAACATTATTAGAACGAAAAGTATTAGGTTATATTCAAATTCGTAAAGGTCCAAATAAAGTTGGGATTATAGGTATTCCTCAACCTTTTTGTGATGCAATTAAATTATTTACAAAAGAACAAACTTATCCTTTGTTAGCTAATTATATTTCTTATTATTTTTCCCCAATTTTGTCTTTATTTTTGTCTTTATTAGTTTGAATATGTATACCTATATTTATTAAGTTATTTTCTTTTAATTTAGGTCTATTATTTTTTTTATGTTGTACTAGAATAGGGGTTTATACAGTAATAGTAGCCGGATGGTCTTCTAATTCAAATTACGCTTTGTTGGGGGGTTTACGAGCTGTTGCTCAGACTATTTCTTATGAAGTTAGTTTGGCTTTAATTTTATTATCTTTTATTTTTTTAATTGGGGATTATAATATTTTAGGATTTTATATTTCCGCTATACGCTTTTTTGCTGGTGATTCAGGAGATGTAGATGAACTTATTGAAAAAGTCTTGCTACTTCCGGAAGTGGATGCCGAATTTCGATTTTCTTTTGATTTTGAGCTAGGTGATGTAGTTTTTGTAGCAAAAAAATCTTTTAAGGAGGTTTGTGTACTATGTTTTTTTCATTTCCCTGTATAATTCTGAATAACAGGAATATGCGTCCATAATGTCTTTGTTAACCTTTGAACTCCTCTCAAAATCTGCATCGTATTTTTCAAAAAGAGCCATTCCATTTTGAAAACATTGGAAAGCGTCTGATAAAATTTTGGATGTTAGTCCTTCAGATTGAGTGGATTTTTCTGCGACATTGCATACTAAATTTTCAGGTTGTATCTGTTCATTTAATTCTAAAAGATCTTCATTGTTGAGAGGTTCATCGTAGGATGCTACAAGTTGAACTACATCATTTGAATCTACTTCTAACTCTAGATGTTGCGCCATATCTACAATATTGCAAATGATTTCAGAGTTATTATCTTCGCAATCTTCCCTATCTTCTGTCTCCTGCGGAAATAATTTATTCCATGCCTCTTTCATTGTTGAAACTGAAATATCATTCCAGGTGTCTCGAATTGTTTTTATGCAATCTATAATATTGTATTCCGCCCAAACTTTTTTAAAAACTTCTCTACCTGAACCTTCTTTACTGTCAATTGCAGCAATTATTTTACAGAATGTTTTTTTTAAATAGTTCAGTTTAAATGACGCGATAACACACTGGTCCATGGGTTGAAGGATAGATGTGGTGTTTGGAGGTAAAAACTCAACTCGAATATTATCGTTGCCTAAATTTTGCGGATGACCGGGAGCATTATCGATAAGTAATAAAATTTTATACGGTATTTTTCTGCTTCTACAATATTCCTTAACTTCAGCCGTAAAATATTTGTTAAACCATTCCTCAAAAATATATGCAGTAACCCATGCTTTAGTGTTAGATCTATAGTACACTGGCAGTTTATCTTTCGAATAGTTCTTTAACGCTCTAGGGTTTTCATAGCGATGCAAAAGCATGGGTTTAAGCTTATGCGTTCCTGCGGCATTACCACCTAATAAAAGAGTAATTCTCTCTTTGGCTACTTTATATCCTGGCATAGTCTTTTCTTCTTTAGAAATAAAAGTTCTAGCTGGCATCTTCTTCCAAAAAAGACCGGTTTCATCAACTTTAAAAATTTGGTCTTTTGTATATCCTCCTTCTTTCACAATTTCTGCGAGTTTTCCTGGATATATTTTTGCAGCCTCAACATCTGCAGCTGCTGCTTCACCGGTGACTTTAATGTTGTGTAAGCTGGATCTATTTTTGAATCGATTAAACCATCCACGACTAGCACAAAATTTAGTCTCGTTTGCGCCTTTTTTAACTTTTAAGTCATTAAACAAGCTTTGCGCTTTACTTTGAATAATTGCCTGACTTAAGGGTACGTGTTGTTTTGTTTGATTTTCAATCCAGATGACTTGAAATTTCTCCATATCTGCAACAAGACCATGTTCTTTTCTTATGATGGTACTATTTATTGGTGTAGCATTTTTTACTTCAAAAAGAATTTTATCTTTGTTCTTGACTACAGTGTTTACAGTAGAACGTTTCAAACCTAGTTGGCGGGCTACTTCAGCTTGAGAAGTTCCGTCGTCGCACATTCCAATTATCTTAACTTTAGCTTTCAGCGAAAGAACATTTCGAGTTTTTTTTACTTTTTTATCTGCCATTTTCTTTGAAAAATTTTTTATTTTAAGAATTTTTAAAACAAATTACACGTATTTCTACTTACTGTGCAAGTTAATATTTCATAGAATCAAAACAGAAAATTTTATTCTTAATTCTTCTAAAGTCGAATTAATTATGAATATTATGTATTTCTAATTTACAAAGGGTTTATTGATTTATTTCTACAAAAGTTTTGCTCTGATTCGTTTTTGTTCTTATTCCACTTTACAAAGATTTTGTTTTGATTTGTTTCTACATGCATTTACTCAACAAAATTTAGGTTTCATATAAAAGGGGACTTTCCCTTTTTATACGATAATAAAATTTATGTTTCTTAGAATAATTGTTATTCTAATAACTAGTACATAATTTTTTTTTCTATATAAATTGCAAAACCAGAAAAAATGTAAGTAAAAAAATGTACTTGTACGTAAGTGTGAATCATTGTACGTATAATGGGAAAATGGGGACAAAAATGAGATGTACGTAAATGCGATTGTACGTAAAACGAGCGTACGTAAGACGGGGTATTACTGTACTTTGTTTGTTATTGAAACGATAGAGTATTTATTTTTATCCTATTCACTTTTACTCGTAGTTATTAAATGCGATTGAAAGTAGGCACTTCATTGAAAATTTACTTACAGCCATAGAAAATGAAATCACTAAAATAAATAAGCATTTTCTTTTTTTAATTGATTTAGAAGGTATACTATCTGTGCGTAGTTTTGAATAAAACGACGAAAGTCAGTGGTGGGATTCAAAATATTTAACAACCGGTTCGCATCCGGAAAACAATTGAGAACCGGTTCGGCCGTAAAAAAAAAATCAAAAATTTGTTATCGTTTTTATTTCAATTCATTATTTAATTTCATATATTATTTTAAATTAAAACAGTTAAAAAAAGGTAATAGAAACAGGATAGTTATTATTTATATATATATATAAAGTGTTTAAAATTATTTCAAATAATTCCAAATTTAAATTTGATTATCATTATAGTTTATTGGTGCAGGTTTTTTTACTCTGTTGTCATCTGCAGAGTGATTCTTCCTCAACCAAGTTTTAACAAATCGTTCAGGTTTCCATATGTCCAAAGGAAGACCAATTAAATTTATTACCATGAGATTAGCAACATTTTGAACAATTAAACGGTTTCTTTTTTCGGAATATATTAGATTCATTGTAGAAAACCCTCTTTCTGCTTCCGCAGAACTAATCGCTACAGTATTGATAATGTTTTTAGCTCTTTGTATTGATTTTGGAATGACAAAAATTTCGCGATTGCTTATAACATTTTCCAAAAAGTCACGGTAGTCATTTACGTCGATGTTGTATTTAAAAATATCTGTGAATCCGACCAATTTCTCTTCTGCGGCTATCCATGGAACCACAATCTCATCGATGTTCCAAGAATCATGCTCCAGAACGCTAATAACTTCAAAAAGTTTATTGGTATCATTTTTCGTACTTTTTGTTGCCAATAAGTGGTCATCGTCATCCATTAGTCTTGTTTTCATATTAGCAGTTACTGCGTCCAATAGTTTTTGGCGAGGGAGTCTACTGTAAATTGTATGCTCTATAAAATTAATATCTTTAAAAGCATCTGAATTGATGACTTCATTCACTTTCTTTTCATATATACCTTTATTTTCTTTAATCATTTTAATGGCCAACATGGATCTTCTTATTAAATTTTGGGCTCGTAAAATATTTGAATTTCTGGCTTGAAGCGCGTTTGAAACATATGAAATTTCTTGCAAAATATCAATCATTATTGCTAAATCTTGTAAAAAGAATTTATTGCGAAGTCGATTAGCCATTCCTGAATATTTCGTATTAGAAACAAAATATTTATATAAAGCTGGATAAGCCCTCCATACAGCAACTGTTGCTCTTAAGCTGCAAGCGGCCCATCTAGGTCCTAAAACTCTGCCAATCTTTATAATTTCTAGCCCAAGTTCTTCAGAAATATTCTTAAGTTCTAACTGATTTTTATTTGATTTATGAAAAATCACGTATATTTTATCAATAAATATCTTGAAATGATTTATTTGTTTTATTGTGTCAATAGAATCATCTAAAACCAATTGCAGACGATGGCTTAAACAATGCCAAATAATTGTGCCAGGGAAATCTTTTGAAAGTCTTGAGCTGACACCTGATTTACGACCAAGCATTGCACTTGCACCATCAGAACAAAATGCAATCAAATTTGATTTCAAATAATTTATATCGAATCCAACTTTATATATACTCTGTAACATGGTCCTATATATGGTTTCAGCATCTTGTGTTTCCAATTCAACTAAATCTAGAAATATTGTTGGTGGCACATCAGAATCTGCAACTTTTAAATAAATTATTAGTACAGATTTACTAGATATAGTCGAGGCTTCATCGATTATGATGCAAATTTTCAAATCCTTTGCGATTATTTTGCAAAATATTTCCTTTTTTATTTCTGATGCAATGTGATCAATAATTTTAACTGCAGTTTTGCGAGAATGGAGTCCCACTCCCATGCTCAATCCATTTTTAACTTGTAGTTCAATCTCATTTTGAATATCAGAAAATGGTCTGCATCTTTTTGCTATACTGTAAACAGTATTAAAGATTTTGCATGTAGAATCGACGTATTTTTCATTACCTTTATCGAAACATTGCAAAATTACGTCTTGTGAACGATCTTTTAACTGCTGTACACTAGGGCATGGTTGATTAATCGATTTTAGAGAAAAATGATTAACGATTAATTGTTCAGTTTTTGAGTCGATTAATCGATTAATTTCTTAATTTTTTTTTTATATGTATTTTAAGTAAATAACTTCTGCATTTTAACAAAAATAAAAGTTTATTTCACTTCAAATTAAATTCAGTACATATATAGGTAAAACATAAAATAATACATTATAAAATATTTAGTTTGTATTTTTTTCATTTAATAAATGTGCACGTAGGAAGCAGAGTTTATCCAACGTATTGTCGTTCAAGGATGTCCGGAGCTTTGTAACGAACAAACCAGCAGCACTAAAGCTTCTTTCCGCCTCCACTGATGATGGCCGCACGCTCAACAATCCATTATAAATTTTTGATAGTAAATCTGTTTTTATTTTACTGTGTTCGTAAACCATCATTTCCCTTTTTATATCTTGTAAACTATAGTTGAATGCAGCTGTTGAATTGGTTTTAGCAAGTTTTTTAGTTAAGAATTCCTGTAACTCATCTGCTTTTGAATATTTTGCTCTTTTTTCAGATACAATTTCTATAACATCGTTTCCATCTTCGTAATCAGAATCAGCTTCGGATGGATTTTCTGTAAGCGGTATAAGTAACCTATTAGCAAAATCTTTAGCAGTATTAGCGAGCTCATTTTTGGTTGGTTTTTTAAAAACAAAGTTTTCATCCGATACACTTTCTAAATATTTTATTGGGTCATCCAAATACACCAGTAATCCTTCAAGATTTGGGTTCCTTCTCTCATTAATTCTGGTAGTCATTGACGTGCAAAACTTTTGTGCCAGCACACTTGAGTGGGATTGCTCTTTTAATTTTGTCAATAAGAATTCAAAGATTTTTGTTGCTTGTATTAAGTTGCAATCTTTCCTGCCCAGGGCCAAGGAGCTTACTTCAATTACTTCCAATGATTCGACAATATCCGAAATAACATTTAGTTCATAATTGGAAGGAAAAATTTGAACAACAGACAAATCATGTAAAACTGTTTTTATAACGTCTTTCATTTCCAAGAACCGTTTAAGCATAGCCAGCAGCGAATTCCATCTTGTGGAGGTATCAATTATCAAATTTAATTCCTTACCAATTTTATTTTTACAGGCTTTTTGCAGCACATCATTTTTAACAGGACATTTACGAAACATTCGAGCTATTTTTCTTACTTTTTGAATAACTGTTGAAAAATAATCAGCTAGAGCGCAGTTTATGTGTTCTGAAGGATTTTCTTCCATCCAAAATTGAAGTTCACTTTTTGTTTCACTTTCATTTGAATCGTAATCAGATTGATCTCCAGCGTTTTCATTTTCCAATTGGATTTCCTCGTCTATTTCTTCAAACGTAGTTGAATTTTTTTTGTAGAGGACGTCTACAACTGCCAAATGTATTCCGTGGCTGTGGCAAACTTGATGGTAAATACACATCAAACGACCCATCTTTTTCATTACAGAAGCGCCATCTGTCACAACTGCCACTATGTGCTTTTTCAAAATAATGTCATATTCGCTTAATTTTTTTTCTACAATTTCAACTGCTTTGGCTGCTGGCATGGTTTCTTTTATTCTTATCATGCCAAGCCCAAAAACATCGTTATCTTTGGTGTGAATATTTAGACACATATATCGACGATTGCGTTTTGAAGTCCACTCATCTAAAGACAAAGAAAATCGTTCCCAAGCTTCGATTTTTAATTTAAGTTTGTTTTTCAGAGCTTGTTGAATCGTATCTGCGTAATCAACCACCATAGCCTTGATACCCTTTTCTGTTACAGGAATACTTAAACCTTGGGCTTTCCATCCATTTTTGATTTCTTCGCTATTTGCCAGAGTAGCAAACGGTATGCGATCTAATGCAGTTAATTTAGCAAGTACGTATCCTGGGGATGATGCAGATTTTTTGGTAAAAAACGAAGTAACTTTAGATGCGTCATTATTTTGACTTGCTGCTGAAGTTGAAGCAACCACTTTACACAAATTATGTTTGTGTTGCATATGATACCTGTATGACGTCGTTGTTTTATGCGACCGAAATGTAGTGTCACAGTGTTTGCACTTTAAAATATTATTGTCTTTGCTGTTAATTAATAGATGAGTCCAAATTTCACTTCTCTTTTCTTTGGATTGAATCCAATCGCTTTCTTTTTCCTTCTCAGCCATAGATTAATCTAAATTTAATTTTTATTATATAAATATTTTATATATTATATTTTGTAAAAGGTATACCTGTTTTGAAAAATAAGAGATTATTGATAAAATTGGTGTTGTTTTTAGAGGTTCTTCTTGAGCACAATTATTTAGATAATTTTATATTTTTTAAAAATTTAAGTATTAATATACCGAAAAATAATTCACTTTTATATCAACCACTTTTAAATGTTTATTAAAAGAAAACTAAATGCTAATAGCAATGTAATGACAAAATAACTAAAGAACTTTTATTTTTACTATGCCTAGCCTACTGTGATAAATTTCTATTTCCTACTTTAAATAAAATTCCCGGAAAATAGAAATAATAAAATTCGCGGAAAATAGAAATGACTCCTAATACTTTTGGGTGCAGGTGCAGGAAAACAATTGCCTTCCATATACGCAATTTTTAATTTTTATTACAAAACGATTAATCGAATTAGCTAGAAATTGTTCGATTAATCAAACTATACATAAATTTTTCGATTAACCGATTAATCGATTAATCGCACCATGCCCTACTGTACACTAACTTGGTGAGCCTTAGATGAAAAGTGTTCATTCTTGTTGAATGGTTTTATTTTTTCCAGATGCTTCAATATTGCAGCTTTTCCATTCAACTGATACATGAATTCCCTTCGCTTTTATTGAATCTATTTACGCGCAATAATTACAACCCAATTTTTTATTTCGAACTAATAAGCCATCATATTTCTTCTGAAAATCTTGAAATTGCAAGGGCTTCCAGCAATCTGGGAGATTGTGTTTTACTTCGTCATTGATTTGCACAGTATTAGCTGAATGTGGCGATACTGTTTGTATAATATTACTTAATTCCCCGTTTGTTATTGACCAGGCTTCACCTTCACGAACCGGTGCGAACCGGCTGAATCCCACCACTGACGAAAGTATCCTGTCAGACCGAAAAACTGTTTAACTTCTCGATTGGTATGAAGTGTCGAAAAAATTGTTATTACTATTATTTTTACATCACCAGGGCTTATACCCTCCGATGTAATTGAATGACCTAAATAGTTAATTTTATTTACAAAAAATTCGCACTTTTTAATGTCAAAAGTTTAACTCATGTTTTTCCAAACCGCTAATACACTTTTTAAAACATTTAATAAGTCCGAAAATGTTTTTCCAAATAAAACTATATCGTCCATATATACAATAATGTAATCGCTTTTCACATCACGAACCAATTTTGCTCTAAGGCGCATAAAAACCACAGGAGCATTAGTTAAACCGAAAGGCATTCTCTTATACTGGTAATGTCCACATGGTGTTACAAAAGTCGTTAAGTAGTCGATTCCTCGTCAATAGGAACTTGATGATAACCGTTCATCATATCAAGAACAATAAAAGCTTTACCTTTACACGTAGAATTAATTGTTTCTTCAGTGTTTGAAAATGATTGAAGCTCACGAACGGTGTTTTTATTAAGTTCTCGGTAATCTGCCACCAAACGAAATTCTTCTTTTTTTTTTTTTGGCACGAGTAGAGCACGACTAGCATATTCAGAGGTTGAATGCTCAATTATATCATTATTCAAAAATTCCATTACAATTTTATTCATTTTGTCTCTTAAATTGAATGGGACACGATGCGGCTTTTGGCTAACGATTTTGTTCTTGTCTTTTAATTTAATATTCAATTGAATTTCATTTGTTTTTCCAAGTTCATATAAACTTAGAGCAAAATAAGCATAAAACTCCAAAATCACACGCAACAAACTTACTCCCGAATGATCAAGAAAATTCTGTCCAATTATCTTTTCACATTCCTGATAACTGTTTTTGACGGCTAAAATGTCTATTGAAAGTGAAGGAGATAGGATTTTTCTCACACAGTATTTGATTTATCTTATGACTTGGCCAGCCAATAAAATCGATTTGAACTATTCAGTAACGACCGTGTCGACGAGTTACAAATGTAGTTTCAAATATTCGTTTTATCGAATATTTTGTGAGAAAAATCCCATCTCAAAGCACTTTTGTCTATTTGTCGCTGTATCTGGGTATTTATGTAATTCTCCCACAATGCCACCTTACAGTCGGTTATAGGTATATAAATGTATCCTGAGATCCACTCAATATGAATAATATTAAGAATCTGAGAGAAGAAAAAAAATTATCTTAAGTTGCTTTTGTGAACTTTCCTATTTCCTATAAGAACGGTAGTTCCTAGATCTTTCTGTAACGTTCTTTCTAAAAAAAACCTTAGTAAATTTATTACCTATTCTCTAATTTCTTCTAACGTGAACCATATCAAGTGGTTTGATAATCCTCGTGATTTTGTTCCTATTATCCCTTTCTAACTCGTTTTCTTGTGCCTTAACTAACCTTCCCTTGATTTTAGACTGAAGACTTGCGGCCATAGCACAAATCAGTTCGATCAGCTTCCAACCGGTTACTGAGTGAATAGATCTATTATACTTAGTTGTCTCAAGTAGCACTAACTCGTCAGTATCATTTATAGCCTGCTCTAATTTTGTACACCTAGCTATCTCTGTTAATTTACTATGAAATCTTTCCACCCAACCATTTGTTTTGCTATGGAAGGGTGGCGTTGTGAAAACTTCTGCATCAAAATGATCCCTAAGGAGCGATTTTATTGTTTGAGAATTCAGCGATTTTTCGTTTTCGATTGTAATATTATTTGTGTTCCGAAAACAGTTAAGGATTTGTAGTAAAGCTGAATTTATATCAATAATCGACCTAGTATGCTTAAAAAAAAGTCGCTTTGCCATTGTTAGTTTGTTGTTCTTCCCGCCAAAAAACTTTCCAAAAAAATGTTGTTTGAGACTTTACTGCCTGCTATTGTTAATTTCTCTGCTGTTCTGTTGTTTGAGACTTCTCTGCTTGCTGTTGTTAATATCCCTTTTTTCCGTAGATGTCTGAGATCGCATTGGGGGCCTATCATCCTATTGGTTAGGATTCCAAAAATTAAAAGTCTTATTTTAAATTTATTTATAAATGAACTTTATTACTATACTCGAAGTAAGAGTAAAGCGTAATGATTTGATTTTCAACTTACTTAATAGTAACCTAACTATTTCCCTACTCCCGGCACACCCTTCATCTACATAACTGTCATCGTGCTTTGTCAGCACAATCCACGGTAGCGCTATTTGCAATTTGTAACGTACTAAGGGATCAAGTTCCCGACAAACGTATGTGGAAATCAATAAGTGTTCCAAAGTACTTGTGTTTACTTAACCCTCTCCGTGTCAAAAATATTTTAGGTTGAAATAAAAATCTAAAAATTGGTATGTTGGCTAATATAAATATCTCAATATTTTTTACCTGAGATGTCTCAACTGGCTTGTCGAGAATGTCGATTATATTCGACATTGCCCCTCAAAGGCATTGAAAATTGTTCAGCACATCTGCTTTTTTTATGAGGATTGATGAAAGAAAAATCGAGTTTTGTTGTGATCCTTTAATTTATTTTAGGAAAAATATTAATTTAAAAAGATAAATAAGGAATTTCATAAAGTGCTTCTTTGGATAAGTTATTATAAAAAAAATAAAAAATAGAAAAAAGTAAATATTTTGATGTTATATTGCTTTTCTAATTACTGTTATGAAAATTTTCAAAGCAGTTAGATCCTCGCTTCACACATTTGCACTTTTTGCAAATAATAAAAGAACTTTTATTGCAACCTCTTGCCTTGCACCGACCTGGGCTCTTAATTTCTAAAAAGACTGGAACATGCAACCTCTGATCCTGACGAACCTCTGTGGTGGAACTTTTTAGAATATTTTTTTCCTTTTTAGTGTTGATGGTAACGTTAAGTCTTCGCTGTTGGAGTCTTTACTGATGTCCACCATTGCAGAATTAGATGGATGCGCAATCGATTGGTTCTTTGATGGCCTCCCTCGTTGGCGTGGTATATACGGTTGTGGCACATTGTCTTGCTGAGAAGCAAGCAGTGCTCGGGCAACATCAATCCGATAATTCATAGAATCTTTAATTCTTTTTTTCGGGACTCCTTTTGCGACACAGTCACGACGATACTTCATCCATGCCGCAGTAAGAGCCAAATCACAAAAGTGCATAATGACACGCAGAGTCCATTTGACGGTGCGAATATTTATGCGGTAATATTGGATCATTTGATCCAATAAATCCACACCGCCCATGCTTTGATTGTACATTCGTACAACTTGTGGCCTATCGATGGACACGTGATTATTTTGTTCCTTGTCCCAGCGTTTAGCTTTGTCTTCGATACTGATTCCAATAAAATTTGAGCCTAGATTGACAGTTTTATTATCGTACCAACGAGTCACAATTACATTTCCGTCAGAACTAGTGCATTCGGCGGATGATCCTCGTCCTCTTGTCTTCATTTCTTTCTCGGTTGGGAGGCGAAGATTAGCAAATCTGTTTATGCGAATTGTTAGAGCAGCATTGATTTTGTTTTGCTTTAGCACTTCAAACAATTGGTACGACGGAAAATAGTTGTCAAAAAACAGGTAAGATGAAGAACAACAGCCGAATCGAGTAAGATGAAGAACAACAGCCGAATCGAAGCCAATGGTTTTGTTCCATTTGGGATTAATGATGGTGGTCGAACCTTGGTACACATTGAAGTCGTAAAGCATTCCGCTTTTGCCACATAAAAGGAATACTTTTATACCCCATGGACATGGTTTACCTTTTATAGAATTTTCCTTTATATGGAATGATTTGCTCGTCGATGCAAAGATTTTCTTCAAGCGGTAGCTGCCAAAGTCGACTTCGAACCAGCTCAATAATAGGCCTCACCTTGAAAAGACAATCTCTGCAACCAGTTTTCCGAGCACTTACATCAAGCAGATGTAAATTATTTCGGATGGCAAAGAATCGTTTTCGCATCATATTCTCAGTAAAGAATGTGATACCTAGTGCAGAATCGTAAAACATCTCAACTCGTGGAAATTTTAGGACGCCATCGTAATGTGGTGAGCAAAAACAACACGAACTTCGTCAACGGTACATCCTTTGAAAGACAATTGGCCTTTACTTTGGGCATAAAGGTTCGTGTACTGTGTCGTTTTGATAAAAAATTCATCTGACAAGTATTTGGTAAAATATGAAAAAGGGGTATCCACTTCAAATACCTCAGCTGTTTCTATGGGCTCAAAAAAAATGGCTCTTGAATTATCTGGCTTACGTACTGTTCTCCAACAGATGTATTTTTTGGCTGTTGCTCTGGCTTATTTTCTGTGCTTGGCCTAAACTCTTGGAAGATTTGAATATTTGGAACTCCCAAATCAGCGAGATCAGCTGATAGTCATTTTTATCCGTAAATAATTGAATATTATCTGATAGCTTCATCTTGAATTGTGTCGAAGAGCTTATAGCATGCAATTCGAGTAGAAGGTTGTTCCACAGACGAATCGTAGCACCATAAAAAGAGCGTTCCCTAATTGAATTCTTTGTCGTGGCAAAATTAATTTTAAACCCCTTCGCGATTGCGCAAAGCAGAGAGTTTCAAAAAGATAGTCCGGGCAATTGATATAAATTATTTTGTGCAATTTAATTGTATTACGGAATTTATAGTAAGATTTTGTTTTTGGCTGAACCACACTTTCATGAGAAGGTCAAAACATCTCGATCCACAGTGTTGTTTGACAAGTTCGTGTGCATACTTCCGAACTTTTGATACGGGTGGTTCAGTATCAAAAGGTCAAAACATCTCGATCCACAGTGTTGTTTGACAAGTTCGTGTGCATACTTCCGAACTTTTGATACGGGTGGTTCAGTATCAGAGATGTTAACTTTATTGTCTTTGGCTCTGGCACTTCTAATTTACCATCTTCAACCCTAGAAAAGCTTGATTGTTTAGGTTCGGAGCCCAAAGCGGAGGATGCTATTGATTTGGACGTAACAGCAGCAATTGGGGTGCTCGCCGGTGCAGCAGATGGAGGAAAAACACGACAGGGTTAAGGCTTCCATGTAAGGGACAAGACTTTTCTATGTATTTTGTTGTTGTTTCCGGGTCTTTCAGACCCGCTCGCTTTTGGAGTTTATATGTGACTAATACAAGTACAAGAGCCATCACACAGACGAGAGCAAAAACTAATACATGGACAAAAAAATTACACAGATAGAGTCATAAAAGATAAGGGACTTGTAAAAATTTCGAGGCGTGGCATGCCACTTAGTTACACTCATTCGGGTGAAATCGGGGGAGAGGGCAGAAGAAGGGGTGGGAGCGAGGAATCCTGGGACGCAAGGGTGTGGCATGCATCATGTGGCAGATATAAGATGGAGGTTAAAATAGTGCCAGTTAAATGTGTGTGCCAGTCTAAATTGTATGTGTGTGCGTGTGGTTGTATAAGCAAAGCATGATTATTTGTACAATAACAATCTTTAGAGATAAGGTGCAGGCGAATAAAGAAGAGTCATTTGAAGAAGAAATATATATTTATTGAATGCGATACATAATTTATTGAATGCGATAATTGTAATTATAAGTAAATTTTAAAGTAGGCCTTGCGAAGCTAGAAGAGAATAGGAAAATGTGTGTATAAATTGCTGTATTCGCGCGGAGAAAAAAGAGTAAGTTTGGCCCATAAAAGAAGACGGCTGCATGGCAGGTGAATTCCTGAAGTAGTCCAGTGCGAAATCGGCAACACGCAGAGAAAAAGCTCTGAAATCAGATGCTACGAGGTCCATGTTGCTGGAGCCAACAGTGGCCATCTGAGCAAAAGCTTTTGCATATGTTTGGCAATTATTGTTGAGTAAGTTGTATTTGAAGCTATCGCCGTTTTTAGAAAAAAACATAAGATCGTCTAGAGCACCGAAGAAAATGTTGGACTGCAGCGGCACAGAATCAATGACGTTGCGAGTATTGATGCGATCGGAAGTTTGGAAGGCGATAAGCTGCCATTTCTCGTCGGTGGTTAAAGAAGATGCCTTTTGCTTGGGAAAAAAAGAAATGAATAAGCCGTCTATATCCGAAGGCTGGTACTTTTTGCCGGGAACAATTTCAGTTTGCTGCCACGGCAGTAGATGTAGAGTGGATGTGCCTGTAACAGGATCAGTAATGATTTCATGTTGTATTTTTACATATCCGACTTTAACACACGGGTTTTTGGCGTTGGTAGGACCGATAACGCTGGGCTCTGCTACTCCGGTGAAGCGTGTATTTAATACGATGCGGTCGTCCGAGCGAATCTCGACAGAAGTAGTTGATACAGAAGTATGGAAGGGGAAGCGTTGCTGGTCGTTTGATAGAAAGGAGCGCCCGGCTTGAGTACCAGTTGTTTGTTTCGATAGAAATTTGGTGGCTGGTTTGCCGATAGGAACATCAATTGGAGATATCTAGTAAAATCTGTATTCAATCAATTAGAAGCTGTAATACTATCGAAGAATTCACTTTGCATTTTAGCATAGATCGCAGGATTTAGCTCGGCAAGTTCACGAAAATCCTGTTTGTTTTTAACAATATCATGAATAGTGAATTCGTCTATCTTCTTGGTTTTTAATGCATCATTTTTAAAGTAGCGCTTGTTATGCCCCTGCAGGTAAGAAACCTGTGATGCAGCTTCAATAGAATCTACTATTGAATAAGAAGCAGCTTGTTTGGATTTTTCGTGCTTTAATTTAAACTGAGCTGCGAGCGGGTTCTTGCTATTTACTGCAGGCCTTTTCATCGCCGAAAAAGAAGCTTTCGATATTTGCACAGCAGATTTGCCTAATTCAGCCACATTAAAGGCTATATCAACGATAGAAAGCGCGAGTTATACTTCAGGGATGTCCTGGTCCAACGATACAGTTCCAGTTCCAGCACCAAGATTTTTTTAATGAAAAATGAAATGAATTTTTGAATGAAAATGACTTGACACAATAAAGTTTGAATTGCAATTAAACTTTATTTTTTCCGAATTTTATATTGCACATGAAAAATAGCTACAGAGGGCTTACAAAAATGAATACTCAGCAAAATATACATACAGTGAACTTTAATGTAAACAAAGATTGTGAAATGAGTATTCAGTACATTAAATATTTGGACAAGCAAAAAGGAATTTATACATTGTAAGCAAAAATGAGAGATTGTGAAATAAGTTAAAGTTAGTGCCCTCTGTAACTTGTTGTTGTCGGAGTATCAAATTTAATATTGTATGTTATGATGGTGCCGGAGTGTTAGGGTTGGTAACTCCTCCCCCCTTGGAATAAAGCGACGGCCAAAAGGAGTTGGTCGGTGCTGTCTGCTCTTTGCTGGATGTGACGTACGTGGTTTTTATTTTAAAAATGCAAATCAGGACTAGAATGATTCCAAAAGCCAAGCTGGAGATCGTTGAATAGTTTAATATGTATTGTATATCTGTGCGTTTATTCAATGTCTCTATTTTATCATTATGTAGAAATTGATATTGTCGAAGTTTTTCAAGTGTTAAAGTTTCGATGGTGTTCACTGTTTCCACTGGAATATTTGGAGATGGCATGACATAAACTTCATCCCAATAGGTGTTGGTGTTGCCCACGTATGTTATTCCATTGATCTCCACCTGACAGTTTTTGTAGTAGATTAACAGTGTACCTTCTACTGTTATGTGTGAATGTTTTCTGCAAGTGGATTTTATTAGTAAATTCTTTACATTTAACAAAAGTATGTAGTTGGGTTCAGGTTGTTTTATATCTGTAACCCTTCCAATGTCCAGCAAGGAACAGTTGGCTTTTTCATTTGAAAGCAGACGGCCGATACATGTTGATAATGTGATGTCTTCTGGAGCTGTAGGGCTTCTGCAGTAGAATGTATCTTCTATTTTTGTGCATGGTGTATCAAAGTATTGAATGTGAAATTCATTGTAAATAACGTATGGCTCAGTATTAATTACCTTTGTTTCGTTTATTGGCAGTGGGATAATGTGCAAAAAGTGATAAAATTCGCTTGATAAAATTGGGATTTGTACATTAAATATTATTTGTGAATGGTTATAATATGCTTGTAATGCTAGCAACTCATAGACATGCTCTTCTGAGATTAATGTTATATTTTGGTTTTCAAGATTTATTTTAATTTCCTGAATCTCCGCTGGGCTCAAAATAAGTTTTGAAATAACGTTCAGTCTGGCCAGAACTATAGACTCAGCTATATCTGTTATATGATTGTTTAGCAAATCTAAATTGTAATTGATTTGGTTCAAATATTGCGTCTCCAATATCATATCGTGATTCGCTTTGATTACAAATTCTGAGCGTTCTGCTCTTATTTTTAAAAATTGTTGTATTTTGGCCTGTTCATTATTGATGTGGTCAGTTATGTTGTTAAATCGTTTAATCATCTGTACATTAAGACTGTTTTGATTGTTTATTGTATTTTGAATTTGTTGTCCTGTGTTTTTAAGAATGTCTATTTGTTGGTTGATGTTATGTGCGTCCACTGTGTCCATATTGCCTGTGATGAATTTAATAGCTGTACCCAAACCATTTATTAGTCCTCTTTTAGTTCGTTTTAAAGGATTTAATGTTAAAAGTCTTGAATTTAGTTCCCTCAATTTTAATTTTGTCACCTCCAGGGCTGGTTGTAAATCGGTATATTTTTCGAATGTTGTTAATGTACCAGTGATTTCGTTAATATTGTCTTTGTATCGGTCTAAGTCAACAATATGTATTAGGTTATTGAACCCCACAATATTTCTCGCAGGACCAAGTCTGAGTGGTATGATATTGTGGCTTTTTGACAGATCTCGTATTTCAAATTGTTGTGCCCATATTGTAGAAATTCTGAAAATTATGTATATTATTTTTTTTTTTTTTTTATTTAATTATGTGTAGGTGTTTAATTTGTTTTTGTTTGTGCTTTGGTGAACCTGTTGTACTATTATTTCAGTACTCTATGTGTCATAGGACAGGTTTTCTTTTTATGTTTCCTTAAACAGCCCGTTGTACTATCGTATCAGTACTCTATGTGTCATAGGACGGATCTGAATAAGTACTCCCTTTTTTTTTTTTTTTTTTTTTTTTTTTATATGGATGTCCTAATCGAACCTCTATGCTGATATGCCCTCAGCACTCCTCGTCTCAATGAGCTCACAAAAAGTGTTATGAGGTTTCAGTTTCTAGTGAAACTTATGTACTATCATATCAGTACTCTCAGCCCATGAAACTAAGACGGATTCGATTTCGGAAAATATATGTAAGGAAAAGAGGAAAAATGTTTTAAATTTTTCTGACTACTAGATTAAAATGTTATTTTATAAATTTGGAATAATTTGATTATCCTGTTGAAACCACTCCTTCTAAGTTTTGATTTGTGCAATTTCTGTTGCTTTGTTGTAAGTAACGTTACTTTCTCGTTTCTGTGAACACGGTGCCGGGAGAATCTGGGCGTAATTTTATTTCTACGATTTTCTTTACGATATATTTGTTCTCCTATTTGCAATTCTTCAGGAGGTTCCCTGGTTTCGTTTAGTTTTTCTATCCTATTATTTATTAAAATTTCGGCTTTGTCTTTTAAATTTGAGTATAGTTGGGAGCGGAAAATATTGAGTTTTCGCAAATATTCGTGTTGGTCGTTAGCAGCAAATTGGTTGTTG
The DNA here is from genome assembly GCA_963680825.1 of Meiosimyza decipiens. Lineage (NCBI taxonomy): Eukaryota > Metazoa > Arthropoda > Insecta > Diptera > Lauxaniidae > Meiosimyza > Meiosimyza decipiens. The sequence continues at coordinate 4,929,748 of OY804262.1, read as the reverse complement.
AATTCTGGTGACCTGCCATGGAAAACTTCGAAAGGCGTGAGCTTTGTAGCCGAGTGAATTGCATTATTGTAAGTAATGAAAGTTTCGGTCAAAATATCTTCGTGATTCAAATCTAACTTATTTTCCTTCCGTTTTTCTAGGATGATTCTATAAATCTCTGTTAACGTTGAGTGAAGTCGCTCAACCGGAGAGTTACTACTACTACTTTGGAAAGATGTGTGGTGTACTTCTATATCGTATTGCTTGCAAAAGTCAATGAAGATCGCAGACTTGAATTCAACTCCTTCGTCACAAACAATTTTTTGTGGTACACCATAGGTACTTATAAAAGCTCTTAATGCTTTTATTACTGAAATACTTTGCCTTGTTGGGATAGAGAATCCTGATGCGAATTTGGAGAATTTATCTATTATAGTTAATATGGTGTTGTTATTAATGAAGTATATGTCAATATGTAGGATTTCAAGTGGTTTGGAAGGGTTTTCTGGAATTTCGTAAAAAGGTTTTGGAGGGTGTCTATCATATTTGAGGGTTTGGCATTTGTCACATATGTTTATAAATTGCGTGATTCTAGATTTCATGAATGGGAAGTAATATTGTCTCTTTAAGTGCGCAAGAGTTTCGTCTATCCCTCTATGATTGCTATTTTCATGGTATTCTCTAATAATTCTTTCTTGCTCCTCATTTTCTTTTACGTCCTGTACCATTTGCAAACATCTTATAATGCGAAAAGTTTTGTTATTTAAGAATAAATTTGAATATACTGTCTGAATTATTCCGAATGTCCCTTCGTCCGTGAATATTGCTGTTAGTTTATTTGGTGTAAGGTGTTTTTTTAAAATGTCTAACACTGTTTGTTCTGTAAATGTTCGTGATATAACTGTTCGTCTAAGTTTGTTTCTAAAAGGAATTTCTGTAATTGTTGTGGCTTCTCTATTTTCAATCTTTAGTATAAGTTGTAAACTAAATTCATTTAATGGTTTTGTTGATATTATGATTTCATCATTAAGACCTTGATCGGTAGGTTGCACGATTGCTTCTTCTATGGTTTCGTCAGTACTTTGATTAAGATTCAGTTCAGTTGGTTTCGGGAATGGTTGTGGATCATTAATCTTGATTCGACTAAGGGCATCAGCGTTAGAATTAAGTTTACCTGCCTTATAAATTATCTCATAGTCATATTCTTCTAATTTAAGCCTCCAACGAATTAATTTCGAATTTGGCTCCCTCAGACTCATTAACCAAGTAAGTGGGCGATGATCTGTGATAATCTTGAATTTTCGACCATAGAGGTAGGGTCTAAAATACCGCGTAGCCCAAACAATTGCGAGGAGTTCTTTTTCTATTGTTGAGTAATTTTGTTCTGCGTCACTCAAAGTTCTGCTTGCATACCATATTGGTTTATCGTTCCCGATAGGACCTTGAGACAGAACGGCCCCCAAAGCGATATTACTTGCATCTGTCGTTAAAACGAAGGGTTTGGTAAAGTCTGGGTATTGTAATATAGGATCATTCTGAAGAATAGTTTTACAAGCGTCAAAAGTTTCAATATACTGTTTTGTCATTTTGATAGACCTTCCTTTCTTTAAACATTCTGTTAATGGTTTTGTAAGGTGGGCAAAACCTTTGATGAATTTCCTATAGTACCCTAGAAGTCCTAAGAAAGACTTAATCTCTTTTTGTGTTTTTGGTATTGGGAAATTCTTAATGGCGTGAATTTTATCGGGGTTAGGTTTTACCCCATCCGTGGAAACTATATGTCCCAAAAAAGCTACTTCTTTGTGTAAAAACTCTGATTTATCCATTTGGATCTTGAAGTTTGATTCCCTTAATCTGTCGAAAACTTCTTTGAGGCTGGTTATGTGTTCTTGTAAGGAAGTGGAATATATGATAATATCATCAAGATAAACAAGACATGTTTTCCCTTGTAGGTCTTTTAGGACATTGTCCATGACCCTTTGGAATGTAGAAGGGGCATTTTTCAGCCCAAATGGCATTCTGATATATTCATAGTGACCGTTCTCAACGGTAAACGCTGTTTTTACAATGTCCGACGATTTCATCTCTATTTGATGAAATCCGCTAGCCAAGTCTAAAGTTGAAAAATACATACATTTCCCAAGTTTGTCTAATATTTCGTTTATATTTGGTATTGGGTAACGGTCAGCTATCGTTTTCTCATTTAATTTGCGATAGTCAATAACTAATCGCCACTTTTGCATACCACTTGAATCTTTCTTTTTTGGAACTACCCACACAGGTGAGCTCCAGGGTGAATAACTGGGTCTTATGATTCCCTGTTCTAACATTTTACTTATCTGGGATCTAACCTCCTCTTTATGGACATAGGGATATCTGTATGATTTTGTAAATATTGGTACGTTGTCAACAGTCGGAATTGAATGTTTTATTTGATTAGAAAAAGTAAGTGGTTGGTCTTCACCGAAAAATATGTCCTTATAATTTCTACACAATTTTAACAATTGTGTAGATTCTTCCGAATTAAGGTGGGATGTACGGATTACATCAGAAATGTCACAACAACTTTCTTGAACGTTGGTATTAATATTAAATACATTGATTTCAGTGTACTCTGTTGCATCGTAGACCTTACATTTAAGTGGTTGTTCTATTATCATTGGTATAGTGATGTCAGAACCATTTAATATCTCTACTTGGGCAAACCAGTTTCTTACTGCATATAGTCCTTCTGAAATGTATAGGTTAGAGTCGATTTTAGTTTTTTGCAAGTAAGCGTCACCGTTTTGAATGTCAACGGGAACCTTTACTATCTGTTTGGAATGAGGTGGAATGAGTATTTTGCCTGATGTGAGATTAGGTTTAAATTGTAATATTAAAGTTGAGTTTTTTGTAAACAATTTGTTTGTACTTAAGTCTATTTTTGCACTTAATTTGCTTAGTGTGTCTACTCCAAATAGTCCATCAAAGTAGTCGTGAAAGTCGAATAGGAGGAAGTCTAACTGACCATCTTGCTTAAATTCTTCAAATATTGGTAGTTGTGCTTTTTGATTTAGTGTATATTTGTGTAAAACTGTCGTTATAGTAATGGGATTGCATGATAATTTTTCTGAAGGATGTATAAATACTGGATTTATAAATGAGGAAGATGCCCCCGTATCGATCAAGAATTTTAATGGTCTACCGAAAGGTGACGAAATATTTATGTATGGTAGTATCGTTCCGTGTTTGTTGACTTCTATATACCCTGTTGGTTTGTGGAGGCTAAGTATGGAAAATTTTGTGTCTCGTCTTCTATCATATTTAGGTTCTCTTCCTGGTGTTGCGTCGTATTATCTTGTACTTGGTTTATGTTGTGCAACTCATTATTGTTATGTCTGGTGAATGTTGTCCTGTTATCGTTATAAGTAGGGTTAGTACGTTGTGCTGCTGGCGTTCTAAACTTTGAGAAATTTGTATTTGAGTTTGTATTTGAATTTGTATTTCTAAAATCTGGTCTTGTATATGGAACAAGAGTGTTATTATTTGGAATACGATTCAAGTTCTGTGAGTTTTTATTTGTATATTGATTATGATAAGTCAGTTGTTGTCTTGTGTTCTGTTGGGGTTGGTATCTATTTTGTTGATAACTTATATCACGAAAGCGTTGAGTCTGGTAAGGTCTATTTACAGGGAATGATCGTGGTTGAAATTGCATATAGTTAATGTTCTGTTCTTTGATGCAATTTACTAATGCTTCTGGTAGGGATTCGGGGCGCATTGCTCGGATAATCGGTCCTAGGGGATCGTTTAACCCTGCTAAGAATGAGTTTAAACACATTTCGGTAAATAAGTCTTTTTTAGCATTAACGACATTCATGTCGTTCTCATGGATAAGCATATTGTTGGTTAGTGTGGATTGAATCTCTACTATTTCTGAATAAAATTGCTCAACTGTCTTATTATTTTGTCTGAGGTTATGCAAATCTCTGATAAGGGAGGTTTCCGTCCTTTTGTCGGAGTAGTGCAAAATAAGCGTATTTTTAATTTCGTCCCAGTTAAGTGAAACACCATGCATATTTAGGATTTCGTTTGCTTTGCCTGTAATTTTATTTCTTATGGCACGTAGTAAGATTTGCCCATAAGGAGTTGCGTCAGTTCCTTTTATGAATAGTAAGATTTCCTCGACATTATTTAGAAATCCATGCAACTGTTTGTTATTCCCGTCAAAGGTAGGTAAGTCTTTTATAATATCCGGGATGCGAAGAGAATTAAAAAGATGTTCATGGGATGTTGAAGAAGATGGAGTATTGCTACTACTGGCTCCTAAATTTAGGGTTGAAGTTGTATTTGAACTAGTAGACATTGTGTCTAGTGTTCCTAAAGTTTCAAATTCTTCGGTAATGACGGATTGTTTTGCTGTGAACAATCGCAATGAAAATCGCCGCGGCTTATCTCTATTTTTCGGCATATGCAAGCAAAACAATTGCTGTTAAAATTATTTCACAACGAAATCACAAGGCACCAAGGAAAATATTCGAGTAACGAGAAGAGAAGGAAAGAAAAAACCAGCAGATTCAACAAAATGTTTTTCTTTTGCACAAAATTACTTCTTTCAAAAGAATCTACAACCAATGCACAAAATCAAGAATAACTGTTTCCTCCTTTTTTCACATACATATATATATTTCTTTATTGTACCTTAATTTCCTTTTTTTTTTTATGATAATATTCTTTTCCATTTGTTAAATTATTGTACCTATTACAAATGAAGAAGTCTAGCAGCACATTATAGTACAAATTATCAAGGAACGAATTTAAATTTCACTTTTGTTATATTTTATACAAAGGAAACACTGAGCACACACTTATATGTAATTGGAAAATTCAATACTTGACTCACATATTAAAGATGAATAAAGCCCTTATTTCCATTATTTTGCAGAAGTGTAGGTTCTGTTGTGCGACTGCGCCAGTTATACTTCAGGGATGTCCTGGTCCAACGATACAGTTCCAGTTCCAGCACCAAGATTTTTTTAATGAAAAATGAAATGAATTTTTGAATGAAAATGACTTGACACAATAAAGTTTGAATTGCAATTAAACTTTATTTTTTCCGAATTTTATATTGCACATGAAAAATAGCTACAGAGGGCTTACAAAAATGAATACTCAGCAAAATATACATACAGTGAACTTTAATGTAAACAAAGATTGTGAAATGAGTATTCAGTACATTAAATATTTGGACAAGCAAAAAGGAATTTATACATTGTAAGCAAAAATGAGAGATTGTGAAATAAGTTAAAGTTAGTGCCCTCTGTAACTTGTTGTTGTCGGAGTATCAAATTTAATATTGTATGTTATGATGGTGCCGGAGTGTTAGGGTTGGTAACTCGCGCTTTGGATAAACCAGAAGAAGCCTTTGTTGTTCTGATAGACAACATTTTCCAAATTCTCTATTCTGTCTTCTAATTGCTGTACATCATTTGCTAAGCTATTTAGTTGAAAAGCGAGAATATTTAGAGAATTTTGCTGGCTAAAAGGATAGCCATTGTTATTTCTATTTATGCTAACCTTTGCGACAGAAAAAGCACTAGTACTTTTGTTTTCATCATACGCAACGGAAATCTCGAAATTGTACGGATTTAAAGAAGAAGCTGGATTTGTTTTCGTTAAGTCGTCCGCATTCCAAGTTTCTTCTTGATATTGGTTACGGAATACGGGCGTGGGAAAATCCGAAAAATACTCCTCTAAAAATTTAAACTCTTCTGCAGTACTAGTATGATTACGAACGATATAATAGAGACTGTTTTTTGTACATATTTTTCTGTAAGCCTGTTCTAGGTCCATGTTTGTTTTTACCCATCTCTTGCTTATTTTAATAGCGGCCGTGTCAATGCTCATTTGAGTATATCGCAATCCGTATGTATAAACACCGAGTTGTTCTACTGCGATGGGCGTTGGATCTCCATAACTTGCTCGCCCCGTAAACTCTTCATCGGCGGACTTCAATGTCAAATTTAATGTTAGAATATTAGTTGTATCCACGTCGTACGGAACCTGCGTTGCTCCGCTAAAGAACACATCCAAAATATTTGCAAATTCGAATTTACAAATAGAAATAATGTCCGCTACCAAATCGGTGCTAGAATAAGATTTTGCAAACAATTCTGCGTATGATTTTTCTATTCTACAGCTCGTATATAGATTACTTCTAATTGTTACACCGCTTTGTACCGGGATTATAATCGCAGAAGATACTGGCCCGCTTGCTTCTCCTACGGCTAATCTACCTACTTTTTCATATGTTGGTCCTATCAATAAACGCCTCATATTTATGCTCATCTTTATGATACTTTGGGCATTATCTATTTGAGAGTCTTGTATCCATGCCGATGTTTTCCCCTCGTTTGTATAAGTATTGTATTCAAATCTATATGGTAATTTATCTACTGCTTTTTGCAATTCAAATATCTGCTTATTTAGCATCAATATATTTGTACTTAACTGATGATTATCCACTGCTACTTCAGTATCTATTGTAACTAACTGTTCTCTCGTCATATCTAGCATTGCAAACATAAATCTATAATTATATGTATAACTTGTATAGTTCAGCCAGTCGCGCGCGTTTTCTTCCAAAACATCAAGCTGCTCTTTATTAAAATCATTTCCTTCTATTCCCTGTTTGTCGTAAAATTTGAACCTCATCCACTGATCATCTAGCACTGTAAGTGTATACAGTATTTTCAATATCTCTACTTCACCTACTACTTCAATTTCTACTTCTCCTATTGCCGGACTATTATTTTGCTCGATATTAATAAATGTATTTGCATATACTACATGTAGTATTAATATCTCACTACTTGCACTTATTACGGCGTTTATTGCCAGGCTCTGGCATTCTATCGGCGATCTTCCTGCTATTACTACTTCCAACTCTTCTATTTCACCACCAATTGTTTTTCTTTCCACCTGTAATTGCCCATATGTTTTCTTAGTATTCTCGGGTATATCGAATAATCCAACCATTATCTGCACTATACCCAGAACCATATTTTTTTGCTCTACTCCTTCAGCACTTATTGTTTCTTTCGATTGCAGATCAAACTTTATCCCCGCAAGTTCAGCCTCTGCGAAAAACATATTCGCTTCTTCCATCAACTTTGCATTATCTATATAGTTTTGATTTAGCGACGAAAAATCATGTAGTGTTGTAACTGCTTCATCTATTATTCTTAATACATCTCTTTTAAATATGTAATCTGAGCGCTCTGCTCGTTCCTCCTTGCAACAGATCACCACCTGCAATAATTCTTTATTACATACATATATATTACATATTTTCTTTTCAACATTCACCTCTATCAATAACACTAATTTTATTAACTGCCACATCTTGCTGCCTGCAAATTTACAACTAATTTCAATACGCCGACTTATCAGCTACAATTCTTGATTAGACTACCACACACCTTATCTCTAAAGATTGTTATTGTGAAAATAATCATGCTTTGCTTATACAACCACACGCACACACATACAATTTAGACTGGCACACACATTTAACTGGCACTATTTTAACCTCCATCTTATATCTGCCACATGATGCATGCCACACCCTTGCGTCCCAGGATTCCTCGCTCCCACCCCTTCTTCTGCCCTCTCCCCCGATTTCACCCGAATGAGTGCAACTAAGTGGCATGCCACGCCTCCTTGTCTTTTTCGTATACAGTATAATTCGCTTAGCTGCCTCCTATTCTTTTGCACGACAATTTGGGCACTTATGCGAAATGTGCACTTAAGCGAATTTTTCTATCGGCTTCAAGAGGCAGATATTTGAACTCGCATTAGCGCACATTTGAGGCGCTTAAAAATACATGAAAAACTAAACAGAAACTTTTCAAGAATTGAGTTTATTAAGGACAACTTATTAAAAAATCCATAAAAATCAAGTTTAACTCAAATAATAATTTCATATAAGGCACATTTTTTGGTAAAAACAACAAAAAAAGTTAAAATTCATAAAATCACGCATTTAGGTAAAAATAAGTGCTAAAAAAATTACTTGAAAAAATCGGTAATTTTACTCTGACTCATGTTTTTCATGGAAAGTAGTAACATTTTTTCTTCAATTTCAAAAAGTGCATCACCTTCCATATTATTGAAAGAAAAATATTGTTGCAAAACATTAAGGGCTGTAAGGGCCTCTTTTGACGTAGGAGCATTTTCAGGACAATCATCATCCTCACTCAGTTCCGAATTATATACGTAATCTTCAAAACGGTGTTCAACATCACGAACATTTTGAACTATCTCGTCCTCATTTAATTGCCCATGACAATGTAGATTATCGTCACAGTTAATGTACTCCAATCTGTTTGGAATATTGACTAGAAAAACATCCTCTATTTCTTGTTGTAAGCCAGTTTCTCCAAAACTTATAAACCCTGCCTTAAAAAAAAACATTTTTGTAAGTATTTGATCAAATTATTATTTAATAGCTAATGTTAATTTTTATTACCTTCTTAAAACAATTTGATATTGTTTGTGGCGTAACCATCCACCATGCCCGTTTTATATAAAACATTGCGTCCAAAAGGGAAATACTTTTTATAAATTGCTGAATAGATATTCCACGCTCCACTGCGCATAACTGTTTTTATACGATGATCTGCCTATATTGTGTCTTAAAGGCATGAATGATGCCCTGATCGAGGGGTTGAATTAAGGCCGTAGTATTTGGAGGAAGAAATTCAATTCTGATATTTGTTGGCTGAAATGTTATCTTGTGACAGCTGGCATTGTCCACAAACAAAACTATTTTTCGTTGTTCTTTCAACATATATCGGTCAAGCGAATGGATGATTTCGTTCCATAAATCTGAAGTCATCCACGATTTATGGTTTGAAAAATATGGTAGAGGAATTTCAATGTTTCGGAAGCAGCGAGGATTTTTTGGCTTTCCAATAACATAGACTTTTTTATAAGTGCCGGTCGCATTGCATAAAAACAGCAAAGTAAGTCGTACTTTTTGGCTTTTCCGTCCTTTGGGCTGATCACCTCCTCGGAAAAAGGTTGCATTTGGTAGAGCTTTATAAAAAAGACCGCTTTCGTCGGCATTAAATATATGTTCCGAGTCATATTGCTCAATAATTCTTGGTAAAAAGTTGGTAGCGTAGTTATTGGCTCCTACCATGTCATTGTCTCTAACCTCTCCATGGATTTTTCCCCACTTTATATTGTAGCGTCTCCTCCATCTGAAGAGCCAACTACAATCTGGCTCAAAATTATCATCCAACTTGATTGCAAACTCTTTTGCTTTATTGAGCAGCATAAGACTTGTTAAGACTGCATCTTGCTGCCTTTGCTGGTCAAACCAAACGCATAGAGCCTTCTCAACGCCTTCATGGATGCCTTTTCGTTGGCGCTTGCGTTGAAGGCCACCCATTTTTGCCATGCTTCTGAATTTGTCTTCATTTTTTACTATTCTATTAATAGTTGAGATGTCGCACTTAAATTTTTGTATCAAATCTTTTTTGCTAATTTCATTTTTCACCGAATCGATTATTTGAATTTTTTGTTTTAGTGAAAGTGAATTTACGTGCTTGCTCATTTTGTTAATTTTTATTTTTGGCTGCATCCACATATGTATGTCAAACAAAAACCGTTGTTACGTTCACACATGACAAAAAATAGCAATCGTCAAAAAACCCTTGCTTGCTTTCTGAACGCGATTTTTTGTGCTGTTTACAGGAGATGAATTTTTATATGAGTCTGCTAAGCGAATATTTTACAAGGGAAATTCGATTTAAAAACGACAAACAGTGGGCAGGTAAACCGAATGTGCTGCTAAACGAAATGCAGTTATGAGTAAAATATTGCTCTAAATGTCTAAAAAACTGCAAGAAAAGTATGAAATCGTGCAGCTAAATCAAATGTGCGCTTAAGCGGTAAGGCAGCTAAGCGAATTATACTGTATGCGTTTTTGCTCGAAATTTTTACAAGTCCCTTATCTTTTATGACTCTATCTGTGTAATTTTTTTGTCCATGTATTAGTTTTTGCTCTCGTCTGTGTGATGGCTCTTGTACTTGTATTAGTCACATATAAACTCCAAAAGCGAGCGGGTCTGAAAGACCCGGAAACAACAACAAAATACATAGAAAAGTCTTGTCCATCACCAATTCTGAGGACGACATTATGTACACTCAGCTAGGGTAGCCTCTCTGATACAGATGTTGTGTATCACTCTTTTCAAGTCGTAGTTCACGGTTGACTGATATACTATCAATGATAGCAAAAGAACTAGACAGATAGTTGAGATAACTGTCAGAACAATAAATAGAACTCTTATTTTGAAGAGCTCGTATCTGAGTCCTAATCCCTGATGTTGTTGGGCCTGATCGTCAACTAGGTTTAGATTTTCTAGTTGATCTTGGTTCATAAGAAGCTGTTGGTATATTAACAGCCAGTGCTTTTTTTTTTTAAAAAATACTTACCGGAACGCTATATTATTTTTAATTCTATAGTAGGAAAACTGATACAGAAACTGAATTTAATTTATTGAATAATTATCATTTATTATAAAAAAAATAATTTTAAAATTACAAGTTTTTCCATATAATTGCCATATTTTCATCATAATCCTTTTCACGATTCCTTTTTTTGCTGTTCGTGTCCGTAGCTGAATGATGACCTCGAATTAGCCATGATTTGACATATTTTTGTGGGTTGAAAATTCTCAGAGGCGGACCAACCATTCTTATAAAGAGTAATGATGCTGCTGTAGATGTTAACAGCGATGATCTGGTTGGAGTTATGATTAGATTCATCTGCGAAAATCCTCTCTCACATTCGCTTGTAGAAATTGGAACAACATCTAAAATATTTACCAATGGGAGGAGTGACGAAGGTATCTGTTTTTCTTCCAAATATTCACGGAAACCTCTGGTAATCTGTCTCTCATTTAAACCAAATCTTTTGCTCAGAATTTGAATTTCAGTTTCACCGTACGTTATGTTTTTATGTATGTCATTGGGCCAATTTTCTGGATACAGTACTTTAGAATATTGTGGTAATTCTATGTCTTCTGCTGATAATAGTCTCTTTTCTATTGATTGTTTCAAATGTTTATAAAATGCACTCGGACTTTTAGTTTCTGTTTCATATCTACCAAATTTGTTCGTTTTGTTAATAGAAACATTTTTAAATTTCAAACTATCAACTGCACTAACAGCAATTTTATAATAAGTTCCAGGGCTAGTAATTCTTTCTTCAAAAAATTGAGTTTGCAATTTTATCTTTTGATGTGCTGTATATAAATTTATATTACGTGATTGTAGTTCAAGCGACAATTCGGATAGTTCCTGTAATGCATCGCACATTAATGCAAGATCCAGAATAAATCCAGACGAAGTAATTTTAAAAAGCAGTCCAGAATACATACTTCTATCCTTTGTATCTCTCTGATTATCCGATTGCGTCTTTGTAAAGTGTTTCACCAAAACTTCATAATTTTCCCATACAGCATAAACTGATCTGAAGCTTGAGGCTACCCACCGAGTACTTAAAATTCGTCCAATTTTTAATATTTGAACCTCAAGTTTGGTTGCACAAATACTAAGCTCTCGTGAATTTTTTGGTGACGCGTGATATATAACATATAGTTTATCCATAAAAGATTTGAACCTATTAATGCTCGAAACAGATTTAACCGCATCTGCAACAGAAAGTTCTAATCGATGGTTAGCGCAGTGCCATATCAAAATAGACGGGAACATATTCTTTAGTAAAGTGCTAACCCCACTACGCCTACCAAGCATTACTGCAGCACCATCGCAAGCAAATGCTACCAAATTCTTTTTTAAATAATCTTGTGTAAATCCAATTAAGCAAAGATTTTCGATTAAAGAATTAAAAATTCCTGTAACGGTAACATCGGTAAGTTCAATTAAATTTATAAATAAATTTACAGGTTTTCTTGTTACATCAATATTTTCGTTATTTGGAATAAACACACGAAAATATGTGATTAAAGTAGAGGATTGGCTTAGCGTAGTGCTTTCATCAACTAACAAAGCAAATTTTAAGTCCTTTTCAATTATATTGGCAACTATTGCTGTTTTCATCTCTTTGCTAATGTGTTTTATTATATTTATGCACGCATTTGCAGAATGAAGTATGTGTCCCATGTCTATTCCATTTAGCTCCTGTAATTCTATTTCTGTTTCAAAATCATTAAAAGCTTGGTTTTTTTTAGCTATTTTATAAGCAGTTCGAAATATTTTTTCAGTAGTATCGGTTTGATGAGAAATTGCCTTAAAACAAACATTTTCCAATATCTTCTTTTTTGATTCATTTTGAATTTTAATTATATTTAGCTTTATGAGATGCACTTTCTTTATGTTCATATATTTTTTTTCTTAAAGATGATAATTGTCGCTGTCTAGTTTCTCCATTCGGAATTACAGTTATTGTTGTCCATTCTTTCGAAATTTTCATTCCAACATTTTGCTCGATTCCAAGTGCTCCGATTCCTCGACAGATTGAACAGCCCAACTTTTTGTTTTCTGTAATTAGCCAATCATATTTCAAACAAAATTCGATTTTTTGATCCATATTCCAGCAATCCGGATAATCACTTATGATATCGTCATTGGTACTTTTATTTAATTCAGCAGCAATTTCTGTTGATTGTGATTGTACATTAATAGGAGGATTAGGCGTTGGAACATTGGAAGAAACTATCTCGCCACCTTTGACTTTTTTTGGTAAGGGACTAAAATAACTATTTATTCTTTTCATGGTATATATTTAAAAACTATATTATTTTTTAGAAAAAATAAATTTAAATTCTTAAATTTTGAAATCTTCAAATCAAAGTAACGTAAAACAACAGCAATCGCAAAATACTATACAAAAAATCTCTAGAAAAAAAATAGCAACCAAAAAAGAGCAATAGGAAACCTAGTCATGGCAATCTATGATTTAAAATTTTTATTAGATAAAAATTATCGTTAATTACGAATTTTTCTGAAACCTAGTCATGGCAATCTATGATATAAAATTTTTATTAGATAAAAATTATCGTTAATTACGAATTTTTCTTATGAGAAAAATAACGACAATTTTTTAAATCGAATAAAAATTGATTTTTAATCTATTTAATTTATATTTACCGGAGCTGCGCTCCGGTGAGCTCCGGTACAAAAAAAGCACTTTTAACAGCTGATCAGGTTATTAACGTCGCTAGATGATTAGAATTTGAGCTCCTCTGGTTGTTATCACTCTCAAGATTTCGGTTATCCAGTCACAGGCTTGAGTCCGGTGACAAGGTTAGGAATTCGTTTTGTCTACTAAAAACAAATCTTAAGCAGTCGTTAAAAGCGACAATTAGTTTATGCTCACACATAAAATCAGGGCAAGGGAAAACCGAGCAGCTTAACGTAAAAAAGGCAGAACTATTTTTACAATGCGCATTTTCAAATTAGCAGGCAAACAATATGCTGAAACCAAGGCTTTTAAGGCTAAACTATATTTGTTTGTTGTACTTTGTCCAGCTATTTATATTTAGCAAATTATTGACATTGTATTTTTCATAAATATTTTATATGGTTATGCTATACAGTGATGGACAAAGTTTTAAATGACATCATTACACCATTTTTAAGCTTGACTATTCAAATTTCGTTTTAAAAAAAACCATTGGGTAAGAAGAAAGAGAGAGAACAAAAAAAAATTTTTTGTATGGTCATGCTTGTACATATTATTGTTTAGAAATGTTTGTATTCTCTTAAATATATAGATATATAAATTTCATACATGTAGGTTATTAAGTAATACGATGTACTTATGAATGTTTTCCTTTTTTTTTTTGTTTAAAAAAAGTTTTTCTACACTATATAAAGTATTTTTTTTAATACACTCAGCGAAAAAATGATAGGGCCAAATATACGTATATGAATATTTTTATTTTGGAATTTCGAAGCAAAATTATAATATATTATTTATCTTGGCTAAATACTTACATATATTTTTAGCCTAAATAAAACTGTTAAAGGATTTATAACCTAACACAATTCTCCGTCGTACGAAATAACGATAAGGCCAAAAATGATTTTTAAAAAACTTTTCATCCAAATTAATAATTAAATAAAAATAAATTTAAATCAATAATCGGTAGATGAACCTCTTTTGATAATGACTTGCTGCAAGCGACGTGGCATTGAATCAATCAATTTTTTAATCATATTCTGGTCAATATTGGTCCATTCAGACTTGATGCTGTCTTTGAGTTCCTTAACAGAATTATATTGGCGGCCATTGTGGAAAATCCGTTCCGATAATATTTTCCAGAGGTTCTCAATTGGATTTAATTCTGGACTACATGCAGGCCAGTCCAGCAATGGGATGCCTCGAGCCTTTCCATGGTATCCCATCGCTGCCCAAATCATTAGCGATCCGTCGCCGAAGTTTCGTGACATCCGCTCCAATTTTTTTGTGCGCTTATCATGCCAATATTTTTGAAGCCCATCGGGACCGTCGAGATTGAACTTTTTTTCATCGGAAAAAATAACTTTTTTCCACTCTTCGTCCCAGAATTGGTGTTTCTCCGCGAAGTCCAATCTCGCACATTTGTGGCGCACAGTTAACTTCGGTTTTGGTATGCGATTTACATATTCAAGGTTTTTGTCTGCTTTTAAAACCTGTTGGACACGCCTCACTGATACGTTGAGATTCAAAAGACGTCTAATTTCTGCAGGGCTATTAAATTTATTAACTGCTAACCCCTTTATTTTGCGTATGTCTCTAGGGAAAAGTACTGGGTTCCTTCCAGAACTTTTTTTACACCATACTTTTCACGCAATTTTAGAAAATTGAGCACCACATTCTTACTCCTATTGATTCGGAGACCAATATCTCTTGATTTTAATCCAGAATCATGGTACGCCAATATTTTCCACCGCTCTTCTTCTGTCAATTCCTTTCCACGACCCATTTCAGAATATTTATTGCTATAAATAAATTAAATGAATTAAACTTAAAAATACTATCCTTCTCATAAAACTGCCCATACCTTTGCAAAATGATAATTTTTTTAAATTAATTAATCAATATTTCACTCTGAAATCACGTTTGGCTCTAGCAATATTTCGCTTTGCTCTGTTATATAACAGCGCTACTAGATTGATTGAAAAACAAAATTCAAAAATTTTTACCGTTATTACAGTTTACAGTGACCGAAGAATCCAATTCTATGAATAACCACTTTTATTGTCAATGCACATGTAAAATAAATGATATTTAATGTTTGGCCCTATCATTTTTTCGCTGAGTGTAGTTAGTGGTTAAGTCATAGAGAACTTTTCATTTTATTTTTTTATTTTTTTTTAAATTATTTATATTTTTAAACCAGACACGTCTTGACGTGTTTATATTTTTTATCAGCTCTATTTCAATCTGTACTCAGAATTTGAGAAAAAAAAAAAATATTCTAACGTATTTAAGAATAAAAGAGCATTTAATTAAATTAAATCGGAATTTGTGAAACGTAATTTCAATGTTGTTATGTTGGTTGTAGACTACGACAATCAATAGCAACAGATTACAGATAAGTTATTAAGTTCGTAATTATATATTTCGTAGAAATTGTTAAAAATCTATTCCCAAAACAAAAAAGAATGGAAAAAAATAAAATGGAAAGAAAAAAAAAATAATAAAAAAAAAAATTTGAATAATTTATCTTTTAATATAAAATAATATAACTCTATCTAGATGAATATTAATAGTTTTATTTAATTCATCTCTCAAAACGGTGAATGAATGATTATGTCTACAATTTAGCTTATGTCCTGATTCATTCCTAATACGTACTACAGTGGAATCTCAGTAATTAGAACCACTTTGTTCCTTTGGCTATTCTAATTTCCGAAATGTTTTAATTCCTGAACATTTTTTTTTAATGAAATATTTAATAATTAAACTAGTTACGTAAGGTTATTTTAACATAAAACAATCCTTATTTATTAACATTTAATCAATTAAGCACATTAAATTCATAGAATAACTTTTTAAAGTTTTTTTTCATTATTGCTTAATTTTTTTTTAGTAAAATAGAAACACGTTCTTTGTGAATTTTAAATCCTTGGGCTCTTTTTTCGCATGCAGCGACAAATGTTTTATTTGGTAGGCAACGAAAAAATAATTCACTTTCATCCGCATTATAGATTTGTGTTGGCATTAACCCCATCTCCGCAACTTTTGCACGAAACCTGTGTAGAAATGGGGTGACTTCACCAACATTACAAGAAAGTATTTCACCACCGTATTCCATGTCGTTTCTTAAATTTTGAAAACCAGCCATCACTTGCATTAAACGCATTTTCGTCTTTTTCGGGGTAAGCTTCACTAAAAAATGACTTGGCTTTCGCTTTTAATAAGGGTCCTGTCAGTGTGTTTTTCTTTTCACGTTGATTTAAAAACCACTCAAAGAGACGATTTTCCATATCCGGATATTCCGCACTGTGTAAAGATTTTTTTGTTCCTTGGCAATAGGTGCTGGCAGCAGCATCCATTATTTCTTGTTTTTTTTTGACTTTATATAGCTGATGGCAGATTTTGTCACATTAAAGTCTTGTGCTAGGCGGTTTCCATTCACGCCTTCATTTAGTCGTTTTAGTATTTTAACTTTAGTATCCAAAAATAAAGTGTTTTTTTTACGTTTATTTGGCATTTTTTAAAAAAAAACTTCCACTCGAATGAACAACTTTCAACTTAACTTTAACCTAACAACTGACCCAATAAAGTAAAAGCGTATCAAATTGCACATGCATATGAACGAATTGTACACACTACGAATAACTCGGTGATTCCCCATTTTATTTGTAATTCAGTGAGCAAAACAATAAATTATTTGTGATGTACATAAACACAAAAAAATGGAATTCCAGAATTAGAACCAATACATTAAAATGACCGGTTCTAATTTCTGGACGGTTCGAATTTGTTAGAGTTCTAATTACTGAGATTCCACTGTAATAACACTTAGTTAAACCTTAGAATCGTGTTCGGCGCACTAGATTCCTCAAACCATTTTCAAAAGAGTATTAAAAGTCATACTTTGTCGTTACCATTATCTTCTATTCGTTTTTTGATGTATTGTACCTTTAGTTATATAATAAACATGAAGTTGTCAATTTATTTTTTTTGGGCGGAGTGAGACAACCCCCCTACGTGATTGGGGAACTGTGTTCCCCATCATCTATCTCAATAGAATTTATGTGAAACCGTTATTTTTTAATTTTTATTGTATTCTCTTTATTTGATGCATTTGTTCAAAATGTTCATCTTTATTCTGTATGCTATGTATCCAAGAATCGCTAATACGATAATAGTAATTATTACTGTATTTACTGTTGACTGAATTTCTGTTTTCGTCATAGCTGAGCCGAGATTATTTTCAATTTCCTCGTTTATAGATCATTTAGGTTGGGTAAAAAAAAAACATTTTAGTTATCTAAATCGCTATGTTCTAATTTTGACTTGATTCTATCTACTATTTCGAAGATATCGTTATGCTCTTTTAAATGTTCTCTAATGTCATTCGCAATTTGTTCACAAATGAAACAGGGTGTACCAATTTGATGTTCTGTAACCATCTGTAATCGCGCAGCGGCAGCACGAGCTGGTGTGCCGATGCTAGCAGTTCGGTAATATGGGATGGGATCGCTGCTGCCCATAATGCGCCTTCACCGTACAAATTTGTACTCGTGCTGACTTGGGTTGCTGAGCTCATCAGCAAAGAAAAGAATTTTGGATAAAATTTAATAAATTCAATCAGAAAAACTGTTACGCGTTACCACAAAGAAAATTGAAGTAAAAAAAATGTACGATAAATTTACGGGCCTCCCTAAATTCCTAAGCGGCTGAACCTCCGAGCCTGATGTTATGCTCGGACCCTTCTAACACCCACCCTACCATGTGGACCTAATGGGCGATTTATTTTAGGTCCACCCTACACTGTGTGACTTCTACATAGGACCTACTGTGTAACCTTTTAGGCTGTCATATTCCTATCTGATTCTTCTTTTAAATAAAAAGAATTTTATTTTCTTTTTAAATCATTTTTTTTTTTGCAGTTTTATTTTTGCATTTGTTATGTTAGAATGTCTAGTGTGATTTCTAGTTTAGGCACATGAACCTAGACTAGTGTTCTTTTGTGGAATTTGTGTATTGAAATCTTCAAGCACTTTAACCTGAAGATCTCGTGTGTAGAGAAGCAATTCAAAAAGACAGTTTATTGAATTTCAAATTGCATCTGATTTTTTAATTAAAATATTCAAGTTTATATACAAATAAAATGCTTAACAATAATTATTACAAAATAACAACAAAAAATATGAGAATTACAACATAAAAACAAATAAACGAAATATTGCTTAGCAAGCAACCAGGAATTAAATAATTTTTAAAACTGTGTCATTCGTTGCTGTATTAAGGTAATACCTTAATACAGCAACTCAGCAGAATATTTGAAGAATTTATTTATGTTATACTCAACTAAAAATGTTAATAAAATTGAATTAATTGATAACTTAACTAAATGTTGGAATAGTTTAATTCCCAACAGCATTCTTATGCAGTGTAAATCAATTTAGTGAATTTATTTAATGTAGATATTTACATTAGAAGTTTTATTAATTAGCTTAGTTAAACTTTTTTTCTAATATTAGCTTAGAGAACTATAAACTAAATTATGTTTTAGAATCCATTTATGATTTAAAGATGAAGAGCAAAATTTGACATGGTTTATGTAACTAAATCACGTTACTGAAACAGTAATATAACAATAAATAAAAGTTAAATTTAGCTAGAATTCTTAATAGCTAGGCATTTGGCACAAATGCATTGAATTTAAATTTTTATTTTTGTTTTTCACTTATCGCTACGTAACGTAAACAAAATTTTTTTTTTTTTAAATCTAATGCATTAACAAATTCTACATTTGGTTTATTCTACATTTTTTTTTTTTTTAATTTTTATGGATCTTAAAGTGTATATGAATTTATAATATTAAAAAAAAATAAATGTGATTTTATGGCTCACGGTTTTCGGGAATCATTTGCCGGTGAATTGTGTAGATGTTGTTGGTGGTTAAAGTTGTATGTCTGGTGTTGAGTTGTGTTGTTTATATGTTGTTTGTAGCATGTGACGAGGCGCGGGAGTTATGTGTCTTAGCGACACATAGAATAAAAAAAATGCAACTATGCTCCACTGAGCAAATGAAACACCAATCGTTAGGTTACTTTTCTTATTGATTATTATTTTTCTCCTTTCCCAATATTTATAACTTACAATTTATACATTAATTTTAAAAGTGTTAATTAAGCAATAAAATAAAATGAAATGATTTAGCATAAAATAGTTAATTTAGCAATAAAATGTAGAATAAGTAAAATAGTTAATTTAGCATTAAAATATAAAATACATTAAAATGGTTAAATAACTGATTCAGCATAAAATGAACACTAGGCGTTGATGACCCTTGGTGGTTTTGGTGGTGCTACAGATGTAGGGGGTGTAATTGTAGGGGACGTAACTCGGGCGCTTCTGCGAACGCATCTTTTAGGTTCTGTATTTTTGTTTGGTTTTTTTTTTTTTTTCATGAATGTATGTGTATTCGTTCTGACTTTTTTTTTTTTTTTTGTTGTAAGAGGCGGAGCGCTGGCGCTTCCGCGAACTTTAAATTAGGATATACATATATTTTTTTTTATATGCTTTTTTTTTTATCAATCTGTTAACCTTATTTTTATAAAGACAAGGAAACTCTACATTGCAGACTTTAGACTAGTGCAGTTACAAAATTTTAACTGATTTTTGTTTTTTTTTCTTATTGTACCACAGCACTTTTAACTTTAACGGAACAGTTTCTTCTTTCTTTTTCAATTCTAATAAAATTCCGATTTAAAATGATTTGATATAAAAAAAATGGCAGCGATAGAAAATCTTTACACCCACGCAAGACCGCACTCTTTCAAACCCAAAAACCAACTCCCGTGGCATTCGTAGACTTTCCTTTGTTCGCCCAACCGACGCGCCGTTCGGTGTTCCCATTGGCTGATTTATCGCGCGACTAAAGAAACCGCGTAAAAGAAAAACAACTTCTCGATTTTATTGTTCAAACTGAACTGACTCCAACCGTTGGTTTATTGCTTATCTTCCTTTTATAACACAAAAGTGATTAGTTGCAAAAATTATATAAAATATATAAGTTGAAATGAATGCAGAATAAACAGTAATATGAATACACATTTTATGAATTAATAGAAATGCAAAATTGACAGTAATATGAATATGAATTTAAAATTAACAAAAAAAAATAGAAAATGAATACTCTTCTGGAATTTTCCATTTCCTGGCACGTTTGTCGTAAGTATATTGTTGTTGTTATATTATGGGTATGTAAGTCGCGCAAAGAAAAGTCTAGAACAAATTTCCGCGATAAAGCGATTTCATGCCACATCTGTCATGTTGACTTTAGGGTTTTGAATTACTGCCCTGTAACGCCAGTGTCGAACAGATGGCTCATTGGTAATAGCTAGTTTTATGATAAAAGTTTTCATCATGAACTGCTGCCGTTACACATCTTAAATAATTATGAATGAGTCAAAATAATATAAATTGTTTAGTACATGTATTTAAAATACAAAAAAAAATGTATTTATATATTTCTTTTTCTATTCTTTTTTTTATTTATGTTTTTGCGCTGTAATCTTGTTGTTTGTTTTCTTCAGTTGAATTTTATTTTGTAATTCTTCTTCTATTTCTATGATTTTTGTCCAGATGGACACGGATTGTCCCCAGCTCGGTGGTGGATCGCTGAATACCATTCGCTTTAGTGTTGCAAGTTTTCGTCAAAGCTTCGTCAGTTTGCCTCCTCTTCGGTGTTTAGGTATTTGTGTTGACGCAATTTTTTTTTTATTTTTTTTTTTTTTTTTTTTTTTTTTTTTTTCATGGGATTATAGACCGTAGATGGCTTGCCACGGTCCCCTCTCTAGGATTTTGTATGGTTGCCTTAAACGTATGAAAGAACTCAATAATTTTCGAGGTCCATGAGAAGTTTTGGGCTGCCCAATATGTTAGCCAGTGGATCGGATCATTGGTTCTTGGCTTCATGCCTATCTCCATTGCTGGTCGTGATGTTCCGACAGCAGTAGCACTCGCAGTTTTGGAAAACTGTTGTGACATCTCGTGTGAGTCGGACAACACGTACCCCACAAATATCGCATTTGACACGACTTGAACTACATCACTGTCCAGGATGAAGTGTGCATTCAATCCTCTTTCCGCCCTATTCATGGCCATCACGATTGTACAAAAAGTGTATATCCTCGGGCACATAGCTCATGAATAAGGAGATCTGTCGACCATCTTGAATTCAACCATATATGGGAAATACGAGTGAGATTTTTGCATTTCCGTATCATTATGAGTGAATAAGTTTGTGAGTTCATCCGCCAATCCCTTGTTATAAACCCAATAGGCTATATCATGAACAGCTTCATATGAATATCGGTCTTTAAACTGTTGAAGAACAAGCAGAGCGGCGCAGTCTTTCCATCTGGCGATTATTGTTCCAAGACGCACAAGAGATTTCGCATTATTTGGGAACTTAAAGAAAAACATATCGATTGCCGCCATTAACTTGACAAAAGTAGAGTCTCCTTGCCAGGAATCATAATGGTGCTCTGCAACTTCTATTGAGGGAGCATCGGGAGATAGCGATTGCAACAATAAATCTAACGGAGACACGAGCGAATCTTTCTTCCCTATCTCGATCCCGTAGGAGATCCAGTCCTCATCTAATCTTTCTTTTATTGTTCCCAGATAATGGAACAGGTAAAACACAACTGTATCAATTCCTAGTTTTCTATCACCCAAGCCCCCGGCTATTAATTTCCGAGCATAGGGTAGAGTATCCGTGGATGTCTTGTTCACTGTTAGCTTCGGCTTCTCCCTTTTGTCTCCCCAGGCTTTTGGAAATGTTGCCGTCCGTTGCACCGCTATATCTCCGCAGACTAATTCGACCGACTGTCCAACTCTGTATGCTCCGTTTACCATTTTTGTTAAGTTTTTTTAAGCTTGTTTAAGATTCTCTGATCCGCGTTAACAATTATTGTTTGATTCCGTTAGCTGGCTTTCTTTATATCTTATCTGTCGTTTTTGGTAGTCCTCGATGGTCAGTTTGCGTGGACCGACAGTAGATTTTGATGCTCTATACTGTTGTATCGGGGTATCGTTCGGGATGATGCTCTCTGGCGTGTATTCTTCAATATTGTTGTTTGTTCATCGGACTTGCAGTGTTGAAAGATCTCTCTTTTTTTTAATATCATCGGCTTGAAATCTCTCTTTTTGACGATATTGGCTTCTAAATTTGATGTTTTTTTTTTTTAATTCTCTCTTTTTAACGATATCGGCTTCTAAAGATCCTGTCTCGTTTCTTTGAGGATCGCCATGTGGTGTTGGAAGATATATTAGTCAGGATATTTGGTCCCTACCTAGAAGTCGGTTTGAACCAGCACTTTAAAACGCTACGGTTCTCCATATCCCGGCAGATTCAATTGTATGCCATATTTAGCTGATAAAACTCTTCATTTTGCATTCAAAACTATTTATACTAATTTTATTTACTAATACTAACTTAAAATTTTAGGGGCTCCAATAATTACAGTGGCACAAAGTTGCGCTTGTATTTGTGACCTGTGGAAATTTATTATAACCCACGAAAAATCCAATGGTCTGAATTCGATTTGCCCAAGAAATTGCCATGTAAGCAAATTCTTGTCCGTCCATGGCTTGCATTTGAAAAAGCAGAATCATTTCTTATTTAAATTCATGCGCTGTATAAATTTGGTTAATTTGCATTTGATAAATGCACAGGGGTGGAATATGCGATGTGCCAGATTATCGCAAAGGGGCGGAATACTTTGTGTACAACATACGGACCACGGTATTTTTGAACTCCTATAGAAGTATCTATGTGTCTAATTACAACATAATCGCCCACCGAGTATTTTTTTCGCAAGTTGGGAAAGAGTTTCGCCAGTTCCAAATTAATGAAACGAGTTTCACGCTTTACCAGGTCCACCTCCACCCGTGCAAGAATGCGCATTTCCTCCTCGGTCCAGCGAACTTTGGCAGATTGTTGCGCTGCGATCCGGACTTCATCTACCACATCAGGATGCTGTCTTTTTTCATGGACGGCCCTTCCCGACTTTGTCGAGAAGGATCTTATACAAAAATTACACTGATACACACTAGGTGCATTCGGTGCATTATTGCCTTCCATTGTCACTTGATTGCCAGTGGCTGATACCACTGACGTTGGGTTATCCAGGCCCGTATTAAAATTTCTGTTTAAACTTGTACCAAGTGATTTAAGGAGGTTCAAGGCCTGGTAACCCATGTGAACCCCCGTAAGCCCCATCAACTCAGCCGATCAAGATGAAAAGATTAAATGGAATTAGAAATAAATGGAACTACATCATGATCGTTACTGGCAGGCACCACGAAGAGGCGTGATGTTGGCACGTCTATGATCTCTTAAGAATCAGATAATAACCGTTTTTGAACCTTTACACTTAAGAATCAGTTCCTACGTATTTTTAGTGGGAACCTCTCCGTAGTACTACCACATGTCTCACTTACAGGTTTGGGATATAGGTTTATGCTTTACGCATAATTGGACCTGATCTCAATTTCCGTTGGTCACTAGGAGAACCAGAAGTAACAATTTACGACTGGAACTCTAAAAGGAGGTGGGGCCATGAGATGAATTGGGCGAACCTACCGTGATAATACTACACTTAAGAATCAGTTCACAACGGATACTCCTTTCCGTAGACACACCTTACCAGTGCTACACTTAAGAGAGTCATAGTTACTCCCGCCTCCTGAGACTTTAGCATAACGTTTAGTGCACTTGATCTAACTTTATCTAGATTACGATTTAAATCTTTTTGATTATATTTTCCTCCGTCGATTTACACCGAACAGCAATTCACTTGGTGTATGCCTGGTAGTGCTGCTTACAGAATTATTAATGGCATATTCAACTTTAGAAAGTTGGGAACATCAATCTGCATGTTTTACAACATGCATACAACATTAAACGATTTGAGTCACTGTTAACAATGTAAGACTAATTTATTTCAATTTGTATATTAAAAATAAGAACGGCTCTTTTGGTCAATTTTTTAATTCAGTCACTCTTTCGAAAAACTAATCCATCATTCAGGACGGCAACTTAGAGCATCAACATGACCCATGGTAGCACCAGAACGGTGATTTATAGTAAAGGAAAAGGTAAACGTGATTAGCAACTAAACATATGAGTAATTCAATGTTTAGAATCTAAGTTAACTTTTGTTCCAATTAACAATAAACGACTTGACTATTCTTCTGTTATAACCAGATTGGCGTTGCTTTATTCTCATTTTCTTAAGCTTTCTTAAAAGTAACAAAATTGCTTAGTTGACATAATGCACTATACAAAAGTGTGCAGCGATATATTCTTTTTTTTTTTTTTTTTTTTTTTTTTTTTTTTTATTTCGAGATATGCGACACCGTTGTGTTGCATGCCCATGTTGTTAACCTATGGGTTTTCATATCATGTTGTTAACCTATTGTTTGTTAACTTATACAACGATAAATGTCAAATAATATTAAATGATAATTTATTTATGATCAAGAATATTCATTCAAAAAAATTCAGATAAGATATTTCATGGTCTTCAAAGCATTATAATTCGTGATGTGTTCCAAATTCTGGTAGAGTACCAACATAGCGTTCATTAAGTATGACAAATGGATAATAGCAATGGCTGGAATGGTCGTTGGTACATCTCTCTGGTAATTTTGTACTTAATCACTTGAATTTAATAAAAATGTAAAACTATTACGATAATAAGACTAACTCTTTTTAAGGACAGTTATTCAAACTATTATAATACAGTAGTGGCGTACTACTTCGTAAACTCTAACAATATATATATAAATTACGAGTCTATATAATGTATATATATATGTATATATTGATCTCATGTTTTCTAAAAGTGTAATAGCTGAAGTCTTCATTTTTGGATTTTTGTCATTCACAACAAATAATTTTGTTCCCCTTGAGAGAGTAGCAATTATCAAAACTGCAAGCTCTTGGCCCCTCAAAGTTGAATTCTCTTCCTTATTTTTGAATGCTTCTCTTATTGCTTTTGCATCAAAGCCTTGATAAGCCACAAAGTCACATATAGCAGAGACATTGCTCTTAAGTAAATAACCTATATATATATATATATATAATTTTAACACTTACTGAACACAACACAAAAAATAGAAATCAAACAATAAAATAAAACACTGCTTGTCGGTTGTAACGAAAGAATTGATCTGCTTCGATTTTATTTTTTAAAAAAGACTTAAGGTTAACATTCATGCAACTTATTGATAAATTTGAGAACTTATGCTATCGATATGAACAGCATCGTCATCATTTCCGTTCATCGGGTTATTTGGTTAAACAACAACGTACGGGTTATTGACATAGCGTTGTTGTTCATTCAAAGTAAAGAGTAATTTGATCAAGCAACAATGTATAGATCGTGGACATTATCGTTGTTGCGTAAACAAATTATTCTTTTTATTCAAAAGGGAGTTTTTTGTCGTCAGCACCAAGAGTTGAGTTCTTTATTTTTTTATGACTTACTGCTGTTATAACAATATATATATAATATATATATATATATATAATATATATATATATATATAATATATATATATATATATAATATATATATATATATGAGTACATTCATATCTTACATCTCTTTTAAACAGATTTAATTCTTCTTTTAATTTTAAAAGTCCAAATTGCAATTGAGAACGAGAATAGGATGTCTGCAAGGTATCAAAATCCAAGAAATAGGACAAATTTTTAAAGGTAGGAATGGATAACAGGTCTTTTTCTACGGTTGGAAAGGTTGTAACGGGGAAAGGAGTTGAAGAAGAGGTGATGTTTGGTTTAAGGTTGGGTGAAGTGTCTCGATTATGAATAGTTAAAGCTCGAGATAACATGTTATTATTGCTCATTGAAGTCACATCAATATTAGATTTTAAATTTATATATATATATATATATATGAGTAAACGAAATCCTGTTAGGGTAGATTAAAAAAATTAATTTTCAGCCAAATTGGCTAGCCAAGACTAGCCAATGCCCAACGGACCTATTTCAATAACCTCTAAGTAAACTCCGGTTTTGTAATAGCGTGCATGTGCATATAGCAGAACACATACACTGTAGGCTAAGGCAAGCTTGAGACAGAATGCTTACAACAACGCATTTCTGTTGACAAAGACTAGAAATCTCTGGTATGGGATAGCAGGCCGAGCGGGACCCATTGATGCAGCAAGCAAGCAGTCGGCTGGGGGGGTTCGTTGGCTCTTACTATTACCCAAAAACCTTAGCTACTCTACATGTTTTTATAGAGTCCCTATGTGCCACAATAAAAGTAAAAATTAGACAAACAATCCGACTAAATAAAAAAGTTAATCGCGGCCAAAAGTACAAAAAAAAAATAATTTACTACCGGATACATCTAATTTAGCTGTTTTAGTTTAGTTTTCCACGTTTTTCCAAAATTTTAGCAACTACGATCGATTCAATTTACGCGCTGTCTGTCCATCCGACGATGTCTTAACCAAAATCACGGTGCAACTGATGATAAGCTGTACTTTGTTGCTCTGCGATTTGTACCAAAAGCTTTGATTTTGCTAAACAGTGGGGTGAACTTGCGGACTTCTATGGTAATTAGCACACTCCGCTAATAGTTAATTTTTTCCCTAATTTCCAATTTTTTCAGGTGCAAAATGGTGGTTGCGTTTTTATGCACTCAAATAGAGTATGATAAATGCGCGATTCTAGGAATTATTTGTTTTTCAATAATTGTTTTTCAAAGAAAATTTATTCAGTGAACAAAAAGCTTACCTTCTTAAAGAAGATTCGTGTACTTTGAAAGTATTGCAAGACTAATGCAATAGCAAGAAAATCTATTAAAATAATTCAATTAAATTAGGAATTTAATTCCGAATTACAATTTTGCTCACCTATGTTATTTCCGATGATAAATTTGGGAATAAAAATTATTTTGTGAAATATAAAATTTTCACTGGCGTAAAATAAAACTTTTCACTGAGTTAGAACAATTTGTTTTTTTTTTTTTTTTTTTAATACTTTGGGGAACGTCCGATTGGTTTGCGTTTTTCTTCAGAAAGAACGATTTGGCGGCACGTTTTACTAGCCATCACTTAGATCGAAATTTTCTAGAAAAAGATTCAGAGCTACCAACTGCTTTTGAGGGGTATGATAAGCGGTACGCTAATCTATCACATATGTTAAGCAAAAGAATTCTAAGGTGACCAGATGAGCACATTTTTATTTTGTTGCTTAAACCAAAAAAAAAAGGAAATTTTATACCAAATGTATAAAATTACAAATTGATGCAATTTGTCGGTTACAGTTTTTCGTCTTAGGTAAATCCTTTATTCAGACTCAATCACTACACTTCTAAAATAAGACTGATTTATTCCATGACACTTAGGAACCAGCTAAACTTAATCGAGCTTAAAATACTTAATCCTAATTGCCGCGTCAGCGTTTTCTCACGCTAACCGTGTGACCGCTTGCTTGCAGTGGATACCTGTGCAAAAGGTTTGTTTGACGATGTGCAACGTGACCCGCGCCGGTACGACGAACCCAAGTGTGCATACACATGACTCAAGTAGGTTGGTTGACGGCACGTGTAACCTTGTACTTGCATTGTCGTTGACTCCTCCCCTCTTAAAAATCTGCGTCTCTTAGGTCGCTTTGGATGCTGCTGCTTTGGTGCGAATGTTGTTCACAAGCATAGAAAACCGTTGGCTTAAGCTTTGGAATATTGAGCTTGCGGGTCATCTTATGCCATAGGAAAAGTGCAATTATTGACATGAAAAGCATTATTACCAGATCGGAGATCATAGAGAGGTTCAGTTTTTTCGTGAGGTTGCCCAATTTTTTGATGTTACTGAGCGTGGTTCCATGTAAATAGTTAAGGTCAACTTTGTGACCACCTCGGGTGATGTTGGTTAGCAAAGGAGGTAGCGCCTGTACATAAGTGGTTGTAGCTATTGAAAAATTTCTATCATTGACTTGGATTGTTTCGTTCTCGAACTGCACGAGGTAAGTTCCTTCTAGATATTTTGAGACGTTTGAAGTTTTCACGAATCCTCTGAAGTTAGTTAAAAAAAGAGTGTTATCAGTGATGAGCTCTATGACTTCTACGGGGTTTGTTCGAAAGGTACAGTTGGCGTGACCACCTTTTAACAACTTTGTCACGCATTGATCCTCTGATAATTTAGTTACTGATGCAGTCTTGCAGATGGTTGAATTTCTGATAAGCAAGCACTGTCCGTTAATACCGTAGGTTTCTTGTTGATTTATTAACATTTCATTGTAGGCGATATCCACTTGACTGTTGTTTGTTATAGAAGGTCGTACAAGGATGTGGTTATAAACTTCAGGCTGAACTTTCGGCAAGGACACAACATAAGTGAGCATAGTGTCGTTTACGAAAATTGATGGAGCAGCGAACTCTAAAGCTTCAATTTCGTTCTCGTATGGCAGCGCCTCAAATTCTGACAAGGACTTACTCATCTCTTCGCTGTCCAGCAAGTTTGTATTTACGATGCCGCTTCTCGCCATTTGACATGCTCGAACAATTTCATGTACCTGATCCTTTAGAATTAGGACCTTCTCGAACAAAGTTTTTTCATATTTTTCTTTTAAATGGTTACTTATGTCGTTTCGAAATAATTCTACTAATTTATTGTACCTTGTTATTGCTTCCTGTGTTGAGTCAAAAAGTTTCTTGTTGATTCTATATTGCTGGTTGTTATTTTCGACCAAATTTTGTTCGTTCTGAAGAACTGCATTCCAGTCAGCAGCGTCTGGATTTCCTGCTACCCATTTCCAAGCTGAACCTATCCAGTTGATTGAACGACTTTTTCTCGGGTTTCTTCCTCGTAGCTCATACACATTTTTGTCAATTTGATTGAGATGATATTGCATCAACATTGACACATCATCAGCAGATGTAGTGTTATTTTCGACGGCATCTCGCACTTCATTTGAAAGGATCTCGAGTTGCTCAAGATTTATTAAATGGACAAGATTAAAATGACCATTCAATATCCAACCGCTTCCTTTTTTCAGCGACACAAGAGGGGATTTATACTCGTACAGTTGCAATGCGTTGACCGCGCTCAGCAAGAAGACTCTGCAATGATGGTGGCGTAAACATGATGTCCAAAAGTGTTTGTGATGATAAGTGGAATCTCAAGCATACATACGTACATTGCTTGCAATTATTCTTGTTTTCTTATAAAAATTATTAATTATATAAAGAGAAAGTGTGGCTTAAATTTAGGTTTGCTAAGATTATTCTCTTCCCCTTTTTATAAAAAATTTATTTTTATTTCTATATATACCTTTTAAATACGTATATTTTCAAAGGGAGTCGAACCCCGGCATCCACTATTTTCTTATGAAACATATTTAAATAAAAAAACAAAATTTGGATATCCTAAAATTTCCATCTCACTATTTTTTGTTCTTCAGATGGATTTTGTGTATTTTTTTGCCAGACATGGTCGTTACAGTGACTCTATTGTCTGCGGCAATAACTTCTTTTTTGTAAATTGGCTTTTGTTTGCCTTTAATTTGTTTATCCTTTACATAAACTATGTCCCCATTATTATAAGTCTTGGGGACTTCTTGTTTTGCATTTAATCTAAAATTCCTATTTTTTCATTTTCCTCAATAAGTCCTCATTAAGTTTGTGCTGAAAATCCGAAACTTTTTGATAGTTGATTTTTTCACTCCTATTGAAGAAAATGTCACTCGGTCTTTTCTTTATGACCGAGTGCATGGTGTTATTGTACCTATCCACAGCCACACACATCAATTCTCTAGGGCGCATGTTACTGTGCTCCATTCTCAGAAACCTGTAAATTTCGAGGAGGGTGGAGTGAACTCTTTCGACCTGTCCATTAACTTCACTTCTCTGAGTTGGAGTTCGATAGAATTCAACTCCCAGTGAACGCACGTAGTTGGTTATAAGTGGGCTTGAAAGTCCTCTCTCGTTATCAGTGACTATAATTTTCGGCACCGTAAAATAGTGCAATAGGCTGATAAGTCTAGTTTTTAAATGGCTAGCGAATTTGTTTTGGATGTAAAATAATTTAACAAATTTTGAAAATTTGTCCAAACAAGAAATAAACTTCGTCCCCTGAAGTTCCAAAATGTCTATATGCAAGATTTCGCAAGCATACGTGGGAACTGGAGTAGATTGAAGCTGAGGCTTACTCGGATGCCTATCATACTTGTTGAGCTTACAATTTTCACAAGAATCGGTATAGTTTTTTATATGTTTGGACATACGCGGAAAATAATATTTTTCTAAAATTTGGTCCTTATTTTCACGAAGATTTCTATGGGCTCGCTTGTGCTCATTTTCAATAATTCGCAAAATATTTTCCTCATTTTTTACATCCTGTACAACCCTCTGGGTTATACGAATCTTATATTTGGTGCAGTGATCCAAATATACCCGTTGAAGTAGATCTAAATATGGTTCCTGAATCTTTATCCCGTTGATAACATTTGGGTTCAATTTTTCTTTAAGAATATTCGCAAGAGCCTCTGCATTAAGGAATGAAATGGTAATATAATGACGTGAAAAACCTGGATGGGAATTTTCATAAGCCGAGAGATTTTTCCCTATTTTAATCACTAGCTGGTTCCGGAATACATTTAAAGGAGCTTCGACATGTGGGATCAAGTCAGAAGAGTCTTGCTCCGCACTGTGCATTGTTCCTTCACTTGCCGTTTCTGTTCTCTCGCTTAATCCTTGAGCACCTTCAGCTTGTTGTAATGCTGGTAAGTGATTAAGCTGAGTCTTGAGCCTTGATAGAGCATCTGCCACGTGATTTGATTTACCAGGTTTGTAAACCAACTTGTGGTTGTATTCCTCAATTCTGGCCTTCCAGCGCTTTAGCTTTGCGTTGAAATTCCTGTTGCCAAGTGCGTAGGTTAAGGCCTGGTGATCTGTATAAATTCTTATTTTTTTAGCACCGTAAATGTAGGATCTCAAATTGTCCAGAGCCCACACAATTGCCAACATTTCTTTCTCGTTAGTTGCATAATTTTCTTAGTCTTACTCAAAGACCTGGAAATATATGCAATTGGCCTGTCCTTTCCCGATTCGCCTAGGGATAGGACTGCACCTAGAGCAAAGTTGGAAGCATCCGTAGTAAGGTTGAATGGCTTATTGAATTCTGGGAATGCCAGGACCTCTGACGAAGTCAAGAGTTCTTTCAGGCTATTGAAAGCGGACATCGCTTCATTGTTCAATTTAATGGTGACTTTTCGGGATTGGTTAGCTTTAACCTGTGCATTTGGACCCCTAGTTATATTAGTTAAAGGTTTTGCAACCTTCGCGTAGTCACGAATAAACTTCCTGTAATATGAAGTCATCCCCAGGAATCCCTTCAGTTCCTTTAAATTACAGGGTGGAAGCAGCTTTTGGATAGCGAGCACCTTTTTCTGATCTGCTTTGATACCATCAGCAGTAATTACGTATCCTAAAAACTCGACTTCTCTATTCAATAACTGCGTTTTTTCTAAATTAACCTTCAAATGCGCCTCTTGTAATCGCGTGAACACAACTTCTAGGTTCCTCAGATGTTCTTCCTCAGTTTTGCCGAAAATTATGATATCGTCTATGTAGACGTAGCATATCTTCCCAATATAATCCCTCAGTACGTCGTCGATCATTCGTTGGAATATAGCCGGCGCGTTCTTCAATCCAAAAGGAAGTCTGAGAAACTCATACTTCCCATTTATTGTTGAGAATGCTGTTTTTGGGATATCTGAGGGTTTCATACCTATTTGATGGAATCCCGAAGTCAAATCAAGGGTGGTATAGAAATTAGCTCCACCAAGATTAGCAAGAGTTGTATTTATATCCGGTATGGGGTATGCGTCACCAATCGTTACACTGTTCAGGCGTTTGAAATCTATGACGAGTCTATATTGTTTCTCGCCTGAGGGTTTTGGTTTCTTTGAAACAATCCAAACAGATGAGTTGTAGGGGCTTTTCGAAGGACGAATAATGCCTGAGGCTAACAGTTTTATTTCGATAAAAAAAAACAAAGAACTTTCTCGTTTTAATCGAGTTTATTAATTGATTTTTCTTTTTTAAAAATCTTCACCTTATATACTTATTCTTATTCTATTAAAATACTCATACATTTACATACTAGGGTGAAAGAACAAAGAAATGCATCAGCAAAACAAATGAAAGCATTGTTTTGGTGTTTTATTTGGGTGCGAGTAAAAAGTGCTGAGCCGAAGTTTACGTTTGTTTACTTTGGCTTAGGAAATTATGAACTAGTGATCTACATTGTTGCAAGTTTTTGGTATAAGAAAATGCAATAAAACGCAACAATGTCTTGAATTATTTTAAGTGGGTGAATTTAATAGTATTGCGACATTATTGTAGTCTATGGAAAAGTTTTGTTAATTATGAACTGCAACAATGTCATGAACTTTAAATACAATTTATATGATATGTACATGAGGGGTTCCATGTACAGGGCTGGATTCTGTATCTTGTACAGGCGCTGAAGGCGCTGAATCCATAACTCGCCCCCCTTTAGTCTGAGGCTCCGACGAAGATTTAGGTTTAATAGAGTACGTTTTATTCCGTCGGAATTTAAGAATTGCAAAAATGAACGCGATTATAGTAATATTTATAAATATTCCCGGAAAATTTATAATTGATGTCTCAAGTAAATTTTGAGTTAGAGTTTTTTTAATTAATTCTCTAGTATTTTCAAATGTATTGACGTGTAAATTTTTTAAATTTACTTCATCTTCTTTGTTCTTTTCTTTAATTTGTATTATTGTATACGGTAAAATATTATGTTCTGTAAACCTTTAAATATTTGTTATGAAAGGTCATATTTCCAAGTGTTATTTCACAAATTCCGAACTTAATTAAACTATTTTTGTATAATTTTATATTATTATTATTGCAATTTTGAATGAATTGCGTTTTTTCGAAGTTTTTTTATAATAATTAAACCGTTTGATATTTCTTTAATATTTTTTTTAAGTGTCAACTACCATTTCACAATTTGCTTCTTTTGATTTTACTATTTGGCTGACACAATCATCTTGTACAATTTTTAAATTTAATTTTAAGTTATTCTTGACATCTTTAAAATATAAAGTTTTTTCTTCATCTATAATAAATTGATTTTCCTTTAACAAAATAGACTTATTGTTTAAATTTGGAATTGGTTCAATTAAGATATTTGAATATTTCTTTGTTGAGTAGTTTGGTACCATGGTTATTATAGTTATTAAGTTGCCATAGTATGCTACTGTTATCTTTATATCTTTTAGAGCTTCTAATTGCGATACTAGTTCTAATTCTGAATTTGTTAATATATTTCTGGATAAGATATTTAGTCTACTAGTCAAAATTATTTATTCTATGTCATCGATATGGTTACGTAATAGTGTTATGTCGTAGTTTATCTGATATATGTGCCTAAATATATCTTAATCATTTTGTAATTGATTTGATTTATTCGTCAGTACTTTTTTAATGATTTCTTGCTGTCTGTTTATATGAGTTGTAATATTTTGAATTTGGTCTGATAGCTGTGAATTGATAATTATTTGTTTGTTTGATTCTGAAATTAATTGAGAGTTGTCTTTGGATAGGCCATCTAATTTTTCCCTAATACGTTTTTCATCTTCGCTATCCATGGTTCCTGCTACTACCTTAAGACCTTGACCTAAGATATTCATCAATCCTCTCTTTTTCCTTAAATGCGGTTTAAGTCCATTTATTTTTATTTCGAGTAAGTTACAATTATTAAGTAGAGTTGCATAGGCTACATCATCTTTTTTTACCTGGTTTCCTATTATTTGTATGTTATCGGCAATGTTATTTTTGTTAATATCGAATTCGGTGAAGTTTATCACATGCGTAATTTTAAAGAAATCCTTTATTATTTGTATTTGGTCGGTTTTCATACTAATATATCCGTTATTCTCGTTGATGTTTTGTATATCGATGTACTGTGCGATTGTCAATATCGGAATAATTATCCGTAAAATAATTTGTAGTATGGATCTCATTTTCCTGTTAAAAAAAAAATTAATTCGTATTAGTTTCGTGTTTTCGTTTTCGTTTGATGTGTGATTTGTAGTATTTTTGTCCGTTCCTGGTTGTAATGTGGTTTTCGTCCAAAGGCTGAGCTATTATTTTTTTAAATCTTGAATAGTTTTTTCCTCCTCTGACTTGTTTTATTAGTACAGGTCCTGTCCTTACATTTACGTCTTGCCGATTTTGATTTAATTTATTAATTATCGTTTCCTTTTTCTTTATAATATTTTCTTTAATCAAAGAGTATTCATCTTGTTTTATAGTTCCGTTCATAAAGTCTACATGTTTTCGTCCTGTCGTAGAATGTATTGTGTTGTTATAATAGGTGATGATTCTGTACATTTTTTCCTCTATAGTTTCGATATCTCTGTTTGGGTCGTGTTTTAAAAGTCTTATATGTTCATTTATTGTATTATGCAAACGTTCCACGTCTGCATTAGAAGTGTGATTTCCACTAGAGGTAAAATGTATTTCGATATTATTTTCTCTAAGAAATTCCTGTAATGGAATGGCTTTGAATCCTAGTTCATTGTCAACTATCATCTTTTTTATTTGGCCTACATTGCTTAGATACTGCGTTATAGCCTTCTTAAATTCTGTCCATGATCTGGCCGTAATTTTAATTGCTTGGGCATGTTTCGAGAATTTATTAATTATTGTTAGAAATAATGTCTTATGAAGACTGTAAAAGACATCCATATGTACTATTTCTCTTGGTTCTTCAGGTGTTTCTGTTATTTGAAATTTTTGCTTTACCTGTTTTCGCTCATACTTTTCTTGGTTACAAATTTCACAATTATTGATGTATTTCGTTATTCTATCCTTTAAATTAGGATGATAGATCTTCTCTTTAAGTTTGTGACGAACCTTTCCGCCGAGGTCTTGGCTCACCGGTGTCCAAGGTTCGGCTCCAGAATATTTATATTTTGCAGGTTGGCTATTTCCTTTTATGTTTTAATTAAAAACGCGGGCGGTTTAATTTTTTTTAAATAAGGTTTTTAATTTTACGGTAAATTTCATTATACATTGTTCGAAAAGTTTAACTTGCTAAGTGAGGGGATTAGATTTATATTTATCAATAAATTATGTTATTTCGATACTTATTTTATATTCACTCTGGCGTTGGTACTCTGGGCTCTGCTGACTTTTGGCACCGTTTTTCGGGACGCTGCTCGTACCCGTCGGGGAATGCTTTTTCTCCGTTTTTTCCTGACGCTACCTAAGCTTTTCTGTCGCTCGCTGTTTCCTTTTTTGATAATATGTCTGCGTTGGTTTTAAACTGGCTGCGTTCTAGCGCATGAGTACCTCGGTTAAAACCGAAAACACCCTCATGCGTTTGAAATTAGCCGAAACCTCCACACGCAACTCCTATGCTAGGAAATAAACCTCGGCAGAGCGACTATGCTAAGCTCTCGCAGCCAAGTACCTCGGTTAAAACCGAAGACGCACTTGTATGATCGAGCGTTGCAACAACCGCCAAATCGAAATTTATCTCTGCCCGTATGACCGTTGAGTTACAGTGTACGTGTGTCGGTTTTAAAACTGGCTGCGTTCTAGCGCATGAGTACCTCGGTTAAAACCGAAAACACCCTCATGCGTTTTGAAATTAGCCGAAACCTCCACACGCAACTCCTATGCCAGGAAAATAAACCTCGGCAGAGTGACTATGCTAAGCTCTCGCAGCCAAGTACCTCGGTTAAAACCGAAAACGCACTTGTATGGTCGAACGTTGCATCGACCACCAAACCAAAGTCCAATTTCCTCTCCTGAGCGACGACGATCCTAAGTTATTACACTCAAGTACCTCGGTTAAAACCGAAAATGTACTTGAATGCCGAATCACTGCTAGAAGAAAAGAAAAGGAAAGTTGATTAGTACTATTTACCACTGCTGTTTGGCTGCGAACTGCTTGCTGCGGCGGACCCCGACTGAATGAATAAAACTTGAATTGTAATCCGCGATCTAACCTCCTGCTGGTGTCGATTGCATCAGCTGGTTCTTATTTTAGGCCACGTCAGCTGTTTCGAATGGTGGTGCCAGATGACTCATTACCTTAACCTAGCGACTTAACTTCTAAACTATACCCTTATGCCAACTTCAATAATCGGTTGTTCACATGTGCGTTTGTTTTTTTCCATTGTATAAAAACTTAAATCACTATGTATACTTAATTCATTTCTTTTGTACTTAAAGTATATGGGTTTTTCATGAAAAATAATAATGTATAACATAAAATAAATGAAATAATAAAAAAAAAAGTATGTTCATGCGGCGGCGCGTGCGTCGGCGCGTGTGCTCACCCTTCTTGGTGCCTTTAATTTTGAGGAAGAAAACGAGAGTCGACTTTCTTTCTCACAAGTTCTAGGAAATTCTCATTAATTCCTCTTTGATTATTTCTTAGATGTTCCTTTTTTATAGCTTCAGCTAATTCTTCTTCATCTGTGATGTCGTTTAGGACTTTTGTACATCTAATTATTCGGTATTTATCTTTAAAATCTGAAGTTATGACTTCTAAGAATGTCTTGTAGAATGTTTCGTCGTCTATATGTATTGCAATGGTTTTGCCTTGTTCGAATTGATTCTGTATTAAAATTACTTGTCTTTGTTCTGAGTTAAATTACTTGTCTTTTGGACTTAAAAATGTTAAGTCGCTTAATTTTTAATGAACCTGAACACACCTTTTTTATTAATATTTGTCTTTTGTAAAAATTTAATGGATTTTGTACTTGTTTAATTGATGGTTCTTCTGTTTCAGAGTGATTTATTATAACTCGTGATAATGCGTCAGCGTTGCCGTTTTTAGTTCCCTTTTTAAATCTTATTTTGTAATCAAATTCAGAGATCCTCAATCTCCACCTGACTAGTTTTGAATTTGGTTCCTTCATATTAAACAACCATGTTAACGGTCTATGGCCCGTTTCTATTATAAATTTGCGTCCGAAAAGATAAGGGCGGAAATATTGTGTTGCCCATACTATAGCTAACAATTCTTTTTCTATTGTGCTATAGTTTTGTTCATGATTATTAAGCGTTCTGCTTGCATAGCATATTGGGTGTCCTTCTTGGGATAATATTGCTCCTAGAGCGAAATTGCTAGCGTCTGTTTGTTGCACGAATTGCTTGTTAAAATCAGGATATTTTAGGACTGGGTCATTTATTAATAGTTGCTTTAGTGTTTTAAAACTGTCT
The DNA here is from genome assembly GCA_963680825.1 of Meiosimyza decipiens. Taxonomy (NCBI): domain Eukaryota; kingdom Metazoa; phylum Arthropoda; class Insecta; order Diptera; family Lauxaniidae; genus Meiosimyza; species Meiosimyza decipiens. The sequence goes on along the minus strand of OY804262.1, from coordinate 4,892,266 downwards.
ATATATTCTTGGTCATTTATATTTATTTTAGCGTCTCGTTTTAAATATTTTGTCATTGGTTTTGCAATTGCGGAATAATCTTTAATAAATTTTCTATAATACCCCGTCAGTCCAATAAATTGTTTTATTTCTTTTATAGTTTTTGGAAGGGGAAATTTTTGTACACTACTGACTTTTTCTGGGTTAGGTTTTATGCCATCTTGTGTGACTATATGACCTAAAAATTTGGTTTCGTGTTTCATAAACTCAGATTTATCTATCTGTACTTTCAGATTTACATCTTTAAGCCTTTTTAAGATTTTCGACAGAGACTCCACGTGCTCTTGCAGGGATGTCGAAAAGATAATTATGTCATCAAGATATACTAAGCATATTTTGTTGATATAATCAAATAGAATATTGTTCATCAAGCGTTGAAATGTTGCCGGAGCTGTCTTCAACCCAAATGGCATTCTCGAAAACTCATAATGTCCGTTTTCGACACTAAATGCTGTTTTAGGAATGTCATTTTCGGCGATTTCAATTTGATGAAACCCTTGAGCGAGATCTAGTGTAGTGAAGTATTGGCACCTACCTAATTTTTCTAGGATTTCATCCATGTTAGGGATAGGGTACTTGCCATCTACTGTGACCTCATTTAACTTGCGGTAATCAATTACAAGTCTCCACTTGTCTTTTCCGCTAGCATCCGCTTTCTTGGGTACAACCCAAACCGGTGCTGAATAAGGTGATTTACTTGGGCGAATAATGCCTTTATTTATCATTTCCCATATTTGTTTCTGTACTTCATTTTTATGAATATACGGATAACGATAAGTTTTCACTGCAATAGGTGCATGTTCGATCGTCCGAATTTCATGCTTTATTGCATTAGTGAATGTTAAATCCGATTTTTCATCATAAAATACTTTATTAAATTTCTTAATGATGGGTATTAATTTTCCCTTTTCTTCCCCGTTTAAGTGGGTGATTCTTATTTTTTCTAAAAATGTACGATTTTCATTAAAATTTTCTATGACGTAAAAATTTTGACTTGTTACTGGTGTGACGTGTTTTAAATTGAATTGTATTTGTTGTTCTTCCTCAACATTAGAATTGACAATTATATTTGTCGCTAATTTATTCTTTATTTCATGAATTCCCTCAATGATCTCAAATTTCTTGTTATCTGAAATTTTATTTGCAACATGTACTAAACCATCCTCGTGATCCATGGGAATATCTATTTTATAATATCCTTTTTCAAAAAAATAATGATGTTGCACGTACTTGTCTTTAAAATGTAATTTAGTCTGTAAATTCCCTATTTGCAAAATGTTACTTTCATAATCTATTTTAACTTTAATAAGTTTTAGTATGTTATTACCAATCAGGCCATGGTACTGGTCATGGAATTGGCAAACGTAAAATTCGACCATTTGATCTTGTAGGAGTCGTCCTCCCAATTCTGGAAATAAGGGTATTTTTACCTTTTCTCTAATGGTTATATCATTTTGTAACGTTTTAACACTAATTTTTTCTGTGGGCACCTCCCATTTAGGGTCACAGATTCCTCGATTTATTATTGAATGGGTCGCTCCCGTATCAATAATGAATCTTAAATCTTTTATTTTTGTTTTTACTATTATATAGGGTAGGTTTTTGGTGGGGCCGTTAAACGAAAATTTTCGCGCTTGCTATATTTATTTTTAGCTTCATGATTGGATTAATGTCCATTGGTTCTGGTGCGTTAAGGGGTCGACTGGTACCTGGTTGGTTATCAAATCGAGGGGTTGAATTTTGATTTGAATAGTTATTTCTCCTGTAATTCGAAGTATTATTTCCGTAATTTTGTTCTCTAGAGTTTGAATAATTGTTCCTTCTATAACTTCTATTAATTACCGCGTTACCGTTAACTTGATAGTTGTTAGGTTTTTCGTTTTTATAGAAATTATTGCTTCCATTAACGTATATATTGTTGCGATATTACGCAGAACTTCCATTTCCACTTCCGATTTTGTTGTTTGGTTTAGGTGGAGTGTACTGATTTACATTTGCACCATTGTAAGCGTAGCCAGTTTCGTGCAATATATTCATTGCTTGCTCTAAGGCAGCGATGGCGAACCTTTTCGAGCTCGCGTGCCAAATTTTTTTTTTTTTTCAATATAATAATATGTCACGTGCCATGGAACTAAAAGTGCATCAAATGTTTTTAAACTTCAGATTTTTAATATAATATAAAGATAATATAAATATGTAAAAGCAAACATTAGGCATTCTTAAAAACTTTAGATTCCTCAAAACTTAATAATTAATGCGATTTTTGTTGATGGATGCTAGCTGACAATTTTTTTACATCGGGTTCATAGCTGGTAGCTTTTAACATAATACAAGCAGTAGAACTTTCGTCTGTGAGTCTATTTCTGAGGTCAGATTTAATCAAATTCATTGAAGAAAATAATAGTTCACAAGAATAAGTCGACGAAAAAATTGTCAAAATGCCCATTGCTAATTTTTTAAGGCAAGAAAAAATTTCCGGGATGGATTGCCAAGTTGTCAGCACTTCATTTTCGGCGTTTCTCTCGACTGGAGCAACGAATCGATTTCGCTCAATTTCCTCTAAAATAATTCTCAAGTCTTTAAATTTTTGAGTCCATATCGAACTTGACTGAAAATCAACCAGTTCCATTTCAAACTCATCAAGCCCCATGTATTCAAACATTTCTAAGTTCAATTGCTGATACGTACATGTATCTGGATAAATTATAAATTTAGTAGTTTCCTCAATTTGTCGAAACTGAACAAATCTTGTTGAAAATTGTGCCATTGTAGCTTCAAGAGCACTTTGAAATTGTTCTATTAGTTTTCCGACATCCGGGTTTTCATGAATTTTGAAATCTATCATATACTTTTTTAGGTTAGGAAAGTACGTGAAATTTTTGGCCATTATATCGCGTTTAAATATAAGTAACTTAGCCTCAAATGCTTTAATAGTATCAAACATAGCGGTAATCATACTGCCACGACCTTGTAATTTTATATTGAGCTCATTTAAATGGGAGCAGAAATCTGTAAAAAACATTAATCTTGAAACCCACTCAACATCGGATAGTTCTTTATATTGAATTGCTTTCTGGTTGCCTAAAAACAGATTAACTTCATCAAAACACTCGACGAAACGCTGAAGTACTTTGCCGCGACTAAGCCAACGAACGTTATTATACATCAGTAATCCATTATACATTGAATTAACTTCATTTAATAGTAATTTAAATTTTCTTTTACTTAAAGGATGTGCAGCAATATTATTAATTATCTTAGTGACAAGTTTCATTACATCTTCAAAAGATTTCAGACCATCCTTTGCACACAGCGCCTCTTGGTGTATAATGCAATGAAATGCTAACAATGGATGACCAACAGACTTTGTAAATAGATTGACGAATCCTGCTATTTGGCCAACCATACTGGGTGCACCATCTGTGCTTACTGAAACAATTTTCCATAAATCTATTTCTGCAGTAGAAAGAGCTTCTTCAACTGCTTTGCAAATATCTATGCCTTTGGAAGTTTTTGGTAAAGATACCAAACTTATAAGTTCTTCCTTTATTTTGTTGCCAACAAAATATCGCACAAAAACAGCTAAACGCGCAGAGAGAGTGACGTCCGTACTTTCATCAAGACAAATAGAAATCCACTCAGATAATTTAATATCTGTTTTTTGTTGATGTTTTATATTTGTTTCCATCTTCAAGATCCTGTCTTTTATTGTATTTCGAGCAATTGGCAATTCTTTTATTCGCTCGACTATTTTGTCTTTATTTTCGAAATTTTCGAAAAGAAATGGCGCACATTCTAAAAATGCATTTTTGATGTAGTCTCCATCGCTAAATGGTTTACCTTTTTTGGCAATTATTTTGGCTATTTCAAAGCTAGCAGCAACAGAATTATAATTACTATTGAAAAACTTATTGAAAACATTTGTTTGAAGACTTTTGTTTTTAATTGCTCTTAAAATGTATTCTTTTTGTTCATATTTGCTTTTGCCAAGAAGGTCTTTATGATTTGTTTCATAGTGTCTTTTTACAGATGAGATTCTACACACCACTGACCCAGAACATAACACACATATTGCCTTGTCGCTTTTTTTCAATAACACCATATGTTTCAGTCCACCAATTTTGAAATTGTCTGCCTGAATTTTTACTGCTGGCTGCATTAAGTTTTTGTTTCTTATATGGTTCAACCATTTTTATGGGTGCCAATGAATCAGATTGTTACTTTTATTTTGATTTATTTCAATATTTTATTATTTTATTTATAATTTTGTTGTCTCTTAGGTCTGTTTGTTTTGAAAAAGTACGCACAACTGAAAAATAATATCACAAAAGAATAGCTCAGATCATGCGTACAATCGAAATATTCTTCAAGTAACGGTAAAGTCCCGTTAGTTCTTAATAATTGTTTACTTCATACATAGTGTTTACCAAAGGGCGCTCACGAAAAAATTCAAAATTGAGACTGTGTTAAATTTGAGCGTAAAAGAGAGAAAATGTAGTGAAATGTTTTTTGAAAAATTGCAAAATAAAGCAAAGCAAAACAAAGAAAAGCAAAATAAAGCAAAGCAAATAAAGTACACAAAGCACTACTTCAGGCATTATGTAGTATTCAACTCAATAGATACATATATAATTTTACAAATTATTATGCACTGAGAACTGAAGGTTTTTCAAATTATAATTTTTTGATAGTCTCTATTATTTTTTCGATCCATTCACGTGCCATGTAAAAACATCTCGCGTGCCCCGCGTGGCACGCTTGCCATAGGTTCGCCATCGCTGCTCTAAGGTATCAGGTTTCCTGCAGAAAAGGATTGATCTCATTGGCTCTGGCAGTTTTGATTTAAAGGTTTGTAGACCTGTCTGTATGTTCAGATCAAGGGTACGTTTTATCTCATCGTCAGCTACGGCATCTTCCAATTCAACCGATGTTTTTGCATTAAGCCTCCTTAAAACGTATTTTATTTCGTTGTAAAAATTTAAGCTATTTGTTTTAAATGTTATCCCTCTTAAATCATTGTATAGTTCATTAGCAGATTTCCTGCTTTCTAGTATTGTCTTAATTTGTGCCCAGGATACTGCTTGTCCATTTATTTCGATGGCTTCCTTTGCCTTTCCTTTTAATTTAGATTTAATAATGTCTGAAAATATACCCTGTGCTAACTCGTCGTACTGCCTTAGTGATGGAATTATTCTATCTATCAATCCTATGAACGTTTGTAACTCGTCTAAGTTCCCGTTGAACTCTGGTAGACGTTCTAAATACCTTAAGGGGTCTATTTGAAGTGTGGCTGGTGTTGTAGCTATTATTGGATTTGAGTTTGAAATGTTACTTAGTACTTGAGCTTGATTTTCTATAGCACTTCCTAAACCGTTAATTGCTTGTTCTAACTGTAATAAGCTATGGTCCATTTACTCGACAAAAATTTAATGATTTGTAAAGGGTTTTCCTTCTTTCCCTTTTTTTTTTTTTTTAGTTTACAAAAGGAATTTGTTTCTAAAGGCGACTATACATAGAATAAGAAATAAAAACGACTTACTATTTGTTATTCCTTTTCGTTTTAGTTACTTATACGTTGGTTTCTGTTGTCTCTGCTTCTGTTGTCTCTGCTTTTGTTGTCTCTGCTTTTGTTGTCTCTGCTTTTGTTTCCTTTTTAGCACGTCTTTCCAAGATTTCTTTGTATCTTTCAGTGAAATCTTCTGTATCTTCGTTGTCGGAAAGAATTCCTCTGATATACTCCATATAGCTTTGTATTGCTGTCCCTCATCCAATTCGTTGAGGGGTGTGGGACTCCGGAAGTGAGCCTTTCACTTTTCTTTTTCACTTTTTTTAATTTACTCTTTTATAATATTATTACTCTTCTTTTTTCACTTCAATTACTTTTTTCCGTCTATAACCGGTGTTATGTACAAAAATTTTTTTTTAAGTCTAGACAGAGCGACGAGGTTATATTCGATTTTTACATATATATCCACTTTTTTTGTGGAACCTCTTATTAATGTCACGTTATTCGCCTTTTTTTTTATTTCGCGTACACATAAAAATTTTCGCTAGGTGCGAATTTTCTACTGACTCCTGCCAGTATTTTTCCGCTGCTGAATTCGCAATTCGTACGAAATTCTTATTGACTCCTGTCAATATTTTCAGCTGCTATGGTTCGGGATTCCTGGGTAAAGGATTTGATAACCCAACGTTGATATTATTGACTCGAGTCAATAATATTTCTCCAGAGAAAATTTGTTTATTGGAGATCCTTGCTCATGCAAGGGTACTGCACTTTAGAGGAATACTAACTTCTGTCAGTTTCCTTAAGGAAAAAAAAAAAAATTTTCAGCAACGGAGTTGCACTCCTAGTTCCTGTCTTTCTTTTCACTTTATTTTCTACTGAGGAGATTCGTCCCGGAATCCCATCCTCGTCGCCAGTTTTATTTCGATAAAAAAAAACAAAGAACTTTCTCGTTTTAATCGAGTTTATTAATTGATTTTTCTTTTTTAAAAATCTTCACCTTATATACTTATTCTTATTCTATTAAAATACTCATACATTTACATACTAGGGTGAAAGAACAAAGAAATGCATCAGCAAAACAAATGAAAGCATTGTTTTGGTGTTTTATTTGGGTGCGAGTAAAAAGTGCTGAGCCGAAGTTTACGTTTTTTTACTTTGGCTTAGGAAATTATGAACTAGTGATCTACATTGTTGCAAGTTTTTGGTATAAGAAAATGCAATAAAACGCAACAATGTCTTGAATTATTTTAAGTGGGTGAATTTAATAGTATTGCGACATTATTGTAGTCTATGGAAAAGTTTTGTTAATTATGAACTGCAACAATGTCATGAACTTTAAATACAATTTATATGATATGTACATGAGGGGTTTCATGTACAGGGCTGGATTCTGTATCTTGTACAGGCGCTGAAGGCGCTGAATCCATAACTCTTAACCTCAAAAACATCTTCTGGTAGGTCTCCTTGTTTGGAGGGATCTATTTTTATCCTAGTTTTCTTGTACTCAGCCAGGATAGCTGATGTTTCTGAAGGTTTTAGGACTGGTCCCACCGGGAGTTCTGTCCGAGGTGCCGTCCTCACCAACTCTTTTAGAAAATCCAAATCTTGACGCCGTCTCAGTGTTAATTGGTCTAAAGCCTGATTTACTGTACTCCTGTCCGAACTTAGAACTGGGTTTGATGCGTCTATGTTGTATTTGAGTGGTTTTGAAAAATGAAAAAGAGATAGTAAGAGAATAGAAACGAAGAATCTTTCCGGCTCGAAGGATCTTATATTACTGCGCGTGTGGGCGCGCTACCAAGATTATTTGGGTAATGTAGATTACGCTCAAGCGTATATCTCATTACACTACACCTGACGTAACGTGGACATCTCCTGTTTCACTAGATGGTTAGGCTATTTGTCTGCGTAGGTAAAATCTAACCTGGCTATTATACCCCTAAAATTCAATACCGTGTTGAATGAGGATAGCACCATGTTCGCGGACCCTACAATTTTGTTACGAAAGATCGTGACGGCCTGATAGCGGTTTGAAGTTCCTTCAAACCCTTCAAAAATTTTGTAGGCAGCATGTGCAGCTTGCTTCCATGACACGTATCTTAGCTGGTCTCCACTGAACTCTTTCAGAGTCTTGACCATATCCAGGGTTTCCTCACAATTCCTATTTGCAACTATTTCTGTGCCCAGAGCAAGTTGGACACCATGATGAGCCTTTGAACTGACAGCGTGATTATGTTTTGAGACACGCATAGTTCATGCAACGGTGTATTTTGTGAGTCACCTTGAAGCAAACTGTTGATTCAAGTGTCAATTTCATCTAACTTTGCCTGAATGCTTAGCTGATTTGCTTTCATAATGTTGATTGTAGAATCAATTAATGAAGTTTGATTTTTCAACAGCCATTCTAGGTGTCTATCGTTGTTCCTTAATTTGTCAATAGTTTCTGACACTCTTGTGGCGCAATTTGAATCAAGGACGCCAAACAATGAATTAGCTGTATTTCCAATGACGTCAACTGCACCTCTTTTTGTCCGTTTTGCATCATCCTTTATGTTGTCATTGAAGTTGAGTAAAAACATGCAGGTTGAATCATCTGAAGAATTGCCGCATTGTTTTTTTAGCGTTGTAGTCCACTACAGCAAGAAATGCTGTAGTGACAGCAAGAAATGCTGTAGTGGACTATCTCACGTTGAGCACGATAGTTGACTAATTTGCCAAGATCATCGGATGGATGATACGATACGTTGAATAATCTCTCTTCTATCTCATGGAGATCATTTTCATCATATGTTGACCATCTTATCAATGGTATTTTAAACTCTACAATACTTTCCATCTTCCTCCAATTGTATAAAGTCTAAATGTTTAATTTTATCAAATTAAAATACCATATTAGTAATGGTATCATAGTGAGCATCACTCCTCGACTTAAACGTGCTCGATTTACGGAGCGTATGAGTACCATACTTGGGTTTCTGATCCTGGTTAAAGGACTGCTGATGAGGAGAGACATTGGAGGTTGACTTGAAGGCCTCTGAATTTGTTCACGTTGTTCTTCCTCAGCGTTGATGTTGCGTACTTGCTGTGTCATCATCACTTTCTAGAAACAGTGGAGCCAATCTGTGAACTGCCTTCTTGAATGTCCTTCGTTGTGTCTTGACATCACATACTCTCACTACGCCATCGTCATCCTTGCAGACCTTGATGCTGCTCCCTAATGGCCATTTTTAATGCAGCGTCGTTGCTGCAGTTCGTTGAGGTACTCCCTTGACCAAGGTTGCCAAAAATGGTGTTTGATCTCTGATACGATCTGCTATCGATCAAGCAGTTTAAAGCAATCTTTATCCTTAGCAATGCATAAATGAACTTTGCATTTTTAACATCTTGCTCTTGTTCGGCTGACACACTGCGAATTGCGACATCTTTTGGCTGTTCCATCCACCATTTAAGGCCAATGATAGTATCTGTCGTACCTTATATCTTTTGGAGCATCACGAGGCCTATATTTTGTGCCATGATTATCCTCAGACAGTTGAAATTCTTGTGTTTCTCCAGGTGGTGAGTCCTTTAATTTTGCCAACACTTCACCAATTTCTAATTTAAAATCTAAAAAAGATTTCATGTTCTTTTTTGCATATCCAAGAGCAGCAGCATCCACTCTATTCTCCATCCAGGAATTATGTTATTATAAGCAGGACTTACGATGAGCTCATCTTAGGCTGCCCATTTGCACGTGTTGAATAAAAGTACGTGAATCTTGAACCATCCGACATCTCTAAGCATTGAATAGATGCCTTCAAAAGTATGGGATTACTTACCCATTTTATTTTATCATTTTGGACGCAAACAACCATTACGGAGTCTTTAGCGTCATTAGTAATAATAGGAAAGCTTTCAAAAGAAAGATTTTCATATCCATCTTGCAAGCGGTCTTTTGTTACCAGTGCTTTAATGTCTTCAACAAATTTCTTGTCCATAGGCTTAAGTCCAGACTCAAGAATGCAATTAATGAGCGGAACCCGTTCTACGACAATATTTCCATCATCTTCAGTACTCTCAGACTCAGAAGCTTCCGCTTCGAAATCTGAAAAATCAGATTATCCATTTACTTTTTCGTCAAACGTAACAGATAATTTTAAATCATCCTTTTTAATCATAGTAACGCTATTATTAGTCCTCAATGATGGTTTAGAAGTGCTCGGCACAACATCCAAATCAACATTCTTTACTTTTTTATTATCTCCATTTACCATACGGGTAACTTTAACTTTCCCAGCTTTCTTATTACTACGGATTTCATCTTGGGTTAGTGGGGTATAAAACCCTAATCCGTTTTCTTGCACTATGCGTCGCGAGACAACACATATGCGGACAGCTCTATCTCCTTGCCAAGGAATTCTGCCAGAATGATACCTAGCAGAACTATACTCATTTAGCGCATATGCACTTAACTTACCCATCCCAAAATTTTGATTCCTCAATCTGTAGTCTAGTATCAGGCAAAACAAATTTTTCGCCCTTTCCATCTAGAAACACGTATCTATTTACTCGTTCAAGCGAGTTTTCAAATCCTACTTCAGACAATACAACAAGTGAGCTGAAATGGCGCTCGTATCCGCTAACTGAATACAGGGTAACGACTGCTCTACTGTATTCCTTCTCGCTTTGTGAAATAACACAAATTTTTCTAACCATAAAATGGTCCTTTGCCTTTACTTTTTCATTCACTTTCTGAATCATCACATTTTTCTTCGACATCTCGATTCCTCTTTTATTTGGGTGCCTCCTTATAATTGAGAAGTGTACATAAATTTTTAACCTTCAGTTGCCATTTTTTTTTTTTTTTTTTTTTTTTTCATGGTATTATTGACCTTAGATCGCTTGCTACAGTGCCTTCTCTGGGATTCTGTATTGTTGCTTTGAATGAATGGAAGAATTCGTTCATTTTTGGAGTCCACGAAAAGTTCTGAGCTGCCCAATACGTAAGCCATTGGATTGGATCGTTTATTTAACCTGAGACCAACAATGGCGATTGCGCCATGAAATTGACTGAACCAAGGTCATCCAGTCTGTTGAGCATATTATGGTCAGAGTCGACAACATCGAAAACCATTTGTCCTTGAGAACCAGTTAAATTTGCAGGAACTGGGCTGGACTCCAAACTCTTAACGTCAAGCATATATTTTTGGACTGCATTGAGTAAACGGACGTTGATTAGTAAACCGGATACGTCCGACGGAAAGTGATCACTTTCTACATTAGCACTTCGTAATAAAGCGATTTGAGTTTGGTTTAATGTTAAGGAACTAGCATAGCCGAGACATCGATTGTTCCATTCGTGCTCCAAATCATTTGGAGACCATTCGCTTCCTTCATTAGGGTTGTGTGTATAGGCCATATCACGCATAATTCTCTCGGCGTAAACAGAAATGCAAGGATATCCGGTTGCTAAAGCATACTCTGTATCTAACGTCGTGAAATAGCCATTTGTGTCATACCTGTATCTTTTTAAATTAAAAAGAGATTCAGGGCCTGATGGTATATTAAAATTTCCAAATCCTGATAAATATATGGCGATACTTTTCGGCATAGTATAATTTCCTTGCTCATATATCATCTCTACAAATTCGCGTTCTGAGAGTGTGATGTGGTACTTATTTTTCATTTTCAACCATATAGCTCGTGACCAAGCCAACACTGCATTGTAATATGCGTATGCACTTAAGGGTACATTTCGCTTAAAGTTGAAATCATGGGTTGAAAGATTAACGTAAGTTTCGTTAATTAATACGGTTAAGCCGTCAAAACCCGGGGTGCGGTTTAGCTCTTCAGGTTTGGATTTCAATTCTTCTGAAGGGGAAGGGAATGCACTATCCGAAAATAACGTCTCCTCACCCAACACAGACAGGTTAAACTTGTCTGCCACACCATACACGCTACCACAAACTCTCTGCGCGTAAGGTATTACCGGGTCAAGTCGACCTCCCAATATTTTTTTTAACAACGGGGACACGTCGTTAACGTTCTCTACTTCGAACATAGGTGAGTAATGATTTCTTTTTAATTCTAGGTGCAATATTTTCCCGGATGATGCTCTAAATATAGAGGGTCATTTTTCAATTCAGATGTTGTCTTCGATAAATGAGGGGCGGGAGGCAACGTTTCAGGTTCTTTTGCAACTATAGGCGCTCTAACGTTCTCCTTAGTATTTGAGATACCACCTCGTCTTCCTCCTGAAGGTCTGCGACTTTGTCCACGACCACGGCTTGAACCATTATTTTGATTGATATTATAATTTTCATAATTGTTATTATTATTGTAATTGTTATAGCCGAAATTATTATTATTATTGTACCCACTCTGGTCATTGGGGTCACGCCAATTCTGTCCACTTTGTGGACGATTATTCATACCGCCACGTCGGTTTAAATTATTCCTATTAGACATTTTCGCTAAATAGGCGCAGTGTTTTATATACAGTGAAGGAAAAAAGTCTACATACACCCACAAATTTTGTAATTCTGGGGAGTATAAAAAAGAAAATAAAAAAAGTAATTATGTGAATCTTGAAGCCATTCATAAGAATCTTTATTTATAAAACAAAAACATAATTCATATACATAACATAGAAATAATTTGGAAAAAACATGAAATTTTGTGGGAAAAAAGTCTACATACAGCCTCTAAACATAAATATTATTAAAAAACTTTATATAAAAGAAGAAAAAAAATTGAGTGTTTAGTATTTGGTCGGTCCACCTTGAGCATCAATCACAGCTTGAAGACGACGAGGCATTGATGCCACCAATTTCTCCGTAATTTCAGGTGTAATATCTGCCCAAGCACGAATAAGCGCGGTTTTTAGCGTTTCGCGGCTACTTATTGCATATTTTCGCAAAAATGTTTCCAAAATGGACCATATATGCTCTATTGGATTTATATCTGGTGACTGCGGTGGTGAATTCAGCTGTCTGGGAGCATAATATAGAAGCCAGTCTCGAACAACATGCGCAGTATGCTTAGGGTCATTATCTTATTGGAATATCCATTGCTTTCCCAAACCCAAGCTTTGAACAGATGCCTTCAAATTTTGTTCTAATATGTTTTTATATTGAAAGCGGTCCATATTACCCTCGATAAATACCAAACGACCAACTCCAGATGACGCCATCGCACCCCAAACCATAACACTGCCACCGCCATGTTTCACAGTAGGTATGACATTCTTTGGATCAAGTGCAGTGTTCGGTTTTCTCCAAACTTTCGAGCGGCAATCACTTCCAAAAATGTTGTACTTACTTTCGTCAGTAAATAAGACACGCTTCCAAAAATCCATATCTTTGTCAAGATGTGCTTTAGCGAAGTCAAGACGAAGTTTACGATTCTTCGCGGAAATTAGCGGCTTTTTACGCGGTACTCTGCTCTTGAAACCGTTATAATTTAAAACATTACGTATTGTTCTTGGGTGAACAATAACATTGGCGCATTTTTCAATGTGTTCCGCCAACTTTGGCGAACTTATTTTTGGATCCTGATTGACTTTTTTTATAATGCTTCTAATATCACGTGTTGAAAGTTTCTTTGGCCTGCCAGATCTTGGCTTGTTTTCGGTACTATTAGTATCTTTATAGTTTTTAACAATTGTCTGTATAGTAGCACGACTTAGTTTCACTGTTTTGGCTATTTCTCCATAAGACTTTTTGTCTTTTCGGAGACTTACTACTAAATCACGGACTGAAATCGGTATTTCTTTACGATTTGACATTTTCAAAAAATCACTTGACCACTTAAACTGAAAACAATGCTCAAACTGGGTGCAATGGTTCTAAATAAAGTAAATCGTCAAAATGTATGGTGATTCCCCTCTTTTTATTTATACTTTTCTACTTGATGTTACGGGGTTGCCACGCTGTATGTTGACTTTTTTCCCACAAAATTTCATGTTTATCCCAAATAGTTTCTATGTTATGTTGTTTTCAAAAAAAAAATTCTTTTAAATAATCTTTATTATTAATACTTTAAACAGTAATAATGAATATTTTTCAATTGCCGCTACTGATTCTGCAAAACTTCGAAACAATAGGGTGTATGTAGACTTTTTTCCTTCACTGTATATATCTTTGTTTAAAACAGGATCGGTTATCCAACTTAAGTTGTTACTCCTGTATCGCTTTGTACCTCTCCGAGGATTTAAGTTATACTCTTCTTTTGAGTGTGGGGCTTCCACTTCGTTTATTTCCTTCTAACAAATTAATTATTCTTGGTTCCATACCTATTTCAGTTGCTGGTCTAGATGTTCCGACCGCTGTAGCACCTGCTGTCTTTGAAAATTGTTGTGATATTTCATGATTTCACCTGAACCACGTCGCTATCCAGGATAAATCTTGCATTTAGCCCCCGTTCCACTCGGTTCATAGCCATTACTATATTGTAGAAGGTGTATATCCTTGGGCACATGGCAGAGGAATAGGGTGATCTATCAACCATTTTCAACTCCACCATATATGGAAAATATGAGTGCGACTTCTGCATCTCTGGGTCATTATGTGTAAATATTGTGGTTAATTCGTCAGCCAGTCCCTTGTTATAGACCCAGTATGCAATGTCATGAACTGCTTCAAACGAGTACCGGTCCTTGAATTGTTGGAGTACAAGGAGAGCAGCGCAGTCCTTCCACCTAGCAATGATCGTCCCGAGACGCACAAGGGATTTTGTTGTTTGGGAATTTGAAAAAAAACATATCAATGACTGCCATGAATTTGACGAATGTGGAATCACCCTGCCACGAATCATAGTGGTGCTCTGCTACCTCTATTGATGGAGCATCGGGGGATAGTGATTGTAATTGCGCCGAAAATCTTGCACACAATTTAGTTCTTTGGGTGTCTTTTGATGTTCTGGACAGACGGTAGATCGAGGTAATGTAGCAGAGCAGCCAAAAGTCATCATTTTCTGTATATTTATCTGCTGTGGGGATATAACAATCCTTCCTTCCTATCTCTATTCCATATGACACCCAGTCTTCTTCCAATCTTTCCTTTATCGTACCAAGGTAGTGGAACAAATAAAAAACAACCGTATCTATTCCAAGCTTATTGTCACCTAATCCTCCTGCTGTGAGTTTTCTAGCATAAGTCAGGGTATCCGTGGTCGGCTTATTTACTGTTAATTTCGGTTTTTCTTTTTTATCCCCCCAGGCTTTTGGGAATGTTGCCGTGCGTTGAACCGCTATGTCTCCACATACTAGCTCGACTGACTGTCCGACTCTGTAGGCTCCGTTTACCATTTTGATTGAGCTTTTTTGAGTTTGCTTAGGATTTTCTTCTCCAAGTTAATAATGATTGTTTGTTCGATAGTATTCCATTATTTGATCACCAATATCTACACCCACCCATATTTGCGATGTAGTCCGGTATTGGTAAACGACGTTTTTCATTTCGCGACCTGCGATCTATTTCTCCGACAGAATTTCGAGTCGCTTCATTTCATCACCGCTATTTCGTCATTCTTCACATATTGGTTTATTTCACCCCGTACCATATTTTTGTTTAGCGGTAAATGTAGCTGCTTCTTCAAACGGTTTCCCATTATGGTCACAGAAATGGAATGGTTGTAAAAAATCGATCGAAATAAAGTTGGCAGCCGACTGGTAAAAATTTTGTTAGCCGCAAGACAATTAAAGGTCCATGTCTTAGTCCACAGTCTGGAAACGTTCCAGCAACTTTAAAAAGTTCAAAATCAACGATAATTCCATTGAAGGTTGCACAAACTAGATTCTTCAGTCCAACAGGTCAGGGTTTCAATCTGATGACTTGCCGTGCTGGACATCTTCCTGTGAATGGCACTATTAGCTCGTCGATCGAATATGAAGAAATTCGTAGGGTTCATGGGAAAGCCGTCTTACCATGTCTGTTACAGGCTGCACTCTCTAGAGTCTATTGGTAGTACTTGGTTTGCTGGTATCCACAAAATGTATTAAATTTCTCAGTTTCATAAATGCATTTCTGGACATTGAACACGAAAATATGTCGTTACGAAAATGTGTGCCCCAGTACATTTTAGTTTTGGGATAGCCTAAGCAATTCATTATAAAAGAACAGACATAAAAATTTTTCAATTGAGTTATTGTGAAGGAGAATTCAGTTCCAATTATTGAAAGTTCGTACATATTTGTGTATTTTACAGCCTCTTTAAAATGATAGACCGGGAAGTACTTCTAAAAAATGTTCATGGGTGTGCGGCGTTATACCAAATTACGATAGTATCAGGAATTTGTATAGCTATTATTATTGAGTCGAGTTTAAATGACATCACACCAAATTTTAACAATTTTAATCTTAAAAAATCTATTTGAAAGTCCAAGACTTCCTTCCTTCTGAGTAAATATGCTGAAATAAGCTGATACAATATTGTCTTGTATCTGATCTATTCTTTGTTCAATTATTTTTAATTTTGATAACTGATCTAAATACAGTACGCCCTCACTTAAAGCAACTAATAGAAATTGAGCAGGTTGCGAAAATTGAGGTTGTTGCGGGAACTGAGTTTAAATTTTTATATGGTTTTTATTTTATCTGCATATGCTTATACAAACCTCGGGTACAAATACGTCATGGAACCATTCTTCAAAAAATATCAACGTCATTCATGCATTTTTGTTACCCTTGTAAATGACTGGTTTGTTGGAATGCTCTGGGGTTCAATGCTTTCCGATAACGAATGGTTTTACTTTGTGCGTGCCAGAAGCGTTGGTGCAAGCGAGAAAAGTTATGCGTTCCTTGCTTACTTTACGCCCAGGAGCTGACGATTCTTTAAAGCTAACGAATGTCTTGTTCGGCATGAGTTTGTAAAATAAGCCCGACTCATCGGCGTTATAGATTTGATCCGGAACTAAATTGAGATCTTTTATTTTATCTTGAAATTTTTTCAGAAATGGCTCGACAAGATTTGTTTGACTTGATACCTTCTCTCCACAAATTTTTAACATGTGAATACCATGCCGCTTTTTAAAATTTGAAAACCAGCCGTTGCTAGCGTTGAATGAAGAAGATCTGTCCTCCAATTCATTGTGCAACTGGCGCGCTTTACACTTCAAAATTTCTGTAGAAATGGGCAAATTGTGCTCTCTTTGCTTCAAAAACCAGCTGTACAAAGCCTTTTCCATTTTGGAAAATTCACAAGATCTTATTGCAACACGTCTTCCTGGCCCAGATTCCGCATTCGCAAGAAATTTTCTCAGCGCGTCCTTATTCTTCTTTAATCTTGATATTGTAGATTTATTCACTTTATATTCTTGGCATATTGATTTAATAGAAACGCTTTTATCAAGTTTACTAAGAATTTCGGATTTTTGAGCTATTGAAAGTTTAGTAACACTTTTAACAACTGGCATTTTTGTAGCAAACAAAACACAACCGATCCCAAAGTTAAATACAAAGCAATGCGTACATGCATCATATCAAATTTGCTTGTATGACTCGTTCATATGCTTAAATGGGGAGTCCCAAAACTAAATCTTGTTAGAAAGAGTAGAAAACAAAAAACCAAAACCATTTAAAAGGGAAACAAAACTGACTCTTGCATAGAAAGTTGCGTTAACTGAGTCTATTTTTTTTTTTGAAGTAGCTCAACTAAGTGAATGGGCCTTTTGTCGGAATACGTAAAGTTGAGTCTATTAATAATAGCTCTAAAATTTATTACAGTGTTGAAGGATGATAATATCATATCGGCGGAGCCTTTAATCTTATTCCTTATTATAGCAACGGCCTGGTAATGCCTGGAGCTCCCCTCATGACCTTCGAAAAGCTTGTAAGCGGTGTGTGCCGCTTGCCTCCACGAGACGTATTTTTCTTCTTTGCCCTCAAAATCAGGCAAGGACTTAATTATATCCAAGGATTCATCGCACGAAGTCCCCGGTGTAATCTGAATTTCTTCATAAACCTCGACCTTGGGTACTGTGGTTTGGATACTATTGAGTTTATTAGTTATGGTAGCAAGGTGTTTTTCAAACTCAACTTTTTGTGCCTGAAGTGCGGTGTCTAACATTTGTTTTATTTGTTCGGGTGTGTTCATTTTTAGTGTTTTGGTATTACGATTATTAGATACGTTAAAATTCCTAAGTTTTGCGTATAACGTTTCTAAGTCAGAATCAGAATCGCTCATAACAAATTAACAGAAACAATCTTAGGAGAAAATTTAGTAGAGTTTCTTTGAAATAATTATTGTTACTTTAAGTGCCAATTAAGTGCCAATTAAAACACATTGTTTTAGAACCAATTCTAAACAACCAACTTCCTTTAAGGTGAGTATATAAGAATAAAAACATTTATACTTTGGTTGTAAAAAACACAGAAACAAACACATGTAAGCTCAATAAATATATATAAATACATAAAAACATATTAATGCCTTCTAATGCAAAGATAAAATATGGCCACACTATTTATAGTGAGTACTATAGGAATTATATACATGCTTAAGTTTAATTTAAAACTAAGTCCATTGATACCACTGATACTTGATAAAAAATCTCCACTTTCTGTATTTTTTCCAAAAAACATAGCAGAATCACTTATATTTTTTCTTATATCTGCAACCCAAGACCATCCATCCCAATCTTGAGATATTCCTTTTGCTGGTGGAAAACTCATGCTGTTTATGGATATTGAACTTTGGTTCATATAATCAACTTTTCCTGCTCCTTCATAATCATAGGTTACGCAGTATTTTTCATCACCTTCTTGCATTTCTTTTTCTCTACCATCTTTAAATATAAATCTACCATTACAATTTTTGTCTTTTGGTATCATTGTATCATAACATGGTCCTATATTAAACAATTCATCATTCAAATGTTGAACTTTCCCTTTCTTTCCTAATATTTTTGGTATCAACTCATCATCTACTTTACCAACACTGTTAATCACTTTGTTTAAAGTGTTCTTTATTCCACTCAATTCATTATGTAGTACTGCTAAATCGTAATGAGCTTCATCCATTAAATAATGTAGTTGATTTGTCACCTGTTTTACATCTTCAATGCTAGCCGCCTTATCTATCATTTTTCTAAGAGTTCCTAACTTATAATTAGTTATTTTTCTATAGTTAACATTAATCATTTTATTATCTCTGTAAAACAGCCCTTCTTTGTCTGTTTTCAAGACCATACCACTAAGAGTCTCATTTGGGTCATTTATTATTACACAAACAAATGATTTCTCAACGTTTCCAAAACAATTTAAATTAACAAATCTAGTTTCTACTTTTGCAACATACTGATATAAGATAGTGAACCCAGGATCCCCTTTGTATAGCTTAGTAAAATTTGAATGAACACTCCCCAATTCTATTTCTTCCCCTTTGCTATTGTAAGTATAAGCTAAATAATTATCTCCACTTAAATGTATAGGCATTTTTGTTTTGTGCACTTTGCATTCCCATGCCATAACGCACATATGGTTTGCAAAAGGTGCATTTCCTTGCCAATTCATATACTTAGAAGGTTCTCTGCTTTCTACACACGTTGTTGTCTCTTCAAAGCACACTCTCGCATCTGAGCCCCACGCGTGTCCTGGTGCCACTTCTTTGCCTATGAGACAGCATTCATCCTTCAACTCTTTTTCTGTTGCTTCAAGCGGTTTAGAGAGGTCTTCACATCCAGTATTTGAGTCAAGTGAACCACCATTGTAACAATATTTTCTCATAACTCTCTTAAAAATTATTTTTGCCTCGATCTCTTCAGGCACAATGGTCAATGTTCCTACTGTATTAATGGGTAGATTTTCAACCATCATGCTGGGTATGTCCACCAACCTATAGGGTCCACTGCTATCTAGTTTGCTACAAGGAGATGTTTTCACCTCTGACATAAAGAAAGATGTCAATATGACTACAAATTCAATTCTACACATTGTTATTGTTCAATAAGTTATTACGTTTTTCTTAATTAATGGAGTGTGATTGCTGACTACTATTATAGCTTGCAAAGGAAAAAAAAATATAGTCCAAAATTATTTTTTTCTCTTTTCTTTTATTTGAAACATAAAAATGCGCTCTACTTACAGCTTCATTTTTAGGTTTAAAACTTAATTAAACTACTGCTGCGCTAGCTGCTGACTGCTGACAAGGTTCGGATTTCTTGCCTTCTTCCTTCCTGTCGCCGCTGCCCAAAAACCGTCCGCTTTGGTGATATAGTTATGAATTTTTGCCTTTATTTAAACTCGCGGTTACGAGACTTTTTTGTGTTTTTTTTTTTTATATTTTATTAAAATGAACTTAACGTTTGCAGTTCACTGTTGTCTTTTAATGGTACTTTTAGCTTTGACTGCTTTTTGTTGTTTGATTTTTTTTGAAAACGAACTCAGTGTTCGTAGTCCACTGTTCTTAGAATTTTTTTAATCGATTTTTTAGTGGCACACTTCAGGAATTTTCTGCCTGTAGCTTTTACTGCTACTGTTTTCACAATATTCGTAGTTCACTGTTCTTAAAAAAATTTTTTTTTACTTTAGCTTTTATTGCTACTGTTTTCTCAATATTCACAGCTTTATTATTTTTTTTATCTTCACTGTTTTTTTCTTTTCGTTGGGCGCCAATTATTAAATCAAATTAAATACGCCTTTAATATTATTTTCGAATTTCATTTATTTATTATTCCGAGTCTGACCGTTTCCTCACCAGAACTAACTTAACCCAAAGAATTTAAAGCTAAGCTAGCCCTAAATGCAAATGCAATAATGCTGACGCTGCGCCTCGTGTGTGGTGCTGGTCATCTTCGGTGATTCCAGCATCAAAAGCAACTTGTTCCTCATTTTGTGCAGCAGTTTGAACAAAATCGGCGTCTGTGAATATGTCGGGATTGAATGGAGCAATGTCCGTTGCAGCGAAGCCCGCCTTAATTATTTTTGGCGTTAAAGCCAAATCCAATGTAGCGCTCACAAGCCCAGCAAAATGTGTCGAATTTCCAAAACCTGTTGAAAAAAAAACACGAAAACTAGAACAACAATCATAACACAAATCATATTTGTTTTCTTACCTTATTTGCATTGTTCTTTTGCCAAGCGGAACATCGTGACTTATAATAAGTCTTCACTGGGCAAAATACGGACACATCCAGTGGCTGTAGACGGTGGCTGCAGTACGGCGGGAAAGACAAGATATGGACATCGTTTGCAGCTGCAATGTCGAGAGCTTCCACCGACATATGCGAAACGTGGTTGTCCATCAACAGCAGCACCGGATGATCCTTTGATGGTTTCACGAACATGATGAAATGACGAATGTATCGGACAAACTCTGGCTGGCACATCCAGCCAGAATCATTCGCAAATCCAGCAGTACCAGGAGAAACATTGTCCAAGAAAGTTGATTGCATCTTCTTTCTTGGAAATAAAAAGTACGACGGAACTGAATTGCCATTCGCACCAACAGTGAGAGCCATTGTCACCGTGGTTCCTCGCTCGGCAGCTTCTAGTTGTCCCACACGCCGCACACCTTTCAAAGCGATGACTTTTTCAATTTTTGTTGGCACGGTCGAGAACCCATATTCATCCATATTATAGATGGAACAATTGTCAAAGTTGTGTACATCGATCAACCGAGACAAATTTGCGAAAAACTTGTCTACATTGGGTTTGCAGAAAGCTTTGTCTCGGTTCATGGATGTTTGCTCCGATGTTCTGAGCTTCAGTTCGCTATGCCGTTGCATGAACAGTCTGTACCACTTACGATGCGCTTTACAATCGTTATCCCATTCAGGTGGGTACCTGAGAGACAGCTTCCTTGCAAACTGGTACGCCAGCTCTTTCAATTCATTGATGCTCAAACCATAGTAGTGACTGACACACTTCAGGATGTATCCAACAAGATCCTTCTCTTGAGCGGGAGAGAAAACCATGTTTGATGAAGTTCTTGTACCAACACCATGAATGAATTCCAACAAATCCTCATCTTTCACTTTCGAAATATCTTCAAAATTATCTTTCGTTTTCTGTACGTATCGCACTTTTACGGATTGCATTTTCATCGATAGTGCAAGATTTGATGGCTTGCAGCACCACATTATTATCGGTTTTCTTAGCCGCGGGAGATTTTTTTGGAGGTGACATGGCTGAAAACGCAAATCTTATTACTTAATCAGTGTTTTTACCAAATGGAACATTCCCGAACCTTTCCGATCGACATCTTCCAAAATATTCCCGGACAAACTGGTCTCAATAGGTAAATTTCCTTTCTTTTTTTTAAAACAACAACAAAAATGTAGGAATTTGACAGTTCTATATGATCCTAGTGCAAAAAAAAGGTGCGTCATAACTGGGGCACCTGCTGAGTCACAACCGGGTCACGACGCCATTTTGTGTATGACAAGCAAATTTTTTATAGACACCACATAATCACATTAATCCCTATAGAATCACAAAATACACGGCAAATACAATATTTTGATGCATTACACTCACCTTTTCACTGTTAATTTCACAAAATTTTGGTTCTTTGAAAAAAAATCAAAATAACTTTTTCGCACGATTTTCAACACGATGTTTGGTGCGCGTATACACAATACGACTATTAACGTTGGTGTCTGTCCAAAAACTGCGGAAGGTCAAACGAACATGATTGGCAGGGCTCAAACTCATTCTCATACCGCATGTCAAAAATATTTAGCTGCGTCACAACTGGGCCCCCTCCCCTATTTATTAATGCCTTTGATTCGAGCCTTAAGAAAATTTAAATAAAATTGTAAAATATGTTAATTAACTCAAATGTCCCTTAAAAATATGCAAAATTTATAATTTAAATTTATGTAGGTCCTGCGAAGGGAGGGGGAGTCGAACCACACTCACAGACGTGTAATGTCTGTGGCATGTACCGCATGCGGACTGAAAAAGTTCAGTGACCAAAAATAGAAAATAATAGAAAACTAATTAATAATAAATAATAATAATTCACCAATAATAAAGAAAGAGAGTTGAAGTATATGTGCCAAAACGCCAATACGTCAAAATATAATGTCAAAAGAGATTTGAAGTATATGCGCCAAAACATAATAGAAAAGAAATAATATGAAGTATACGTGCCAAAATGCCGATACGTCAGATAAATACACGGACATTAATTAATGCCATGTTGTATTCTTGCCGGTGTTATAACTACTTTCATGTGGTTTAGATGGACAACCACTACCTAGACCTGAAGGGTGATCAGAAGGATAATCAGGTGTGGAATACCCCCTTTTACACCAGGTACTGTCACATTCACGGCTCTTCCGCTCGGCCTTATCTGAGTTCCTCCACTCCTTCACGTTTTTATTATATGCTTCGCGATCCATGTTAACATTATATGATGGTCATTTTGTTATTCCATCAATATCGAAAAGAGTTGAATTTGTTTCACCTCATTCTGAACATGATAAGTACATGGAGTTCGCTAAGCAGCATAATTACGACCAAGATAGATCGTACAAGCTTTCAAAAGTACTGCGAGTGTAAATGCCGTACGTGAAAGCAATGGACGAGTTTGGTCTGATAAGAATGTTGAGCATAGCCTCAACACTCTTGAAATATTGGAGTTTAATATCATTGTATCAGTTTCTACCAGTAGTAGAAACAGTAGACTGAGTATCACAATACGATGCGGCAGACAATAGATGTTGTATTGTGTCTGCTAAAACCCCGGTGGTCACATTAACTTTAAGAGCATCCGGAAATCTTTTGTTCATTGAGACCGCCATCTCATCGGGCAAATTAAATTAAGTTCACGCTCAGGACGTGCGGAGAAATTAATGCGCTGGGCTGCGCGAATTCAATTTCAACGAGATTTATTTTAAATGATCTTTTATTTTCTGCTGTCAAAACCAAACTCAAAAACTAAACTTAAAATACAAATTCTTAGAGCAATCATGCCCTGCATGCAAAAACAATTCTTTCGTTTATTTAGATTATTCTTTGTCATTTGCTTACATTATTATTTCTTTGTAGTACTTAGCAGTGTTGAGTTACAGTCACCATGTGAATATGCAGCGTTTGCATGTTCACATGGAGTTATACTATGTTAGGATGGGGAAGCTGTTGTATGAATACTTTAAAACGATAAAATTACCAAGCCATAGGTTTTGGCTTGGTAGCAATATCGTCTTCGTGACGTTGAATATAACGTTGATCAACTTTGCTACTATATGTATATGTATATGACTAAAGGAACCGTGTAAAAGAAAAACAACTTCACGATTTTATTGTTCAAACTGAACTGACTCCAACCGTTGGTTTATTGCTTATCTTCCTTTTATAACACAAAAGTGATTAGTTGCTAAAATTATATAAAATATATAAGTTGAAATGAATGCAGAATAAACAGTAATATGAATACACATTTTATGAATTAATAGAAATGCAAAATTGACAGTAATATGAATATGAATTTAAAATTAACAAAAAAATAGAAAATGAATACTCTTCTGGAACTTTCCATTTCCTGGCACGTTTGTCGTAAGTATATTGTTGTTGTTATATTATGGGTATGTAAGTCGCGTCAATAAAACTTCTTAAATTCTCTGCTTTTCCATCAAATTCGGGCAGGAGTGAAGTTACTGTGTTAAGAAATTCAATATTTGTCTGATTCTTTATACTTCTTGATTTTGTTCCGTTTCTTCTTCCTGTTTTTGATCTATTTCTGCGAGATACTTTGGGTCAAGGCTCGCAGGTAAGTTTATTGTGCTTGGTATGCACAAATTAAGATTGTGCTTGTTTGAAATATATGTATGTTAGGTATTCTTTAAGTCTTTGAAGTACGTCTTTTAATTGGGTAATTTGTAGATCAGTCAAACTATTCAGATTAGCCCTAAAAAGTTCCCTGATGCTGTTATTGTTTTCTAATAATATTTTAGTATGTTTTAGAATGGTATCCTCTTGAATCGGTATGTTCTTGTTTAGGCATTTGTTAGATTTATCAAAATCACTTCTAAATGTTTTTACAGCTTCTACTAGGGGAGACCGGGGCTGGTTGGCCGAGTTTTGTTTTCGGAATTTCTGTACTCATTCTGGTTTGACTTTTTGAAAAACGGTTTGCTCTGTCATAAAGATACAACCCTTGAGCACATATATGAATTTTTTCATCCATGAAAAAAAAAATCAGTGAAAAAGTTATAAACAATCAAATGCAGCGCGAAAAATCGGCCAACCAACCCTAGGGCCGGGGTAGGTTGGCCGAGGTTTGTAAAATAAGTGAAAGACATCAAATGCATCAATGGAAAATATTTATTAGTGAAAAAAAGTTAGTGTACATAGTTTTGTAATATGTAGGTACATAAAAAAAACTCCACTCTTTACTTTTTATCAGAAGAAAGGCACATTTTTCGCACCGAGTTCGAGTACGGCTATTACATTGGTTTAACCGACACGCTCGAGCTGTCTTCAATTTGTCGACCAATGGCCAATGATCCGCTCTATCGAACCGTTTGATATTTCCAGGTAAAGGAGAACATTTGAGGTATAATCTTATCTCTTCTTCTTCAATGCTGCTGCTTGAATTATCTAACTCATCGAATTTCCTTTTGGGTGTACAGAGAAAAGCTTCTGCGATTTCCAATCGAAATGACAGTGGATCCTTGACGGATTTTCGTGGCAAATTTTTTGACCAACAATCAAGCCGGTACTCCATCCAAGCATTCACTACTGATAAATCAATAAAATGGTGTGCTACTTTCAATGTCCATTTTTTTGATTTGAGCCAAGTTCTGTAGCATTCCATCATTTGGTCGCAAATGTCCACTCCTCCCATGTGTTGATTATACTCCATTACAATGGCAGGGCGTGGATGGACGTGCATCCGGCATCTCAACTCCTTATTCCACCTTTTTGCGCTACCCACTGGATTCTGCCCATATGCTGTGGAAGCAAGTGTAACGGATTTGTTATCCTTCCATTTGACCACAACAATTTTCTCATCTGATCTAATAATCTGATCAGACTCTCCCCTTTGCATACGCTTATTCATACGTTTGAATTGTGCCTGTTCCATGCACATTAATTTCCGCCAATCGCTCCAAAAGCGGTAACGTGGTGAAATATCTGTCAAAAAATACTGACGAATTATTTGGCAAAGTCCTCACCAAACGAAGGATAACGCTTGGACCTAAACCGAGAGACCGATCTCATAATGGAGTTTTAGAACCCTGGTAAACTTCAAAATCTAAAACAATACCTAAAAAATTAAACAATATATGTGGGTTTTATTAAATTAAATGTTTATTTAATTAATTAAAAACAATAAAAAAGAATAATTTAAAGAAACAAAAACTTTTGCGAACTAAGCGGATAAAAGAAAAACACGTCTACATCCTTGTCGACACGAATTCAACTGTCAACTCGGGTGAGGTGATGCCAGATATCTTATTTAATAAGTGTTGTCGTCTTTTGAAAATAGTAATTCCCACATATATGTATACATAAATTAATATTTGTTAATAAGAACACATTTATTGATGGTGTAGTAAACTTCTCTAAAAATATGTCAATGTCTATATAGTCAGCATATGAAGTATTTATCAATTCAAGAACTAGCTCATCTTTTTTGTCATTTTTAGACTCTGTAAACTTTGCAACTTTGACATCAATGTAAGCTTTTTGTATGGATGTAGCTGGGGTTCTAATTGATAGATTTGAAACTGTAGGTGTCACATTAAGTGTCAGAATACAATTTCTTTAATACATCTGGCTGCATGTTTGATGGCACTCCTCCAACAGCAAATGGAGACAACTTCTTGTACAATTCCTCATCATATACTCGTCTATTTTTTAGACACTGCTTGACAGTTTTCTTGAGAATACCATCTCGGACATTGGCAAGTGCTTTTTCAGTTGCACACACAGCAGCTAGTATAATCAATGTTCCATTACATTCATTCAAGTAAAAGCCACCAGATTGAGTGCTAGAATTAATGGCCATTACAGTCTTAATCATTGCATTCGTTGACTGCATGCTTGTAGCTTGTTCTACAGGATATAGGATCTCGCTAATGACCTGCAAATCGTCCTTGTTAAAGATGCTGCCTGATAGTGGTGTCAAAACAGGCATTCCCTCTTTAACAAACAATGGTGTGTACTTGTTCAACACACTTACTTACTTGTGGAAACCCTAGTTTCCATGCTTTTTCATTAGAACCTTTTTTGACACTTCTAGCATCAGGGGCCACAGAAAAAATAATTCTTTCAGCAAACCCTAAGCATTGTGACTCAGTGTTCCAGTCAGGTTCATCATCATAATCAGGTCAAGCTTTTATAAACTCTTCAATCAAGCCAGCCATGTCAAAGCCAACACCTGACACAGCGTCAGAAAATTCAGATGGCTTGATAGATTTAATATCAAACTCACTTGTTATTGCTGCAATGTCAGACGGCTTGGTACCAGCAACACTATAATCAGTTACTTCATTAGTTGACATTGTATATGATATTTAAAGTGTGCTTCAGAACTTCGAAATCTGTATCCAATATTATTGATAATTTCTTGATAAAAGTTGTGAATTCAGCTCTTGAGCTTAGTTTGCCACTATATTTAGGAATGCTATTGACTTCAGTTTGCACTAATGCTGTATAGTTATTTTCACTTATCTTCACTGCTTCAGGAAATATTATTCCACACGCACAAGTTTTGGTGTTTACAAGATTATAAGCTTCGTTGCTTATTGATATACCAATATATTTGTCAATTTTATTTGAATCAGTTTTTATATCAATTTGTAATTGATGATGCATCTATTTAATAAATCAGTTTTAATAGTACCAGTTGACGAAGTGATAATAAAATTTTTAAGACCAACTCGTCGTAGTGTATTGCGTACATATTGTCTAAGTCCACCCGGCAATCTCCCAAGGAATGGCATCATCTGTTCATCTATCGAGTAATTAGCAAAATTTCTTGGAATGGCAAGGCATAGCAATCTGACAGCATCAAGGACAGGTTGAAACTTCCAGAGGTAATTCGCACTTGCTTCTTCTGGAGTTTCTGCAGTGTCCACAAAATGAAGACATTTTCTCAAAAGACACCCGATTTCTTGCCAATTTTGCAGAGACGATGTTGGTGCCGAACTTCTGCTCCCAGTACATTCTCAAACGTGGGAGTTTGATGCAACCAAAATATAAATGCGACTTAAGTAAAAATTTAAACGATGAGTTCTGCTGTTATTATACGACTAAAACTTTATTATTCTTCAATTCTTTTCTATCCACACCAGATTTCATACATATACATACATACATGAGTAACTTAATAACATTACGATTTTGTTTGTGAACTTATGATAATGCATTTTCCCATAGCGATAATAAAATAATATGATAATAGTGAAATGCGATAATATACCTAAAATACGGAGCTACGTTTTGCGTTGCCGCTCCTTGGTGCTAGGTCATCAACCGTAACTCCCCTGGCGCCAAAATTTGAATTCTCCTGAATTCTTTTATTTGTGATCTTAATTTTAATATTTTGTTTCTTTTTAAAAATAATGAAGATAATAACAATAATTGAAATTATTACAATCAATGTTAAATTTAAGCCATAAGAAATATTTTTTGATATTGTAGCTCATGTATTTCTTTCATATTTCTAAAATTATCTAGCACAATTTCTTCAAAATTTACATTGGCTTTATATGTCTGATTCAACATTTTTACGGGGTGTACATAATTATCGAAAAATTCTATTTTGTTATTGCTAAATTTTGGTTTTAGAATCTCAAGTTTACAATTGGAAAAATTTATTATGTAATTTTTATTCAATGCGAAATTTCTGTTATCACAATTTTGTATAAGTTTTTCTTCATGAGCATTTTTTATTACAATAGTATCATCATCGATTTGTTGTAGGATTGTTTTATTACAGTATTTAAAGTTACATTCGTTTGTAAATATACAATTTTTACTCTTCTTTAAGTTCTTAAACAAAGTGTTTTCTTTATATGCATAATGTTTTGAATTAATGGTTACAATAATTTCCTCATTTTCATCTATTTGTAAATTTTCCTTATCAGTTGTTGCATATTTTTGCTCATGGTGGCTAAGCGTTCTTGAAATGTAACACACTGGCTGACCTTGCTGGGACAAAACTGCGCCAATTGCATAGTCGCTAGCATCAGTAGTGATTTTGAATTCTTTCTCATATTCTGGATATTTTAAAATGAGAGACTTGAGATTTTCAAAACTAGCAATGTATTGCGGATCTTTTGGATTTATTTTGTTACCTTTCTTTAGATATTTAATCATGGGGTAAGCTATTTTCGTATAGTCCCTTATGAATTATCTATAGTACACCAATACCTCACTTTGCGTCGGGGTTACGTTCCAAAAAAACACGACGCAAATTGAAACGACGCAAAGTGAATTATGATTTTCTATAGCAAACCATGTAAAGATCGAAGATAGGTTCCAGGGTTACGAAAATACTACTTTTTAAAAATAAAATTGAACAAAGTAAACATTGAAAAAACAAAATTAAATTTTATTACATACATACAAAAAACAAAAAAAAAAAACAAATTCAATCAAAACAAAATAAAAAATTCAATTAATTTGTAAAATTACATACAAAAAACAAAAAAAAAAACAAATTCAATCAAAACAACATAAAATATTCAATTAAATTATAAAAAACAAAAATTAATCACTGTCTGATGAGTCCATAGTGGCTGTTGTCGTAAGTCGGCTTTCTTTCACAAAAAATTGGTCCAATGTTTGCTGAACAGCTTTTGTTTTCAGCGTAAAATAAATTTCCTTGTAGCAATTGATATTCGTAGCTACCGCCTGAGACACTTTAAAACTCCTTTCGCTGTCAGGATCGTTTTTTAAAAAAATCTCCATAGCTTCGTCAATCAAACACATCGCTTTGGAAATTTGTTTGGAGGTTAAATTTTGTTCTTCGGAGATTTCTATTGAACGGTCACTGTCTTCTTCTTCATTAGCAAATTGCAATTCCAGTTGCAATAGTTCTTCATTAGACAATTCTTGGTTGTGCGAGGTTAACAATTCATTTATGTCTGTCTCCTCCATTCCTTCAAAATTAGACTCCCTAGCTAAATTAGAAATTTCATGACGAACAGCTGGTGTACCATCAACTTCTGCAGACCATATTCTGTGAACACATTCAGGCCATATTTTGCGCCAAACACCATTCATGCAAGATGGTTTAACCTCCTCCCACGAATCGGAAATAATTTCTATGGCTTTCATAATGTTGAACTTTTTCCAAAACTCTAGCATGGTAGGCTTATCTTGTCCATCAGTCTCACTTCATAGAAGTTTAAATGTTCGTCGGAGGTAATAACTTTTAAAAGTCGATATTACTCCCTGATCCATCGGCTGAATAACTGATGTCGTATTAGGCGGCAAAAATACAAATTTCACGTTTTCTGACAACTCATCAACATAAACTGGGTGGCCAGGAGCATTGTCTACTAGGACCAAAGCTTTGAAATTTAAGTTTTCCTTGTTGCAGTAAGCTTGAATTTCTGGAACAGCACAGTTGAAACCCAGTTTTGAAATAATGATGCTGTCATCCATGCTTTTTTGTTTGCTCGCCAGTGGACAGGAAGCAGATTCTTTGAACAACCTTTCATAGCTCTTGGATTTTCTGACTGATAAATGAGAAATGGTTTAAATTTGAAATCACCATTAGCATTACCACCAAGAAGAAGAGTCAGTCTGCCCTTGCTAGCTTTAAATCCGGGCGCAGATTTTTCTGTTTTAGATTTGAAAGTTCTGTTAGGTAGACGTTTCCAAAATAACCCAGTCTCGTCAACATTAAAGACTTGTTTCGGATCATAGCCACCTTCATGAATTAATGCTTTTAACTTTGTCGGGTAGCATTCTGCAGCAGTTATATCAGCGCTAGCTGCTTCGCCTTTAAGAGCAATGCTGTGCAGATTTGCTCGAACCTTGAATCTCTCAAACCAGCCCTGACTAGCTTCAAATGTTTCATTCTTGTCTGTATTACTACCGCTAGCATTATCTTTGGATACTGCTTTACTTTTTATGTCATCAAATAAATTTTTTGCTTTCGTCTGAATTACCATTTTACTTAATGGTATTCTCTGCGCAACTTGATTTTCTCAATCCAAATAGAAAGCAAAGACTCCATTTTGATCATCAAAGCACTCCTTGTACGGGTCATCGTTTTAGCATCTAATGATGTTGCAGATTTTGCAGCCTCTCTTATTTTATCCCCATCTCGATCTCTAATAGTTCTGACAGTTGTTGCAGCCAGACCAACAGCCTTTGCTATCTCCACAGCCTTCTCTCCATTATCAAATCGTAGCAGAATATCTAATTTTGTCTCCAAGCTGATAGTTTTTTTTTATTTTTGGTAATTTTACCAGCAGCGCCCTTTCCACTCATTTGGCTAAAAAAATTACAAGTGTATGTCAAAAAAAAATATAACTCTACCAATAAATGAATTGTAAAAATATTTACCTTTTTTGTAACTAGAAACAACCCGTAAAAATTTATGAAAATTTATTATTCTCTTTTAAAAAAAGCACAACACACGTAATTGAAACTGAACTCTAAAATTAGCAAAACAAAGTGAAAATAAAACTGTATTAAAATTGCGTTGATTTTCATTTATAAAGGGAATCCCCGAGTTTTGATGGCATGGCGCAATTAGAAACAAAAGTCGTGCCATCTTTTAGAAAAAAAAATTTCAAAAAATTAAAAAAAAATTAAAGACTCGAACCCAAAACAACGCAACTTCGAAAATCTAACGACGCACAGTGAAAACTAGTACTAATTCAACAGCGACGCAACTTCGAAAAAACGCAAAACGAAACGACGCAAAGCGAGGTATTGGTGTATCCGGTAGCTCCTAAGAATCCTTTCAACTGTCTTTCAGTTTTTGGAACTTCTAAATTTTGAATGGTTGCAATTTTTTCTGGATTTGGTTTTATACCGCTGTCTGTTAAAATATGCCCCAAGAATTTTGTTTCCTTTTTTAGAAAACTACATTTGCATGCTTGTATTTTAAGGTTGTGCTCCTGTAATTTAGCAAAAATTTTTGGGAGGCTCACTCCATTATACATTTCTATTTCTAAAGTTTTAACATTTATGCATTTGACATTTTTGTTAATCCAATCTATTCCCAATATTATATCAAAAGGTTTGTCAAAGTCCACCATTACCCATTTCATTCGTGCATTTCGCGGATAGTTAAATTCTACAGGAGTTGGTGTAACTACGGCTTTAGATGATTTACAAGTTTCCCCAGTTATTGTTCTAAGAGTTGTTTCTTTATTCTCATTTAAAATCGGCAAATTGAATTTTGAAAAACTACTTTCTTTTAAAATGCTGACAGTTGACCCGTATCCACTAAGGCGATCCATGGTGTATCTAAAATTGTAACTTTTAAAAAAGATTTTGTTTCGTCCGAGGCTAATTTATAAAAAAATTTTCTTCAACATTATTTGCTTCTGCCCTGCTTAGGGTATCGACGTCCATAGGCACCTGATTTGTTCCACTTTGTTGGCTGTTGTTTCTTCTATTGTTATAACTGTTATTGTCTGATCTCGATTGTCCAAAATTATTTCTATCGTTTCGCTGTTGGAAATTATTATTTCGTCTTGGTTGCCAATTATAAACATTTTGACTTTGTTGAGACCTATTTTGGTTGAAACTATTTGCCCTATAATATGAATTCCCATTTTCCGTCCTATTCTGGTTGAAATTGTTAAATCTTTGATGCGAATTTCTATTTTCTGTCCTGCTTTGATTAAAATTACTCTGAAATTTTGGTAAACTTTTGTGTTGGTTCAGGTTCCCCATATCCTGACCAATGAAATCGTTAATTCGCTTAAATTGCATTTCTTTATTATTGCAAAAGCTAAAGGCCCTGCCACTAACTCTTTAATTCGCTGCAGGAGCATACCGCTGAATATGTCCAACATTGCTTGGCTGTTTTCTTCCAACACAACATATTCAGTGATATCTCCCACTAGCTTTCTTATTTTATAATCTAATTCAATGATACTGTTTACCTTTAAACTCGTAATCTCCCTTGTTATAGTCATCTGGTCCTTTCGTGATCTATAGTGAAGTTTGAGTTGATTCTTGCAGTCCTCCCACGTTGTAGGCGGTTGTACACAAAGGCAGTTCTTCGCTCCTCCTTGAATTTTTATGTTAAAGATTATTTGGAATACATCGTTTTCTCTTCCTCTGTAGTCCTGCGAGTTATGCATAGAGAAAAAGTGTCCAAATGTTCCCATGTTGCGTAAGAATGTTTGCCAACCAGACATCACTTGTTCACTTATAACATTGATATCTTCTATGCCCATTCCATTGACCACCGTCCAAGGAACGAATGCAGCGTTCCACTCTCCCCTCTGAACGATGGTATGTTTGTTATATCAGCTTCTATTCTGGCTCTTGTTGTCTTGTAATAAAATAATATGATAATAGTGAAATGCGATAACATACCTAAAATACGGAGCTAAGTTTTGGCACGTTTTGCGTTGCCGCTCTTGGTGCTAGGTCATCAACCGTAACTTGCGCGCCGTATAATTGTTTGATTTCGAATGGATCTGTTTTTAGTTCAGTGCCAAATTTTTGGATGTGATACATATTTGTCTACTGTGCTGCTCGCTGAAAATGCTGATCACCTAAGTACCTTTCAAAGTACTTAAATGGTAGATCGGGGTTCATTGGCTGATGAAAATTTTCCTGAAGTGGACTAACAAAAGAGTTAAATGATCCTCTTTTCTTACACTTAAAGCAGTAAGAAAAAACAAGACAGTAACATATAAATTTCGATTCAAAAAGACGTTAAATTTGCCGGAAAGGGCTAAACTTGGGCTGTTCCTTATGCCTAACATTTGTATAATTTTTTATAAATCCTACACTCCTGTCTTCAGTATAGTCTTCTCTATTCTCATTTCTCTTGCTAATTTTTGTGAGTTTTTGGGACTTTATGCGGTTTTTAATTTCTTCCTTATCAATTTTGTTGTTGTGGACATTTAGTGGTGTTTCCTTAATGGTTGAATGGTACTATGGTACTTTTGACATAAGATCTTTAAGAACTTTTTCTGTTATGGTACTATTCAGCCTTTCAACATCTGAATTTCCCGTATGGTTATTTGGCTTAGTGTAATGAACATTTATGTTTTCATCTTTAAGATATTGCTTTATATTGATTCTATTAAATTCATTATCGCACACTAATTTTTTAATTTTTCCATTTATTGTTATAAAATGTCGAATTTTTTCAATTATTTCTGTCTAGAAAGAAGCAAGTAGCATGCTTAGAAAACTTATCAATAAAGAACAAAAAGGAATGCTTTGAATTAATATATGTGTCCATTGTGTGTGATTTTGTTAATATCTGCCGGGGTTTCAGTGTTTTTAAATTTCTTTTTGACCGGATTCGAATTATAAGGACTTTTTGATGGTTGGATGGTACCCTCGTTAAATAGTTCTTGCACTTGCCTCTCCACTTCGGTCCTCATGCTGGCAGGATATGGGTAGCTCTTTGTGTATATCGACTCATCCGTCGTCGTCTTGATCTCAGCTCTGACGATCGTGCCCGCAATATCCTTACGATTAATCGTTCCAAAGAGGGGTTTGTACTTCGCTATCATGCAGTGTAACTTGTCCTGCGTTCCCTTGGAGAGGGTACCTTCAAATATTGGATAAGCCTGTTTAGAAATTTTTTCAAAAAAGAGTATTTTCTTTTAGGGTATCTTCACCTATGATCCCGTCAAAGGCATCGAGTCATGGCAAGACATATCGTTCCCAGCTTTTTTAAAGAATTTTACCTCGACCTTTTCCGATATTAAAATTTTGCCCCCCGGCAGACTGGACAGAGAAAGATTTAACTAGCTTGGTACTATTTTTTTGAAAGACAGGAATTTATGAAATTTTTATTAGCACATTCAACATACCATGTTTCCTCTTGATTCTGTCCAAAGTCAGGGTGTTCAACATCGGGTGTTTGGATGTTAAACACCCTCTGATGCTTTGGTCGGTAACTGTCTATCTTTGCTTGAATGGATTTGTTCGTGGCCTTTTCATGTAATTAAGCTGTCGGGTTTGTTCTGAAGAGTCCACTTTCATTTTTATCGCTGGCCTAGTTGCGTCTGGTGTTGGAGGTATAGTATGGTCGCCATATCTCGGCCTTTGGCTTAGCCAGCCAACTGTTCCACGTTGATCGGTTCCACTTAACTTTCTTTGCATTAGAGGTGGAAAATTGTCACGCCTAAATAATTGGTTGACTGGTACTGTCACCACAATACGCATATTCGCATTGTGCACTGGATGTGATCATGGCGCGAGAATCATCTTGCACAATTTTGCAATCGTCAATCGGTCTAGTATATAAGAGTAATAATGTTTGAGCAAATCCTACGTTAACTTTCACAGTTAGAAACTTACTTGATATATATTTACCATCATCATCCCAAATTCGGCATTGAACTTGTATCTTGGATTGATTAGACGCTTTTTGTTTCAATTCAAGCTCTAAATGTCCACACAAGCAGTACAAGCCTCTGGTAGGCTCGTGGGCTTTTGAACAATAATCAATTTCGAGAAGTCCCCAGTGAGGCCTCTTACAAACACGTCAAGAGCCCTATTCCTGTAGGTCTCGACCAATGCTTGCATCGTTTCCGCTATCGGTTTTTAATTTATTTATGATCAATAATCATCCAATCGGGACCCAGCTGTCCGATCTGGTGCTCAAGAGTGCGGTTGTCCCTTTTGTCCGCATAGTGTAATGACAGGCACGACTTCATTGCCGGCTAGTCATCTTTAAAAATATTATGTGAGATTAGGGCTGCGTTGGCAGCTCCCCTTATCTTTCCCCTTACACTTTTCAAGATATTCCCAAATACTGGTTTGCCAGTCACATCACATTCATTCTCCACCACACACCAATCACAGTTTTAGCTGAAACTCATACAGGATCCTGCACACATTGATCCCCATTATTTTTGGAATTCACTTTTTTATCTTATTTATTTTTGCACAGGAGGGTCTAACGTTTAAATTTGCTGCACATCTCCACCCTATTTTTTCACTGTACAGGAGGGTCTAGTGTTTAGAATCGCTGTACTTTTTTATAAAAATTTTTCCGGATTTCATCATCCCCAGCATTCAGGGAACCCGCATCCTTAACGGGTTCGAGTCACGCGTGCAGGTCACGTTGCACATAGCGGACGCTTCGTCAGCAGTACGCTTATGTGTTATCTTCTATTTAGCATATTTTGCGCCAAAACGTTAAAAAGCATTTCGATATAAGCAATTCTATATAAAAAATAGAATAAAGTTAAGAATAAAAAAACTTAAAATTAAAAATTTATCCTTAAGGAAACTTTTGTTGTGCGATAAAATCCGTTCGAGTAAACAAGAATAGTAGCCGCCAAGATGATAGTCAACTGTCTATAAGTGATAATCTAGTTGACAATCACCTTACAGAGAGCAAAATTGAGCTGTCATTTTGTGTTTACATGAAACTAATTTTTGTATTGAAATATTTTTGATTATAACAGAGTGAAACTTATTATTTTGTGAGAACATACGAGTACTTCTTCTATTATTAAATCGTTGTAATCCAATTCATTTATGTTCTTATTAATGTATATTAGAATAACTTTTCATAGAATTAAAATTGACACTACAAACTTAAATTAATATTTTTTTTTTTTTTTTTTTTTTTTTTTTTTTTTTTTTTTTTTTGGCACAAGCTGTTTAGAAATACAACACTGATCTGTCTGCCGCGATACTCTCACTCTCTCATTGAGTGCGATACTGTTATACTTACGAGTCGTACGCAGAAAAAACTTATATTTCCATTATTCCTTATCATACTTATTCGTTAAAATCTGAGTGAAACTCAAACACGCACCAGAAGTCAAAAAGAGCAAATAAAAATATTATTTACTCTCTTTGCAGCCGTTAGAAACGCAATCATTGAGAGTGAGAGTACTAAAAGTGCTTTAAGAATTTGAGTTGATAAAAATATGAGTATGGGCACTGCGTCACTATGAATCGGTGCGAGATGTTTGTATAAATATTGAATCATAATTTGAGCAAACGCTATTTTAAGGAACTCTCTGTTGCCTACTTTTATGTACTTAAACACTAATTTTTTATATTTTTATTCTGTTATGCATGTTTTGTCTGCATTTAATACAAAACATTATAAGATGAAAGCAGCTACAATAATAATCATAGAATAATTATACAAATAATGTAATTATACAAAAATATATTATAAGTAATATGTACATAATAATTTATGACTGAAGTATGAAGAAAAAAACAATTATACAATTTATCTTAATAAATTTGCAACAATGTATAGAAATCGTTATAGAGGTGTTTTATTTCATCTTACTATATTTTGTACGGTTACCGTTCTAGAATATGGCTTGAACTTCCTCAATCCTGTGCATGCTTATACAATTTTTTTTGAGGTATAGTGTCAAATCAGATAATCTAATATTATTATCGTAATATTATTGTTAGTCAGAAACGATTAATGTACCCATTGACTTAATAAACAAATCGACACTTCCAGCTCAATTTATCACTTTTCCCAACATGTAGACATATAAAAAATTTCATAAATTAATCAAAGCATTTTTAGTAGCTGTGCAGCTTTAAATATAGTAATAGATCAAAAATCTTAATCAAATATTGAATGTCCATTTTTATACCCTACACAGAGGGTATATTCACTTTGTCATTCCGTTTGTAACGCATGGAAGGGGGCGTGGCAGGTATGGAAAAGTATATATATTCTTGATCAGCGTCACGACCTTAGTCGATATAGCTATGTCCGCCTGTCTGTCTGTCTGTCTGTGTGTCTGTCTGTTGAAATCAAGCTTACAGGAAAACTAAGCAAGCTAATTCAATGATATTTGGCACACAGCTCACATCTTCTTGCAAGCTGCTAGCATATAAAAATGGGCGAAATCGGTTCACAGCCACGCCTTCCGCCCATACTTTATGTAAATATACCCAAGTCCATTTTGAAAAAAAGTTGCTGCGATTTTGATCAAAATTGATGATTTGGTGAATATGAGAACAACATTAAGATTAGGCTAGGTCTTAAGTTTGCAAAAACTCTTAAAGAGGCGTGGCACAGCCCTATGTTTTAAGTTTTATGACGCCATTGCTCGTAAGATGTGCACGATATTGTGATGAGATTTGGTACACGGATACAGATCTTGTGAGTTTTGAATTGCGCATAAAGTGGGTGGAATTGTAAAAGTGGGCGTGGCATTTCTTAACAATTAAAAAATTGGATTTCGTATAACTCCAAATTGGCACATACGATTTTCATTAAAATTTTAGGGATGATACCACTAAAAGTAGTCAACCATTCAAGATACGTCAATATTCTGAAAAATTTATTTTAAGGGCGTGGCATAGCCTACAATATTTATAAACGTTATAAAAAGAGAACTAACAACGCAATCGTTATGAAATTTAATATGGCGGATACACTTGCTGAAAGGTGTCTTCTTGCAAAATTTCGGCAAAATTGCGCCGGTGGGTGTGGCACCTCCCATATAAGCGAAATACTTTTAGTGCTATACATAGTGTGCTATGAGAGTAATCTTCATAAAATTTTGTGTAGAGATGTCGGTTACTATAAGCTTCAGAATTAAATGAAACTTGACAAGATTGCATCAGTGGGCGTGGCACCTCCCTCATTCACATAAAGTTGTAAGTGCTATTTTAAGTGAACTATTGTAGCAATCGATCTGGAATTTGATGTAGGTGGTTTACTTGGTAATAGGTATATATGCATCAAAAGTTGGCGAAATAGCAACAGTGGGAGTGGGAGTGGCACCTCCCAAACAATTAAAATACCTTAAGTGGTATAACTATCGAAATATATGAGCAATCATAGTGAAATTTGGTGTAAGAAGTTTTTTTATAAAAAGCTATTTCTGGATCAAAATCGGAGTGGATTGCACCAGTGGGTCTGTCACCGCCCTAAATTTTAGGAATAATCACGGCACATATCGCAAACTATACAAGCTATTGTGCTAAAATTTGGTTTGATCATGTTAATCACGAATATAGTGGGCGGAATTGTAGGAGTGGGCGTGACATATTTCGTGTTTTTCATTTCTATTCTATTTTTTTCAACATTTTCCATATTCTTTTGACATTTTCAGTTTTTTCCAACACTTTCCAACATTTTTGAACCTTTTTACATTTTTTCGACTTATTCAACCTCCTCAACATTTTTTTAACATTTATTTAAAAAGTACTTTTAATGTAGTGTAGGGTATGTGAGTTTCGGCCTGGCCGAAGATAACACCTTTACTAGTTTTTATTTTTTTTTAACCCTCTAGCAGGTCAATGTTTTTTTTAATAAAATCATTATAGGCAAGAAAATTCGAAAATGGAATAATTTTTCCCAATTGATGAGTAGTTGAGCTTTCAGGTAGAAAAAAAAGACACCCCGCCTCTAGGCGGAACTGCCAGTTTAAGTGTGAAAAGTAAAACAAAATATCGTTAACATCTTTTTTTGTTTATTATAAAAAATCAACTTAGGAAGTGTTACATAGTACTAAAACTAAAATTTAGATCTTAATTAAAGCATAAAGTCCACTTTCTTATTCTATAGCAAATTGATATTATATAGTGTGAAATCTACGAAACATAAAACTTTAGCTTACATTTTGAGCAATTGACTTGGGTCTCCATTTTGCATTCTGGATTTTTCCACATAAGTTTCCCCTTACGAAAAATGGGCCATCTTCCTGCGATGGTAATGGCGAACGAGGCCGTTTCGCTGGTTTATTTGAAAAAATATCGAACTTTCGAAGTCTCTTTTTCGACTTGTGGCTTTTCAAAGCCTACCAGCGAACTTCAGCAAAAAACATTTAGTTTTGAATTTTAGGATCACTAAATGGCACCCAGTCTACAGGCGGACTAGCCTGCTAGAGGGTTGAATATTTTTTTTTATTATATTTTATTATGCAAGACTATCATGTCACACCCGATACATTTATATGTCACGCCCGTTACATTTTTAAAATTACTTTGTAATTCCTTCCGATATTTATAAAAAATAAAAAAACTTAACAACTATGTGATTTAAAGTGCGTAACGGGTGTGACTTTGTAAAAACTCTTCTTCAATATTTTAAGTATGAGTTTGAATTTCCTAAAATTTTGCAGGAATGAGTGATACATCGATATCATATGAGAAATACTTCATATGTTCTTTATTGGAATCACGAGTACCTTTAAATGTAACTTTAAGTATGTACATTAGGGTGGTTCGAAATTTTTTTTTCAATCGGCTGGGTCTCAAGATCGTAGATACCTTCATTCTAAACAATACTATGTAGTTTAAAATTTTTATAAGTGATCATACAGGGAGCGCGAGTGCCCCAAAGTTGCACCATATTCAAAGAACACAGGAAAATATACAATTTTAAATTCGTTCTACTACTAAGATAAAGAGTACAAAGTTGACCTTCGTATGGTCTATCGAAAGGGTATATGTATGGGCATCCGAAATAAAAATATGAGCCAGATCTATTCTTACAGATATATGCGTGCCAGCAACGATTATGTGAAAAAAAGGACCGAAAATTAGCAAATTTTTGGAAACTCGCGCTCCCTACATGACCTCTCAAAAAAATTTTTAGCTACACAGTGAAGTTCAGAATGACGATATCTACGGTTTTACGACCCAGCTGATTGAAAAAAAAAATGATATCAACCCACCATAATGTTCATAATGTTGTGTAAGTAAAAAATATTTACAATTTAAATCAAACAAATTGTATTTGGAAGAGTTCATTCGGTATAAAAATCACAACTAAAAATCAATTTGGGTAAATGATTGAAATTTTGGAAATGGGTGATATGCTCATTATACAGGGTGATTCATTCAGAACTTTTTTTTTAAATAAAACACTTCAAATAGAATATGTGTTGGAATCTTTATTATGACCCGAAATATTAATCTCTGACATTTATTTCTTAAAGATAATTTCATTCAACTCGGAAGGTCAAATTTTCGAGGTATATCGTGAATTATGCGAGTACTGTCGACTTCCGAGCGTTGAATCGTAGCTGGCTTACCGACGAAGATTTTTGACTACACATAACCCCAAAGAAAATTCAGGTGTGTATCACACGACCTAAGCGGCCTTCTTGACATCATAATTGCAAAAATCATGTGAATTTGAGTGAATATAAAGTTGAAATGACTTTAATAAGTTTTTAAATTTTACAAGCGTTGTGCTGGCGTAAGTCCTTCCATAATGAAATTTCCAAACAATACTGAATTAAAAGAAGATGACAGCATGACACCATTCTCCCATGATCTGTCAAAAAAAAAAAAAAAAAACAAATGAAACCTAAGTGAATTACCCTATTTGAACGTATTGGCTTTCTAACGGAGTCCTTTATTTCGCTAAGGACGAACATAAATTTACTTTTTTGAGGTGAAAATTAAAAATCGCCCTACATAAGCAAT
This sequence comes from Meiosimyza decipiens, assembly GCA_963680825.1. Classification (NCBI taxonomy): domain Eukaryota; kingdom Metazoa; phylum Arthropoda; class Insecta; order Diptera; family Lauxaniidae; genus Meiosimyza; species Meiosimyza decipiens. The sequence continues at coordinate 4,851,238 of OY804262.1, read as the reverse complement.
AAAATCCGTTTATTCATACTCCAGGAATACCATATGGATTAGCAGCATGAACTGCTTTTAGTTCGTGAAACTTTTAAAGCAAGTTGTTTTTATCTCTCAAATAGGATGACTTCGAAAACATCAAATAAAAAGTTTCGATGCGGTCATACTACAGCTTCGATATACATCTCTTGCTCAAAACTTTTTTCGTTTTGGAATAACCATTTTTTTTCTCTCCAATTTTTATATCTGAAAACATAATTAGTTTCGTATTTATTTAGATTATCAAAATTTTAGTGATGCCATTTTGGAACTTACCCAGATTTTTTTAAACGAACGGATCCACAAACTCCAGGGATTTACTTATGTTACCAACAAGGACAGCAGAGTTTTAGGCTCAAAACGCGAAAAATGTTGATTTAGTATGAATTGACTACAAATCGATATTTTATTTTTTAATTTACTTTGTAATCTTGGCATTAACTCAACGGAGAACTTATATAAAACATAAGTTGAGGTCATTTAAACCAACTTAACATGAAAAGTTATGTGTACGTAATAAGTATCCAATTTCAATAATTAAAAACATTAGGTAAATTGAAATTATTTTATTTAGAAATATTTAAAAATCTAGATATAACAAGTTTTAAAATAACAGACACATAAATTTTGCTCTCATTTGTTTGTTGTTTGGAATTAGGCTGTCTTTACTACAGCCTACATTTTGTTTTGCTCGCGCTGTAAACGGTTATGATAAGTGCGCGAAACCAAATTCCAAGAGTCCATGAATCGATCCATACACATAGAAATGCATTTCTATACACAAACATAAAAAATAGTTTCATATATAATAAATTCATTAAATATATTGAAAGTTCTTAGAAGGCTTTTTTGTGAAATAGATATATTTTTTAGGTACAAAATTCTTGAAGACACCATAAGGTACGCGTTTACTCGATTTAGCTTTGCATCATTCCCGATAAAAAAATGCTGCCCTTAAAAAACATGCATGCGTCGCTCGAAGAAAAACTTACAGACCTTAATTTCCCTCGAGTGGAAAATTACCTTTCGAATCAGTTCTGAAAATATGCTGCTAGTCAGTTTGATTTTTTATAATTCTGATAGCTGTGAAAAATTTATAACCCCACGAAAATGCAGAAAACAATAGATATTTTTTTTGCGTCTTAGTAAAAAAGTCGTTGCTTCCACATGAAAAATGTGGACGTGGTTTGACAAAAGGGGATGGCACCTTCCATACAACTTCAATACCTAAAACGCTATATATTGATACCAAAGGCATAAGGTATTTTCCTAAAATGTCAACGAAATAAACTCTCTGTAAACTCTGTCTGGAAGCATATCGAGCTACTCCCCAAACAATTCCTGCTTGCATGTTAACAAGATCACCTACCCAATAATATACAGACATATAAGGCTGCTTTTTCAGGAAGTAAACGTAATGTGCTGAACACGCTCAAAGTGGTTTTGTTACTGTAAATTATTAGCCCAACGTCCTTAATGAAATGCCATCGTATATATCATATGAAGAATAACAATTGGAGCACAACTACATGACAAGGATTAATCAGAATCCAAGAGGCGCGGCACGTATCTTCAACTGCAAAAGATTTTCAACCGGCATCACTTTTTAAGCATCGAAGCATCCTGTAAGGGAGGTCTAGGCCTGAATTTAGCTTCATCAGATGACGAACTACAACATAAGATTACCATCTTCCTCGGTACCTACAAAATACGTCGATTTGCGGATATTTAAATGGGAACAAATTTACTTTAACTCCCATTCGTCTGTCGATCGTCGCATCAAAGATAATGTTATTAGCTATAATATGGGCAGATAGATTTTGAAATTTAAGCTATAGTTTTCAAAACATTTCAAAGATTGACTACAACGACCAATTTATGGATCAACATCAAAAAGATATGTGCAAAATAATTATAATATAATCTCACTACCACAACGCAATCGGAACAGCATTGGGAGCATTCAGATCAACTCCAATAATAAATATTTTGACTAAAAGTGGACTGTCATCTTTACAAAACCGACCTACGTTATTGACAGGACAAATGATCACAAAAATAGTGCATGCTGAAGGTTCCGATGTAGCTCTAGTAATCCTAAACAAACAAAACCCTGCATTTAGTGTTAACATTGACCCAACACCAATGAGAAAATCAAAACAACAAGTACCTCCATGGCTTTTTAAACCTAAATCATTTTTAACTTATGGAAATACAAAAAGAAACAATAGACCAATATATATCCCACCATCTATATGCTAACATAAGAAACCAGCACAAAAATGAGAAGGCACTGTACATAGATGCATCCAAAAATAAAATATATTTCACATGATTTTTCTACCACATTAGACTTCAATCTTCAGTCTGAAGCCGAAGGTATACTATTTGCTACACAATTTGCAAAAAAATCGAATGACAAATACATACTATTTACATGCTCACTTTCAACACTCAAAGTCATACTAAACTGCAACAATGATAAAACGATTTCTGCAATAAGAGATATTTCGAACAAAATGATTGAACTAGGCTGATTTCCAACCCATATTGCTACAAATGGTTATACTGCTGCCGTTGAAACTGCTGATTTAGCTACAAGGTCGCCAATATACATACAAAACACAACCAACAAAAACGACATCAAGCAATCTGTAACAACTATTACTCCGAGATTATTCGAAATAACTACAAAACATTAATTTAAACTTTACAGCACCATGCTTCCCAATGTCGCGCACAAGTAGACAAACTTCGACTATGCCACACAAGGCTAACGCATCAACGTTTACTAAGACGTAAATGCCGCTATCACAGACGGTAGAATTAGATTTAATTTTACCGTCACTGCAGACTTATCAGTGTTACATATCTAATCATCTTGTGTCAATTTATTAACTAAAGTAGTGTCAATTTTAAGTGAGTGAAAAGGAAAACAAGTATAAATAAATATTACAATAGCACTTTAAATAAAAAGGAAAAAATTCAAAGGAATGAATTTCAACTAGTTATTAATAGAAGAAGTGTGCAAACATAATTGTCTGTACGATCTTTCGTTGAAGGACTACAGAAATGTCCACAAAAAAGATTTGCTTTGGGAAGAGATCGGGACAGCGTAAAAAACAAGCTGCAAGTAGATTGCTTTTGATAACAATTCTTTTAAATGTGAAAAAATTTACAAAAAAACCATGGTGTCAATTGTGTTCAACACGAAACACGCACGAGCACCCACGAATTTAAATTTTCTAACACGTCACAACGAAAATCACGATACGCGCACACCTCTAGTCGTGTGGCATGTACTTTGCATCTCGTATGAAGCTGCTAAAACACGCTGCGGTGCTGCATGCAACCCAGCGTGCACCTGTGTTGCCAACCGTCCGGCTGAAAAGCTGCTGTGCGCCGTGGGCGATAGGCTGGAGTGACTACACGAAGAGGATGTAGATATTTATTTACGTCTAATATACTAACTACTTTTCCAAAAGACATGGACGTCATCATCACAATAGAGGAAGCACATTAATGCTCATGGAGAGAGTGAAACATTATGAAAGCTGGTGTTGCAGCCTATTTTTTTGTTACGTGAACTAAATTTAATAAAATCCGTTATATTGCACATATATTATCTTTCTTACGACACTCACATTTTTAATGTTCATTTAGGGATTCTCACTTTATAACGATTTTTACAGAAGCTATATCCGACTCTTCCGATGGCCATATCTCTGAAACCATATCCGAGCAACAATTCTTGATTGCACATTTATTATAAAAATTGGAGAATAGGAGCTATAGTAAACTTAAACCAAAGAAATATAGGATATGACCACAATTTTTGGAAAAAAAAAATGGTCAAAATTTCAGAAAAATCGTAGCATCCCCAAAATTATAGGTTAAATTCCAAAGATTTGCTAACCATTATTGCAATCCATTACATTATAGTCCTTACGAAACCCATATTCTATTCTGGTATTCTCTATTTCCGAGCGACATTTTTTATGTACTTAAACCCCTATTACCCCTAAAAAAAAAAAGGTGTGCAACGGGAGCGTAAGTAAACCTATTCCTCATATTCTTGCTTAGAACAAAGGATAAGATATTTTTTGGAACAGGTTTACTTTAGCTGACATTCTAAAATTTTTTTTTTTTTTAGGGGTAAAAGGCGGTCAAAAAGAAATAAAAATTATGAAAAAAAAACAGGCCGCTCGGATCTGGTTTCGAAGATATAGCCATCGGAAGTTCCGGATATAGCTTTTGTAAAAATGATCATAAGTTGGGAACCCCTGCATGGATATCCAAATTTTTGGTGTCATAAGAAAGATAATTTAATGGCCTTCAATAATGCTGAGGAAAATTTTGAAAGATAGAAGATTTTGGAGATATGACGACTTTTCTGAAATTTGGATCAACGTTTTTTTAAAAAAACCTTTTTTTTCCCTAAAAATGTCTTAATGACCCATGAGTTTTTTAGCATATTAAGAGAGCCTGGTTCGTTCCCTTTAAAATGATATATAGGTCATTGTAAATTTTTTATTATTTACCTCCTTTTTTACCGGAAAACAAAAAATATCATTCAATGAATTCTTATGGAAAGTATGTATTTGTGGACAAAAAGAATAAAAATCCAACAACAACTACAACAACAACTTTTATTATTATTATAAGGCTATTATCATTGTAAAACTTAAAAATTTTTATTAAAAATCCGCGGCCGAAGGCCGCCGCGAAGCCGGTGTTGGATTTTGGGAGTATTAAATCCTGAGCTGCGGCCGCAGGCCGCCCACTTACCTTTACTGTTAAATAAAATAACTGTGGCTAGCTAAGCCGGTTTTTGATATGCTCTAAGATATAAATGATTGAAATATGCTATAAAGATTATAGGAAAAGTTTTAAAAAAAAAAAATTGGTCAAAATTTCAAAAAAGTCGTCATATTTCCAAAATTATGGGTTAAATTTCAAAACTTTACTCGCCATTGTTGCTGTTGTTATTTTTGTGGTTGGATTTTTATTGCTTTCGTCCATAAATATATACTTTTCATGAGAATTCATTGAATAAAATTTTTTGTTTTCCGGTAAAAATTGGGTTAAATAATAAAAAATTTACAATGAACTATATACCATTTTAAAGGGAACGAACCAGGCTCTCTTAATATGCTAAAAAACTCATGGGTCATTTAGACATTTATAGGGAAAAAAAAGGTTTTTTTTGAAAAAAGTTTGTACAAATTTCAGAAAAGTCGTCATATCTCCAAAATTATAGGTTAAATTTCAAAACTTTACTAACCATTACTAAAGACCATTAAATTATCTTTCACCAAAATTTTTGATATCCATGCAGGGGTTCCCAACTTATGATCATTTTTACAAAAGCTATATCCGGAACTTCCGATGGCTATATCTTCGAAACTAGATTCGAGCGGCCCGTTTTTTTTTTATAATTTTTATTTATTTTTGATCCCCTTTTACCCCTAAAAAAAAAAAAAAATTGGAGAATGTCAAATAAAAGTTGAACTATTGTGGCTAAGGCAAACTTAAGTCACAGACTAGTTTTCACTACGGTGTCTTTTTTAAAAAATTTGAACAGCCTTCTAAGCATCTTTTTACCATCTACCTACTTGTTCTATCGAATCCAAGGATACGCCTGGCTTTCCAACGCACTTCTTAAAGCATTCTTCAGTCATTTTCTATAACAAAAACTTATGAGTTTTATGTGAGTCTATTAGATAACACAAAGCATACCTGCAAGAGCTCTTGAGCATTGGCCAAAGCAACGCGTTGCTTCACCTGCTCTATTATTTCACCTTTATCATTGCTGGACATATTTTCTATAATCAGTTTTATTTGTTTTCACAACTTAAAGAAAATATTTTATTTATTTGTCGGCTTTACCCTTACATTGCTGTCAAACCTTTACGAGTCTCACATGTTGCAAACAGAGTTGCATTTTTCGCAGGGCTGAAGAAGATAAATTTCCCAATCACAAAAGCTTTTCAAATACACCAATTTCGACGGCAACGGCGTATAACTGCAGTATAAATTTTTAGTTGTGTGAATGCGTTCGCGTAGTGACTCAATACACAAGTTCGCGTTGGTTTAAGACGCGTTTTTTAAACGCGCGTTGAAAAAAAAAACGCCAAAGACATACCGTCATGTGTGTCTCCATAACCACAGTCTTATGTTTTACTGAAACGCACGTTAGTTACAACGCGTTGGAAAAACGGTCACGTGTACCGAGCGTTAATAGGGACTTTCAAATACGCTTTCATTGAACTTTAAGTACAATAAATGTTAAAATGGCATATAGATTAAATAAATTTTAAAATTTAACAGGCATAAATTTTAAAATAAAATTTAAAAATAAAATAGGAGGAACATCTTTTATTACTGATTTTACGTTTTAAGACTACGACACAGTAGACTATTGTTTTTGTTTGTTTTGAAAACTATGAGTAACATTTGAAGGCCAACAGATGTGTGTGTAAATGCCTAAATATCAGCGAACTTGCAAGTCGGCGATACAAGTCGCATCGGCATTTATGCAATATTATAGTCATCCTATATGGAAAAACTAAACTATGCATGTGCTAACTTATTCTACATGTGTATTTTTACAACTGCTTTAGTAGCCCTTTCCTTAACATTTCGATTTTAATAAAATAGATTTTTCTATTAATTTTAAATTAAATACATATTACGCTTCTGGCCTATTGCAAAATTATTTCTGCTGATTCCGTACAGAAAGTGCGTTCAGTATCACACCTTTGCGGAAATTAGACGAAACTTTTTTCTAAGTACGTTGCTGTTTTAATATACGATTTGTGTGCACAGTTGCATAAGCTTACTTCAATCAAGGCATGCATGGTTTATTTGAGCCTTACAGCATTTCGCATGAAGCGGACAACAAAAAAAATTAGATTTGAAATATTGTTCTTATTGTACTTCCAGTAGGCGTGCTTTTGTGAAAATTATGCTTAGCTCTTACGAAGGTTTTTTCAACGCATGTTTTCTAAGGCGCACTATTAACACGTTCCCTGCCAAGCTGTTTTTCACTAGGTGTCATTTCTACGCCGCGTGTACCGAAAACAGTACACGGTAAGCGCTTTAATAATTTTGTATAAATTCTTATTTTTTTTTGTTTTTGAGAGAATTTATATTATTTTCGAGATTATTAATATTAAAACAATAATGCATACATAGTAACATCAAAAAATAATATTTATTTCAGATTGAATAATTAAATAAAAATGAAGTACAGAAAAGAACATGAAAACACGTTGGCGTAGAAATGAAGCTAAGCGTGTACTGTTTTCGGTACACGCTGCAGGGAACGTGTTAAGCATAACTCAAGCGTTAATTGAACCAACGTGCATTTCATTGCGCGTTAAAAAAACGCACGTTGATGGTGTGACTCATTGTATATAATTTTCTTTGATGCTGAAACGCGCGTTGATAAACGTTCATGAGAGCCGAGCTTTAGTTGACAAGAAATGGATTACTAAAATTTGATGTGATATGAAGAGCGATATATTTAGAAGCTTCTTTTTGACCTACACAAATTCACAATAATAAGTAAAGCATATTGACTCTTATAGGAGATTAACTGCTCTTTTCAATTATGAAATCAGATTCTAAACTTGAATTTTTTTCTTGAAGACAGAATTTCAGCAATTTCGCCCTTATTTCGTTTTTTCAATTTAATTTTAAATTAAAGCTAAAGTTTGTAGATTATGTCATAATTATTTCAAAGTAGGACATTAATTTAAAAGATAATTGAGGTAATTAAAATTTTGAATTTAATTTCATAATTGAAAAGAACAGTAAATTTCTGATGATTTCTGATTGTCTTATTCGGAAAGCTGTTTCTGAAAAATCTGTATTTCACTTACATCAACTCTTTTTAAGTCCATTCTTTGGCAAGTAAACAGCTAAGTACAATGGAAGCGTGTGCCAAAAAAAAACAGCGTTTCGAAAAATAATTTTTTAAGTTTTTTATTTCTGTGGAAACACAATGGAGAACAACTGATTGTCAATTATAAAATGAAAATAGACTAATTTATAGATTTCAGTGAAAGTTCTGTTTGTGTAGGTGTATCTATTGGTCGAGTTTTTGCCCAAATCAACTTGTAATTTTCTCTTGCTTGATATTATTTCACTTGCTTTTTTGCTTCTGGTACTGGAATAACTCAAACATATCAGGCAAATGCGATGACATTCTTATAATGTTTGGCTAAACGTTTTGCACAGTGATAATATGCCTAGGACGTAAGACCTGAACCACGGTGGCAAACTATAGAAGCCGGAGATTTATAAAAAATATGATGGAAGCTCTGAACCGCGGCCAAGGACTTTCCACTTACGCATGCATACATGTAGAATTACTGTGACCGGCGCTGGAATACTGTGAACATCTGTGGTTGTGAATCACAATCATTTTCAAGTAGATTAGCAATAATTGATTTTAAATCATACACTTGTGTAACACTATCGCTTATTTTGCAGATCAAGAACATATTTTTGATATGAAATTTTATTTCTACACAAAATGCCTTGAGCGCTAGTCACAAAATACAATGCAAAGACTGACAACAGCTAGCTGTTAATTCTTTGTGTTGTCTTCTTCTTCTTACCAAAAAATCGCACCATAAATATAATTAGCTTAATCGCACTGCGACAGCTTTTGTAAGTGACACTGGCAATTCTGTTCAAAAAAATCATGGTGTCTCGTTTTGTCTTTTCTCGCATCTTGCTTCCCTTGTGTTAAGCGACTAGGCCACATGCAACCCAATAATTGTGTGCTTACATTCACTACTTTTAGAGGTACAACTAGGCCGAATGTGAACGAATTTCAAAAAGGTCTTTTTGAAATGCCCGTATTTATATGAGACACATTGCTAATATTATGCATGATTGATTATTATAGGCTTTCACAAGCTGTCAATTAAACTCATCTCTGAAAGTGTTAAACGTCACGAAAGCGCGAGTGCCAAAATTGATATTCAAAACAAGAAATGGATAAAAATCTCATACACTTTGATAGTTAAAATTAAAAACTAAATCGCAGACATAAGGCACAACTAAACCAAGCATGCCATGACAGAAGTCAGCTTATGCAACTATGCGAATACACACAAAGGTTAAGTTCAGAATCTCTACACATTTGGGACGTGTGATCTGGCATCACTCAAGATATAACGGGATATACCATTGTGCGTTATGTTGCTCTGTTTCGAAAAAAAAACTTTGTTAAATTAAAGACTAACAAAGCGGTCTCATATTCTTTGCAGCGGTCGCCCCGACTAAGTCACCCACCATGCAAGGCATTTCAAGAAGGGATTTGCAATTTCTATACGAAATTTAATAGTTAGCTACTACCACCCAGAGCCAAGTTTGTTATTATTAGCTTGGAAACTGCTTGAACAACTAAGTCAAGATCACTTTTTTTTATAGGCGAACATGATTATGTCAGAAAAAGAGCATTTATGTATGTGATAAGGAAAACCGAATAATAAAAAAGTGGCCGATGCGTTCAATTCGTACGTTTGCTGAATAGGTAAAAGAGCCCTATTTCATTGATATCGCAAAAGGAGATCCGGTAACGGTAAGTGTCGCTCAAAATCTTTATTATACCCTACACAGAGGGTATATTCACTTTGTCATTCCGTTTGTAACGCATAGAAGGGGGCGTGGCAGGTATGGAAAAGTATGTATATATATTCTTGATCAGCGTCACCACCTGAGTCGATATAGCTATGTCCGTCTGTCTGTCTGTCTGTCTGTGTGTCTGTCTGTTGAAATCAGATTTACGAGGAAACTAAGCAAGGTAATTGAATGAAATTTGGCAGACAGGTCAAACCTTCTTGCAAGCTGCTAGCATATAAAAATGGGCGAAATCGGTTTACGGCCACGCCTTCCGCCAATACTCTATGTAAATATACCCTAGTCCATTTTGAAAAAGGTTGCTGCGATTTTGATGAAACTTGGTGATTTGGTGAAGATGAGAACAAAATTAAGATTAGGCTAGGTTTGAAGTTTGCAAAGGCTCTTGAAGGGGCGTGGCACAGCCCTAAATTTTAACTTTTATAACGCCATAGCTAGTAAACCGTGCAAGATATTGTGATGAAATTTGGTAGACGAATACAGATCTTATAAATCTTGAATTGCGCATAAAGTGGGCGGAATTGTAATAATGGGCGTGGCACTTCTTAACAATTGAAAATTTGGATTTCGTATAATTCCAAATTGGCACACATGATTTTCATGGCACAGCCTACAATATTTATAAACGTTATAAAAAGAGAACTAACAACGCAATCGCTATGACATTTAATATGGCAGATATATTCGCTAAAAGGTGTCTTCTTACAAAATTTTGGTACAATAGTGCCGGTGGGTGTGGCACCTCCCATATAAGCGAAATACGTTTAATGCTATAGATAATGTGCTATAAGAGTAATCTTCATAAAATTTTGTGTAGAGGTGTCAGCTATTATATGCTTCGGAATTAAATGAAACTTGACAAGATTGCATCAGTGGGCGGGGCACCTCCCTCATTATAAAGCTGTAAGTGCCATTTTAAGTGAACTATTGGAGCACTTGATCTGAAATTTGAAGTAATGGTTTACTGGGTATTAGGTACATATGAACCAAAAGCTTTTGAAATAGCAACAGTGGGCGTGGCACGTCCCATACAATTAAAATACCTTAAGTGGCATAACTATCGAAATATATGTGCAATCATATTGAAATTTGGTGTGAGAGGTTTGTTTATGGAAGGCTACTTTTGGATCAAAATCTGAGTGGACTGTACCAGTGGGTGTGCCAACGCCCTAAATTTTAAGAATAATTACGGCACATATCGCAAACTATACAAGCTATTATGCTAAAATTTGGTTTGTGCATGTCAATCAAGAATATCATTTATTGAAACAAAAGTGGGCGGAATTGGAGAAGTGGGCGTGACATATTTCGTGTTTTTATTTCTATTCTAATTTTTTCAACATTTTCCAAATTCTTTTGACATTTTCAGTTTTTTCCAACACTTATCAACATTTTTGAACCTTTTTACATTATTTTCGACTTATTCAATCTCCTCAACATTTATTTAAAAAGTACTTTTACTGCAGTGTAGGGTATGTGAGTTTCGGCCTGGCCGAAGATAACACCTTCACTAGTATCCGTAGGCTAAGTTATCTATCCCGTGCCCGTATATGGCCTGAACAAGACGGCACTACTGCCCATCCATCCAGAGATGCGATTACTATTCTTCGAAAAATGTTTCCCGATCGAATCACAAAAAATGGAAACCTTTATTGGTCGGCTCGTTCTCCGGACTTCTTATGGAGTTATCTCAACAGAAAGGTTATCAAGCGTGATCCCCAGTTCATGAAATATTGAGTTTCTCGACAGCACAAACTTCGAAAAAAGGTGACAAAAGATTGGAGTTTAGCAGAGTCTAAGATGGCGGTCAGCTTAACCCTTAAACTCCTCGTGGTACCGCAAGGAACCAGCCACTTTTAAAAATTGTTTTACGTATTTAACGTATCACACGTATGCGCTCAGCTCGAAGCGCCGAGGATCCGTTCGGTTTTCGCATTTTGTTTACTTCATGTGTTTTTTTCAGTTGAGTGATGGCACCTCGCCAGAAGGCATTTTTGTGAAATTACGCATTTTGAAAATATTAGTTCATCGGTGAATTTTGTGATTCTAAGCCCGAAAAAATAATATTCGTTATAGCTATTGTGTTCAGATACTGATGTGTGTTTTGTGCAAAATAAAAAAAAATATTTATTTTAAGTAAAGTTTTTGGAAAAATTCACTTGGTCCCTGCAGGGACCAACAGGATCCCAGAGTTCAAAGTCTTTTATAACTATTGCACTATTATTCAAACATTTTCACTTTTTATTACTTAGTAAGAATGTCTTTTTGTGTCCTTTATTTCACAAAACTCTTTCAACGTGAAAGATCAGTAGCGAGTGCCCTAAGTTCTTTCCATCATTTCCCCGACTCACATATTTCCTGCTCTAGACAACATTTCTACGATGATATAGGACGGCCGCGTTTCGGCTACTCTGAGGGTTCCACTCCAATGCTTGCCGGCAAACTTCAATTGATGATTTCCGCAACGTGTGCCCAATCCATTTCCACCTTCGTCTTTTGATTTAAATGGATATCGGGTTTTGACAATCTCAAAAGGACAGAAAGATTCCCATCATAGCCTTTATTATTTCCGTCAGTGAAGAAGGGCACGAGGCCAGTCGTTGTCTTCCCGCAGGGAGAGGCATATGGGGAACGCTAAAGCGTAAAGTTAAACGGTTGACGATTTCCGGAACGGATTAGTTGGGCATTTGTAGTATGGACTCACTAGCTGACGATTTGTTGGTTTGCTATTTTGGATTCGATTGAGCTCCGACAGTTAGTGTCGATGAGCCTTTCCACTTCGTCGATGGGATTTTCCCGAAGACAGGTTTCCTCAAATTTATATGGGGCAAACTTCCCAGATGTTGCGCAGGTCTGTTTAATGTATACTATTTTGAGTCGAGTAGAAACCTCTACAAGGTGATGATCAAATTCTTGTGTAATTTTGCTGTATGTCTTCAATATAAAGGGTGTTTTTTTTAGAGGTTTGTTTTTCGAATAGAGATAAAACTGGCATTTTATGGTCAATTCTGGCAACTCTAATGTCATTTATGTTCAGTTTGGTTTGCCATTTCATCATGAACAGGTTGACAAAAGAACAACGCTTGCAAATCGTGCAAATTTATTTCGAAAATAATGGTTCAGTTCGCGAAGTTTACCGCAAGCTCCGTCCATTTTATGGTCGACATAATCGTCCATCAGAGCAATTAATTCGGTTAACCATGGATCGTTTTCGCACTACGTTTACTCTATGTGATAATACGCATCCGCAGAGACGTCGAATAGTGCGCACCGAAGAAACAATTGCCGCTGTAGAGCAAAATGTTGAAGAGGACCCGAATGAATCGATTCGCCACCGTGCACAGCAATTGGAGCTTTGTCCATCAACTTTATGGAAGATTTTGCGCAAAGATCTTGGCTTGCGACCTTACAAGATCCAGCTTGTGCAAGAATTAAAGCCGCGAGACCATGCAATGCGTCGTGATTTTGGTGTATGGGCCGAAAATGAGATTGATCTCGATGCTGATTTTCATCGCAAAATTTTGTTCAGTGATGAGGCTCATTTTTGGTTGAATGGCTACTTCAACAAGCAAAATTGCCGCATTTGGAGTGAAGAGAATCCACATGAGACCCTTGAGACGCCATTACATCCACAAAAACTGACTGTTTGGTGTGCTCTATGGGCTGGTGGAGTCATTGGGCCATACTTCTTCCGAAATAATGCTGGAGAGTCAGTTACCGTTAATGGAGACCGATATAGAGCCATGATAACCGACTATTTTGTTCCCGAATTGGATGGCATGAATGTGGATGAGTTGTGGTTCCAACAAGACGGCGCTACATGCCACACAGCGCACGTCACAATCGATTTATTGAAGGAAACATTCGATGAGCGCATAATTTCGCGGAATGGACCTGTCAATTGGCCACCAAGATCGTGTGATTTGACACCATTGGATTATTTTCTTTGGGGATATGTGAAGTCGCTCGTCTACGCCAACAAACCAGAAACGTTAGGGGACTTGGAAGCTAACATTCGTGGCGTTATTGCCGACATACGGCCCCATATGCTCGAAAAAGTGGTTCAAAATTGGATGTGTAGAATTGGCTTTATTCGAGCCAGCCGCGGCGGCCACATGCCCGAAATCATATTTAAACATTAATGGCATAAAATTATCCTTCCAATAAAGCCAAATTTATGGACATTAAAACGATTTTCTTGTGTTTTATTTCAATTCGAAGCTCTATACCTCTAAAAAAAACACCCTTTATTACACAAAATAAAATAAAAATAAATTTTTTTGAAGTTCGGGGTCCTGGTGGTTCCTCCAAAGACTAGCCAGGATATTTATACTTAGGGGGCGTATCTGTCACTTTTAAAAAAAATGGTAGAACAAACGTCAAGAATCGCAGAATCCACAACATATATTTTTTTCGACTCAAAAAAAAGTCAGATCTTTAAGCGCTAAGAATATTATTTTCTTTCCTATCATAACATCCTCCCTGTGTTGTTAAAATTTGTAAATCAAATACGAAGTTATAAAACAATAATAATAAGGCAATAATGACAAACAACGCAATTAAGTTTTTTTTATCTTTTTCAAATAAGATTTTGCAGAGTTAACAATTCGGCATGTGTACCACATTACAAACTTATTTTCTTCGCACATATTTATGTATGTATGTAAATATATTGTTAAAAAAAAATTCTATAGCTAAGACTTGATTTTCTTCTCATACAAAAAATTGTCACTTATATGTGTAAGCAGTGGAACTCCAGGTTAGACCCCCATGATAAATAAATAGAAAGTTTTCTGTTTAAGCGGACTCAAATTTATTATGCATTTTATGTTTTTAGTGGTTCACGTGTATTGCCCCCACCTCCTGTATAATTTCCACAGTTTATTTAAAAAATGATATGCGAAGTCAATGTTTTTATCTTTCGTTTTGATTTTTTTTTAGATATATACTATATATATGTATGTGTGTATATTCGTCGTGAACATCTTACAACAAACGGTAAGCACTTCCATGCTGCATCAGGACATTCTCTCTCCTTATCTTATATCCAATTGCTTATGGGGCGTTTATATATTATGTCCGCTTGTTGGTGGGAGTTAGATTTCCGCAGTTATTGCTAAGCTAAATTTATTATTGATTTTGGACGAAATAAAGATTTTTGTGAAATCTTAAACTTGAAGCATTGCACAAAATATTGATAATCTTGTATTCAGTGAGTCCTTATACCGATAAAAGAATATGCCATGCTAGAGTTAAACCTAAGCACATATAGATACATATATGTATGTATACATGTTTTAATTTTTATATAAACATCATAAATACATATACATATATAATTATGAATATATATATACATAGTTGTATGTAGCTTATAGATGTATTATGTTAAATCATCTGTTTTCTTATTTATTGTTTTGTAGTGTTTGTTTCGATTTCATTTACTTTGAAAATATTGTGTTCTTATATATATTTCATTTAAAATAATCCTTTCTTTGCTTTACTGTTTTGTTCACTTATTTCCACAATTTTATTTAGTTGCGCCTTTAGTTTACTGTAGAATTAAACATGTTAGAGTTATCCCATTCTAATTGGCTCATATTTGGAAAATATCCTGCAGCAACTGCAAAATACCAAAAAAAAAAAAGAAAAAAAATTGTTAAAAATAAAATATTCAACAGATTTAATAAACTCAAAAATTAGTTCTGAAAATTTTTCAAAACGTTGAAATATGAAAAAAAAGTATAAGTATAAAAAAAAGTCAAAAAACGTGGAATATATCGAAAAACTGTGTAAGAGTCGAAATATATTGAAAATATGTGGTATTTGAATCCTTTTCAAATCATGCAGTCTGACTGCCTTCAAATCGCGGAATTGGTTGCCGATAAAGTATGTTGTTTTTCAGAGCAAATAAGAGGACATACAATTATGTGCAAAATAATAGCAGTGCGAAGCAGCACCAAGTTCAACTTAAGATTATACTGAGAAAAAAATTGATATCGGATTTCATTTTTTATTTTCTATTTTAAATTAAGTAAAAGAATAATAATATAGATTTGTTTCATTTATCCACTAAACAAAAAAAAAATTAAAAATTAAAATTTCGTGAAACAGTGAAAATCGACTGTGCAAAAAAATAGCAGTGACGATCAAAATGTCAGATAAATACAACTTAAATAAGCAATTTTTAAAAAAGAAACAAAACATAATAATATTAGGTTAATACTTCGTAGCATATCCCTTATTGGCAATAACCGCTGCACATCTTCGTGGCATAGAATCAATTAATTTCTGGCACATGACCTTTGGGATAGAATCCCATGCAACACTTACTTCGCGCCATAGCTCGCTCTCATTCCTTGGGTTTTTTTTCCAACAGCTTCCTTGATACGAGCCCAAAGATTCTCAATAGGGTTGAGGTCAGGGGACTGTGCTGGCCAGCTCATAACCTCAACCCTATTTACTAGAAACCAACTTTTTGCCAATCTACTACAATGTTTTGGATCATTATCCTGCTGATATACCCATTGTAGTGGCATATTCCATTCAGCATAAGGAATCATTGTTGTACTCATTATTTGTATAATACAGCCAATAGGCTAGCATCCATATTGCCCTTAATCCAATAAAGTGGACCCGTGCCTTCGTGGTACGAAAAACAACCCCAAACGTTAATTTTAGCTCCACTATACTTAACAGTTTTGAGTACATATTTTTTCTTATAAGCGGACTCTGGTGGTCGTCTTACGTAGACTCTACGTCCCTTCATTCCAAACAAAATCATTTTAGTTTCATCAGACCACAGTACATTCCGCCATTTTTGTACTGGCCAATTTAAATGCTCGCGTGCAAACTGCATTATTACTTTAACATGTCGGCGCTGCAGCAGAGGAACTTTCCTGGGACTTCTGGCAAAAAGTTTTGATTCAATTAGTCTCTCGGATTGTTGAGCTATCTACCGGAAGGTTAAGTTCTTCCTTTACCTCTTTGGAAGACTTAAATGGATTCTCCTTAACCATTCTAGTAATCCGTCGAACGTCTCGATAGCCAAGTTTTCTTTTACGACCTCTTGTTTCAGATTTTCAGTCCACTTTTTAGCATTGCTTATCATTTTTGCAGAGCAGCCTATAATTTTTTGTATTTCTTGGTATGTATTGCCTTTTCTCAGTAATTCTTTAATAAGTGCACGTGTCTCATTGCTGCAATGTTTTGCGCGTCCCATATTTCCTAATGTTTACATATTATTTATTTATTTATGGTTTCAGAATAATGGTAAATTAATAAACAGCACTTACTATCGAAAAAATTTTGTATTTATACACTTTTTAGTAAAAACTTTAGCAATATTCGACGCACTGCTATTATTTTGCACAGCCGCAAATTGATCTTTTTCATTTCGGATAACGTATTTTTAAAAAGCTTAACGCTATAATAAAAAAAGCTTTTTCTAAGTATTACTCAAAGATCACAAAGCTGTAAAAAACTTAAGGTTGGTAGTATCCGTTAGATTTCAAAAAAATATCGTCGATTATTTCAAAAAATTTATCCCACTGCTATTATTTTGCACATAATTGTATATCGCCCCGATTTGAATGGTAAATATTTTTTACGAAGCTATGCGCATTTCAATTTAAAGTGTCAAAAATCGCAAAACCGCGTAAATTTTTTTCAAAAAAGCGGCATTTCTATCCAAATCAATATAATGTTTTTTCTGTTTTGTTTCTTATAGAACTTCTCATTTTCTATTAGAAACCTTAAGAAATTTTGAAACTGTTTCAAAATTAGCAGAGCTATGACATTTTTCAAGGAAATAAAGCAGGTTGATTTTCTTAAAAACACCACCTTTTTTTTTCGCTACAAATTTATGAATATATTTGTAGCAATAACCGATAGAAATGACATCAAATTGATGTGGGCCAAACGACATTTGAGGCAAGATTTTTTCTTTCAAAATCGAAACTTTTTTTAACATAGCCAAGCTTTCCACATACCGTATTATTTTCAAAGTAAATAACAAAAGCCACATTGCAAATCGTTTCTGCATTCTGCATACTAAAATTGATAGCCCCAAGACGCTTAAAGAGCGTAAAAAAGTGTGCACGAATCATCAACACATGCTATCGTGAGAGCGGCTTTGTTTGTGGTAGTGGACACCACTGATTATATATGTATGGGCGTTTCAATATGTTTCAACTTTTTCAAATTATTTGACTTCTTCAACGTTTTTCGTCTTCTTCGTACATATGTACATTAGACCGTACCAGAAAAAAAAATCACCGTAAACCATCAAATCCGATGCATTTTTGGAAGGTAAAAATCGAAAAATTTTTTTTTTTTTTTGGATGAAAATAGAGGTAGCACATTTAAGCTATCCTTATATCTTCGGCATTTACAGTCCGATCTTAAAGTATGATATATCATTGTTTTTGACTTGAGTAGACTGACTTTTTGATCTTATGGTTATTAATATAATTATCAAGTACTCGTTCTTGCACTTACCCACCAGGTCTCAGTACCTAAAATCCTAATATGCCACCCTAATGTCAGAAAATTAAAGCTTGCAAAAGATCATTAAATTTTTCCTACTGAAGTATTTCGATTATTCCATTAGAACTATTTTAAAAAATATTTTTAAAAGCAATAAAAAACAATAAAAAATTAATAATATCGCGCTCCGTTGGCAACTTGGTGTTATTTAAATCGTTATTAAAATCAATGTTTTCTGTTCGTTGTAATCGGAATGAACAAAACACAATTAAATTTTATAACTTTAGCGGAATAAAATATAGACGCATTCGCAACTGATGTATATCTCACTGGTAAAATGAATAGCAATAATAAAATAAAGTAAGAGAGTAGTAACGGTAATATTTCAACTATCATTCGATTAGAGATCATTTTAGTACTACTGACTCTAAATACCGAAGATGTGATGAAAAATTTAATAAGGAGACCCCTACGTTCGTCCACTCAAGACAAAAACATTAATATATCAAATTTTAAGATCGGACTGTAAATATCGAAGGTATGATGAAAAACTTATATGCGCGACCTCTATTTTCGGCCAAAAAAAAAAATTTTTTTTCTTCGAAATCGCATTCCAAAAATGCTTCGGATTCGATGGTGGCGAGATTTGGAAAATAAAAAATTTATTTATTTTAGACATTAAAATAAGATTAGTGTCAAGATGAAGAGAGCGTCGCGTCGGAGGGAGTATTGATGATCTTGGATCTTTGTAGGTGGAAACGGAAAGTTCGTGGTGCAGGGGGTGAAGGTGAAAATCAAAAATTTATAGAATTGAAAATTGGGATGAAAAATATATATTTGGGCGTATGTATAAATTATTTGGAAAAATATCAGGGATGAACTCCGATGTATGTCACAATACATATATTGAATATAGCTTAAAAAAGTTGCTTTTTGGACACGTGACAAACATTTTAGGGATGTAGCTCCACATGTGAATGTTGGGAGAATTTTGGATTTTAAAATTTAAACAATTTGAGTTAAGTACATATGTATGTAAGTGGGATTTCCAACAGAAACACTTCCTTTTACTTCTGGAAAATAATCTAATTTTCGTGTACTCTTTAGTTATCAATTCTTAACGAGAAAGCAAATAACGCATACCTTCTTCTTCATCTGATTCAGAATTATCCGAGTCCGAGCTGTCGTCAGAGGCAGCATCGTTCTGCATTGGGTTTATAGTAATTGTTAATGCAGAATCATCCCAAACTAAACTTTCATCGGCGATCTTAAAGTTCGAATAGAAAATATTTATTGAAACTGTTATTATTAAATAAAATGTTGACTTACCTTTTGACATGGTTGATCGTGTTCAGCGTATTTATGATTACTATTCCTTAGTCGTGCGATCGAGATTCCACACAGAAGTATGACAAAGAAAACGCAAACCAGTATGATAAGCATTGTTGGATGTGAACTCTCAGCTGAAATAAAAGGCGAAAAGTTAAATTCATTCGAGTGGTAATCAGGACCGAAACTAGGATGTATCCTAATCTAGGCTATAGCCCAGAAGACCGAGCCAACAGCAGATTCTGAATAGAATCGACTTGTTCATTTTGTTTTTTGAACTTATTTATTTTTTTCATAAGCCCGTTAAGTGGCTTTATGTTAAAGTCGATTTTTTTAACGAGGTTTTTAAATCTTATATGGACTGAAAAGTTCGGTGACGCATCTATATCGGAATGATTTCTCAATACATATATGCATGGATGTAATTAGAAGGATAACTTAATAGGTTTGCCTCAGTTTTCGAGACATGAATTTCTACACCATCGAAAATTGTTTTCTTAAAAATCATTCTTACAGTCCCTCATTATTTCATACAAACTTTTAAATGCAGCGTTAATTATCTTGCGATGCTGTTTCAAATAAAAAGCAAGCAAATTTAATTAAAAATAGTGCAACTTTTTTAAAAAAAATACATTAAAAACTTAAAAAATGTTGATTAAACATAAAAACCACGCGATTCTAAACGTTTTTGCCTGCTGCGCTGTTTTCCATAAAAAGTTAAAAAATTTTGGCAACAAATGACCCGAAAGTCTCAGGTCGAGACTTTAAAGCAAAAAAGTGCTGCAGATTGATGGTATTTTTTCTTCAACAACGTTTTGAATAAAATTGTAAAATATTTGCATCTATTTTTTTTTTTTTTTGCACACACTGACTAAAATATGAAAATATTGTGTAGAAAGACAAATGCGTAAAAATAATGGTTAACTTACACACTAGAGCTAATTTGCCAGAAAGTGTTAAAACCAGCCCCACTCTCCCCTACTGGAGGGAATTATTGTAAAATTAACGCTCAGTAGACTTTTTCAGGATTTCTCTATCTTTTAAACATTTTTAACAGTTTTTCGACTTTGCAATAACCTTGGACTTTTTCAATGATTTTTAGACCTTATGAATGTCTTCGAATTTTTCAACATTGTTCAACTTATTAAAAATTTTTCGAATTTTTAAACGATTTTGACATTTCAACATTGTACAACTTTTTCAATATTTTTCCAGTTTTTCAACGTTTTTGTACTTTTTTAACATTTGTAAGCTTCTTCAACTTTTCAACTTTATCAAAATATGTTTGGTTTTTTGAAAACTTTTCAACATGATTTGAAATTTTTCAACATTTTGCTATATTTTTAAAGTTTTTCACCATTTTTCGTCTATTTCAAACATAACGCATATTCTACTTTCTATATATTTGCGACACAATTTAGTACTTACCTTTATGCACAATTGAATGCAATCTTGATTTTGGTTCTTGGACATCGTGCAAATGCGTCATAGCATGAGCGTACATATTACCATCTATAAAACAAGTACCGTAGAAAAGCGAAAATAATGCAATCAAATCATGTAATAAAGAAAACATTTGCATAATACCTGATAGTGCTGGTACTGGTGCCCCTGGAGCACCTACTCCACCATACTGTACATTGGCAACGACCGGCGGTGCCGATGTACTCTGCGATAGTGCCTGTTTTGGATGCAACACCGTCAAGGTGAGCGTAAACTCAGCACTTTTAAATTGAGAGTTAAGCTGCGAACAAGAAAGCTTGAAAACACGATTTAAATAGTATGCTGGCTTTTTATTGCTATACACCAGTGCCCTGAGAACATCTAAAAAATTTGCAGTTGTATCATATCCAATCATTTCCACTCCATCTTTATTAATATTGGTCTTAATATCCAAGGTTGAAGAAAGTGACTCATCGCCATCAACTTGAATATCTTCGTGGTCAGGATTTAGTGACGGGAATACAATCACACTGCACGAGTCAAGATTTTGCAAATTTGGCACAAGTTCGCTGCCAGCAACGACGCTTATATTTATGTTGCCTAAGATATGAACACCTTGTTTTATTTCTGGATAGGAAACCAGGTTGTTGGCGTTGCCTGTAAATATGAGATAAAAAATAGTTTTCATCTTCAAACTGACACTCAGAATTTAGATTTAGTATAAATATAACGCTTAAAATATTAGGTGCAACTAAAAGATTATACCCAGAGTTAAAGTACATATTGTATATCCACAGGATCTCATCACCTGATCATAAGTGGGAGAACATACAGTGGCTCCAACGAATAAACTATATAAAATATTAGGAAGTAATTGGAGCTTCAAAAAATTGTATGCCATTCGATTTATCCTTAATCCTCTATTCAAATACACACAAACAAATTAAAAAAAACCTAGCCATACATTTTTTAATAATTATAAGG
This sequence comes from Meiosimyza decipiens, assembly GCA_963680825.1. Classification (NCBI taxonomy): domain Eukaryota; kingdom Metazoa; phylum Arthropoda; class Insecta; order Diptera; family Lauxaniidae; genus Meiosimyza; species Meiosimyza decipiens. The sequence continues at coordinate 4,829,317 of OY804262.1, read as the reverse complement.
AATGAACAACTCAGTTTTACTTTCTCAATGAGTAATCGGACTTTCTGTCTTTATTTTTTTCTATAAAGGATTATTTTGAGTATTTTGTTTTACGTTGCGTTACTTTGCACTCATTTGAAAAGAACAGAAATCAATATAGTTTTATGCGAAAACTGTCCCCAAACCAAGCTAACCGTAGTCTTAACACTCCTACTGAGTAAGAGCCACCTAATAGAGACCCTCGTGGCACTAGTGCTCCCCAACGTGATAGACCGGGAACTAGCTCGTCTCGACTATCACGACACAATCGTACAAATTATGTCCATGGTGGAAGACTGGGAGGACCTAGCTTATTTCTGCTACCACGCCAACACAGACTGGGACCTCGCTCGTCTCAGCTGAAAATGAATCAGAGGAGACGCAATAGTCAACAACAGTACTATAGATGGGTTGTCCTGAACCTGTTGCCACGCTACTGCTCCAACGGGTTATCCCATGCTCACCTACTGCAATTGCAGTAATAAAGAGAAGTGATGTTTAGTAAAGACTACTCTCAGACCAGTTAATATTTTAGGTGTTTAAGAAGAGTAAAAAACAAGTAAATGTTTGGGCAATTAACTCCAAGGGAAATAACCCTCAACAGTAATGAAAACAACCATTTTAAGCCCTGAGCCACACTATAACTTTTATGTAGAATTACTGTGGCTAGCGAACCAGTGCTGTGTATGCTACAGCCTGGACCGTGGCCGAATACCACCGCGAAGCCGGTGTTGGACATATTGTACAAATGAAAAAAACTTGGTTCACGTACAAAAAGTAGAGTCAAAAGATTCAATGAAAAATGGTCGGTTCCGCGCCTCCAATATGACAAAAAATCAAATATTTTGTAACTCAGCAACTTTTGTACATATGATTATTTTAGCACTGTGCGACAAAGTTTTGCACCCATGAGAAATGCCAATATATTCCGAAAATAAACGTTAAAAAAATCTATGTACGTTTTTCGGGGTTTTCTCCAGCACGGCAGTATTTTTTTTAACGATTTTTGAAGTTTTTGTACTTTTAAGAATCAGGACTCTTGTAAAAATATTTGAGTTACATATGTAGAAATGGGACTTAATAGACAAAAAGGAACTAGAAGTGGGGGAGGGTGCTAACATGTAATGAAACACTGAATAAGAAAGCTAAAATTGACTTTGAGACCAAACGAACAAGTTAGACAGCTGTGTCGGTAAGTTATAGCAAAGATACTTTTAAGAATTATAAAGAGAAATCTTTTATTGTGAAATTAGTGAAGTATTTTTTCCAAATAAGTCAAATCAAACATTCAATCAAGCGAAATACTATAATTTGGGGACTCTGATACTGAGATTGAACATATGAGCCAAAAGACAAGAGAAGTGACTTATAAAACGGGTCCGAAAAAATCAGATTTTTGTTGCATTCATGTGAAATTTTAATATATTCTGAAAATAGACATTCCCGTGGTTTTTCCCCAGCACGTCAGATTTTTTTTTAATCGATACGAACCGCCATGTGAAAGAAAATTAAAATACATTATATCTTATCAACTAATTGACGCAAATGAACAAAACTTGGCACACAAGCCTTAAAGCAATTATAAAGGAAATGAGTAGGACGTATGATAACATGACAATCAAGATGTCATTAAAATTTTTTTTTTTGCAAAACCATTTGAACTTTTTTTCTTCAAATCCAGGAGACGAGCATGGCGAACGTTTTCACAAGGACATATCTACAATGGAAAGGGAAAGACTCGAGACACATGCTAGCCGAATGTTGTTGGTCCATTTGTCGAAAATCAAATTCTGAAGCTAATTATCGAAAAAACACAAGGCCATAAATTTTAACGAGTTCGAATTAAATATATTATTCTCAATTAAGCATAATATTAAGTTATAATTTTTGTAAAAAAAATTTGAGAAACCAAAATTAAAAATAAAAGAAAAATTAAATGCTTTAATCAGTAAGAACCACATGTTATTTATTTTTTTTGGTTAATTTGGTTGTAGTCCATGCCTGGTATATACATATGTACTGGTTTTCATTCATCTGCATCAAATAGTTGCTAAGGTACAAAAAAGGTTGGCCTTTTTCATTTTGTAGGCGTGGCACCACCCATTCATTGAATCTTACTTTTGTATATCTTTTGTATACACATACCAAGTTTCATTTATCCGCATCAAATGTTTTATGAGATATAATGAACTATGATTCTTCTCTTATATTAGAGGGCGTGGCACTGCCCACTTTTTTCTAAACTAAACAAAGCTATGAGCCTTATACAAAATATAAGCAACATATGTACCAAATCTTATCCAACTGCGTCAAATAGTTGATGAGATATAAAATATTTGATTTTTTCTTATATTGGTATTGTATCACCGCCCATTTTTTTTATTGAATTTCGCTTTGGTGTCTACCTTTTATATGTGTACCAAGTTTGGTGTGAAATTTCGGAAAAACTATCCAAATCGGGACTAGCGCCAAGCTTATTAAGATGAAAATAATGCTGTAGTGATCCTGCTGTTCTAAAGTCCAACAAATAGAGTGCCAAAAAATGCTGTAAAATTCCATTTGCCACCAAAGTGCACGTTTAGAAAGCGCTGGTTGGTTAAGGTTTATGTGCGTGTCTTACAACTTTTTGGGTTATGATAGGCTGGACTCAAATTATTATTCCAAAATGTTGGCTTTTAAGAAAATTATGTGTTTCCAACATGAGGCTTAAGCAAGGGTTTGAATAGCTCAAGCAATATCTAATACTTTGCTAACTGCTGATCATTGCAACCAAAAAATTCTGCTGTGAAATACTGTGCAGCGAAATGCTAATTTGCTTATTTGACTTCAGCAGCATTGAATACTTCGGTACTATAGCATGTTGCGCAAAAGTATTTTCAGAAATACTGCGAATATTGGCTTAAAAATGCTGACTGAATAAAGGTGCTGAAATAGGGTGAAAAAACATGGATAACATTTTCAGAAATGGTACTCCTATATGTTTTAAAAATTTTGAGCCTAAAAAGGCTGAAATCGGTGATTGGGAAATTTATGTTTTCTTGATAAACATGAGGGTAGTGATAGGCCCATTATAGATGGAATGGCCCATTATAGATGGAATGACCCATATGGCTGATGTTTGTTAATTTTAAGTTGTCTATAACTACTTGCCGTAGTTCGTACAATAGTTTTTGTGGTGAGTAACGATGTAACAGAGTAGAAATTTAAAATATGTAATGTTAAAAACTAATACAACGCTCTTTTTATTATTCAAGTGCTCAGACTAAATTTTTCTATATCCAGAGTTAAACTTAATGGTTGAGAATAGGTTGTTCACGCTTTTACGCTAGCAATACGTTTTTTAGAATATGGATTTTCGCAAAACTTTACCTGCTATGACTATTTTAGCCTTCTTCTGGCTATCCGTTCTGCGATTTTGTTGCAACGTATTAGCGACATTGCTGCTACTGCTAATCTTAGTGACATAATCTGTTATGGCTGACGTTGTGACTGTGTGTTCATTGTTAGTCTTCAACTGATAATCCTTTCCTTCCGCGATGCTACCACCTTCACCTAAAGAGCTTGGCTCTATGACCATAATGTATGTTTCAACTGTTGGTAGGCGCACTGCGCTTTGATTAATGCACATCATTGTGGTGCGCACTTCAATGTTACGACGTCCAATAGTCGGCAACTGCTTTGTATTAATATATTGGATCTTTTGCAAGAGTTGCTCAACATTGTTTTTATTTTGTCCCTCAATATAAATCTCGTTTAATTGTGCATTCGTTTGAACTTGCGAATCAGCTTCCAAGAGTTTTTCTGGTGGCGGCAACAAGTGCTCAGCGCAGTTTGTGCCACACTTAACGTCCTTTGAAGATAGCATATTGTTAAGTGATATCTTTATTTCACTGATATCGCCGCTAAAGCCGTGCTTAAGACGATTTTCTGAGCTTTGATAACAAGCGCCAACCGCGAGCGTTGTGTTGATGCCGTGCGCAGCATGAAGCGGCCAATCATCAATTACTTCCGGATTACTGTGACGATCTTCTACAGAACTCTTGAAACGCACACCATCAATATAGAGTTCAATCTTAGCTGCCTGGTCAACATTAAGAACATAGTGATGCCATTCGTTATCGCATACTTGAGGTATTTTCCAGCGCCACTCGGCGGGGCTAAATATGTTCAAATCTCCCTCATTGAAATTTTTACGAAGCAATAGTATGAGTCGACAGTTGCGTACAAATAGGGCCATATGATGACGGTTCATTTCTGTTCAGAGTCAAATAATACAAAAAATGTTTAAAAGTTAATGTGTTTGTAATAAAAAGGACATGATTCGACGGAATTCTTTTTACATGCATGAATTAAAAAAAACTTCTGCATAATATTTAAGAGCGTAAAACTAAAATTTTTGTTTTCATATTAATTTTCCAGCGAAATTGTGACCTATATACTGATGAAAAAAATTAAGTTTCGAAACGACAACGAAACGACTTTATCTCTGTGCCCTGTCAACTTTTCTCACTACCCTTTTAAAAACGTAAAAAAAGAAAAACAACATAAAACCTGTCATCAGTTTTATGAATAAAACCTCGATTTGGGGCACCATTTTCAAATTTTTTATATTTAACTAAGACCTATTTCACTGAATCTGGTAGCAAAAATCTCTTAAGGTCTTTATTTATTTATGCAGAGATGATGACGCAAATCAATTTTGATGAAATTTGGTAACGTTACTTCTATTGGAGTTATCTTTCATTACTTTGAAAAAGAGCGGTATAAGACCATCGAACGTCTTTACAAGGAAACTACGTTATCGGTTCTAATGAAATTTATGTGTAGATGAAATACATCACAAGCTTTTAGTTTACCAAAAATGGAAGGGAACGAAAACGTATGTAGACGTTAACCATACTTTTCTTGCAAATCATTGAATTTTATTATCAAAAATCGTGCTCTGTGAGAAATGTGTTTCGCAATTTTTTATCGAAGAATTTTCATGGTTACGTCAAGAAATTCGTTCTGAAGAGCAGCCAGAGAGGCAGTTCCAGAGCTGCCAATACACCATGAAAAATGCACTGTTTGGTGTGGTTTGTGGGCCGGCGGCATCATTGGACCGTACTATTTCAAAAATAGTGAAAATCGCAACTATTGGTGCAATAGCTTTTTTTTCCATTAATGAGGCCTAAACAGATAGAAAAAGATACCATTCTTATTTACGAATTCCATTTATGTCTTTTTTGCACCGTTTGGTGGCAGAAAATTTTTGACTTTAAATGAGACCAAATCACCACTGGGAATAGCTTTTTTCCTTCGCCTTCTAATGCCCATTCTCACTTTTGACCTGAGAGCGATTGTTTAATGTGACTTGAAAGGTAAAAATGCAGTTGGTACACTTCCACTCCGAAATATTATTCTGAAAGCTGCAGCTAGGACATAACGAATACTGAAATCTATGAAACGTGAAGAGGTAGCCAGATTTTGATAGCACCAAACGAAAGAGTATATTTTCTTTAGTATGTTGGCATATTAAAAAAAGTTTTCCTAAAAGTGAGTAAGAACACTTACATTCTGAGGTCACGATATGTAACCGGCCAAACTAGATATTCTTGGGCTCAACTAGTCCTCCAAAAACGTGTTAAGATGAACCAGCTTAGTCTAGACTGGAAAACTCTCAATTTTCTTAATATTTTAGTATGATAGGGAAGGTTGGCGACCTTCGGCCTCAGCTCTGAGATTGCATCCTCCTATATGTCCAACATTGTCATCGCGGCGGCCTTTGCTCGCAGTTTGTATAACCGTGCGAACACAAAGAACGACAAAATAGAGACCAACATCAGAAGTACTATATTACTCATAAACCTTTTTTCGAATTCATGAACGTCGAAAGAATTCCAAAGAAATACACTGAACTATGCAAAAGTTGCTTCTCTACTTACTGTGATCATCGGCACTACATATAATGTGCTCCTTGGAATGCTTATCAGCTGATGGAATGCTTAAGTGCCGTAAAATCGTCACAATACTAAATGGCCGCGTCGAAAAGTCGTAATGTGCAATAACGCTGTCTGGTACAACAACACCGGATGATCCATCAAAATGGAATACAGGCTCAAAACCTTCATCATAGCTGAGACCCTTCGTCCAATCAGCACCACGTGGCAACAGATCAATCAGCGAGTGTTCGGTGGTGCAGTTCAAAGCATCGCGATCACAGCCGAAAGATATATGCTTAGTCTAAACAAAATAAAGCATTATTTATTAACACGTCGTAAAAAATATATTGAAATATAATCACCTTTAGCGCAATGGAGGTATGTATGTTAAGACCTTTACTATCACAATACATGTCACAAAGTTCAAGCCGTGCATTGGGAAATAAAGACAAACTCTCTGTATTGGCGATCTGCAGACGGAAAATGTGTTGAATAATATTTAGTCAAAATCATAAAGGAAGTTTCGCACAAAATTAAAGAAAATTTAACTCAAATATATAACAAAAAATCAAAGTACATTGTTCAAATAAGAGACACGGTACAGTTTGATCGACGAAGTTGCTTCGGTAATTTGATAGAACTTTGCACTCAACAGCAAACTGCTCAAAAAACGGGCAGAATAAGAGAAATAGGCGCGTTACCGAAACTAAAATTAACTATGCATATCATAGAATTTTAAGTGGAAACGAAATGAAATTGAATACACAGAGGGAAAACAATAAAAAGTAACTTTAAACAAAAATTAATAATGATTGGAGAGGCAGAAATTTACATAAATGGGCGTGGCATCTCCCACAGAAGCAAAAATCAATATAAGATAACAGATCGCAAAGAAGTTTGGTACGGACTCAAAATAAAATAAAACTGAAAACATAAGTTATATAGCCCAAGACTACAGCGGCACATGTAAGGGACCGACAAGTTTTATGTATAATTGAGTAAATGGTTTTTGTGCGGCTTCTCAGTTATTAAATTTTTTTTGCAAATTTCTTCCTGGGAGGCGGTAAGAATTTTCGGGCTACACTTTGAATGTGTTTTTTCCACGCTTTCAATAGAATTTTAAGTGGAAATGAAATGAAATTGAATACACAGAGGGAAAACAATAAAAAGTAACTTTAAACAAAAATTAATAATGATTGTAGAGGCAGAAATTTACATAAATGGGCGTGGCATCTCCCACAGAAGCAAAAATCAATATAAGATAACAGATCGCAAAGAAGTTTGGTACGGACTCAAAATAAAATAAAACTGAAAACATAAGTTATATAGCCCAAGACTACAGCGGCACATGTAAGGGACCGACAAGTTTTATGTATAATTGAGTAAATGGTTTTTGTGCGGCTTCTCAGTTATTAAATTTTTTTTGCAAATTTCTTCCTGGGAGGCGGTAAGAATTTTCGGGCTACACTTTGAATGTGTTTTTTCCACGCTTTCAATAGAATTTTAAGTGGAAATGAAATGAAATTGAATACACAGAGGGAAAACAATAAAAAGTAACTTTAAACAAAAATTAATAATGATTGGAGAGGCAGAAATTTACATAAATGGGCGTGGCATCTCCCACAGAAGCAAAAATCAATATAAGATAACAGATCGCAAAGAAGTTTGGTACGGACTCAAAATAAAATAAAACTTTGAAAACATAAGTTATATAGCCCAAGATTACAGCGGCACATGTAAGGGACCGACAAGTTTTATGTATAATTGAGTAAATGGTTTTTGTGTGGCTTCTCAGTTATTAAATTTTTTTTGCAAATTTCTTCCTGGGAGGCGGTAAGAATTTTCGGGCTACACTTTGAATGTGTTTTTTCCACGCTTTTCAATTCATCACTGTCCTAGGATTTCAATATGCTGAAACATATTTCTTTTTTAGAATAACGAATTTCCTACCAAGTTTCATTGACTGAAGAATTTTTTTTGAACAAACTGTGCGGCGTACAATGGAACTCACTCCCAATGAAAAATCTCTTAAGCTTAGGGTGATTATTTAGATTTTTTTGATTTAATTTCCATTTTTGGTCTCTGCGCGCGTTGTAATCACAAGATTTTGATGTTTTGGCGTATTCGCCATAATTTAAAATATCTTTTGTGGTAGTTTTAATGCACAAAATATATGATAACAATGAACGATAGCAACGACCTAGCATATATTTCAGTTAAGTTCACACATTAAATCAAAACTACCACAAATAAAAGAATTAATGAAAGTTTTGAGCTTTGTTTTTCGATATAAAGACAATCACCAAAATTTTTAAGGTATATTATGAAAAATGGCTATCTTGCATGTATTTAAGACTAAATAACCTACCGTATAATCAATGCGTTCTGGTATACCCAAAAGTCTGGCCTCACACACGCGTCTGACTTTAATGCTGACCATAATCGGCACAGATTCCTTCATTGCACAATCATAAGCTACTACTGAGAGGATGTGATTATGTGACACCTTATGCGAAAGTGGTTCTATATTTTTTATGGAACCCTCGTTATCAATGGTGAATGGCTGATCATTATTAAGTATTTCATATTTGCAAACATCACCAAACAATGGCGTACAATCCTTGTCAGCAGCTTCAACACGTATAATCTCTTTGTAAAGGCGTCCTTCATCAACTTCCGTAACATAGGATGGCTGCAGGAATGTCGGCGCATATTCGTTAATATCGACAACTGTAATATGCACATTTGCTGTGGCCGAATGTGTACCATCGCAAAAAATTGCCACAATCTCAAAATGATAACTCTTACGTTTCTCGCAATTGAGTGTTCGACGTGCCTTTAATATCCCTAAATTATTGACCAGTTCGATCTGAAATTAATAATATTTAATTAACTTTTGAGGAATACAAAAAATGGTCATCCGTATGATCTTACCTGGAATGGTATTTCATGATATGGCTTCTTTAAAATGCGAAAATCACAGATTTTTTCTTCATCCACTTTGATAAGTGGAGTTATTTCCACAAGGGTTTCATTTTCGCGTATTAAACCATGATATGATTTTTCGAGTACGTGCTCTAAAAACAAAAATAGATAAATGTTATTTTCACTTAAAGGTCTAAATGGCGCAGCGAAAAATTGTGTATATCCTGGAAAGGCATGAGTATGATAGAGAGAGAAATTATTTCAATATCTACACATTTCCTTGGGTTTTTTTTTTTTTGCTTTTCTCAAATATTTTTTGAAGTCATTTTGCAAAGACCAATATTCTTGTAAATTTTTCGAAATTGATCAATGCTTTTTATTTAACAAACTTGACAAATTGATCAACTTAACCTGGTAATTGGTGACATATGTTTCAACTATAGCCACATATATATATATATATATAAGGGTGGGTCAAATAAATCAAATGTTTTTTTTTTGAATCTGACACACGGAAACTAGTTCCTAGGTAGCTCTAGGAAGTACTTACCAAATCTGAGCTTTTAATATTAACGGGAAGATTATGCTCATCATAGTTTTCCATTTTTAATTTTGTCTCATATAAAAATGGTCATATCTTATCACCAATAGATTGTTAAACCAATTGCATTGTCAATATTTATAGGAAATTAAACGCTCTACTAAAATGATCTCAAACATTTTTTTCATGAATTTTACCATTTGAAAGATATTCAAGGTCAAAGATTGAAGTATTTTAAGGAAAATTATTTTTTGTTTTGAATTTTGTAATTTACTAAAAAATAATTATTGTCAAATGAGTTTCAATTATTTCTATAGGAAATTGAACGCTGTACAAAAATGATCTCAGGCACTTTTTTCATTAATTTTACCATTTGATAGATATTCAAGGTCAAAAATTGAAGTATTTTAAGGAAAACTATTTTTTGTTTTGAATTTTGTAATTTAGTTAAAAAATAATTATTGTCAAATGAGTTTCAATTATTTCTATAGGAAATTGAACGCTGTACAAAAATGATCTCAGGCACTTTTTTCATTAATTTTACCATTTGATAGATATTCAAGGTCAAAAATTGAAGTATTTTAAGGAAAACTATTTTTTGTTTTGAATTTTGTAATTTAGTTAAAAAATAATTATTGTCATATGAGTTTCAATTATTTCTATAGGAAATTGAACGCTCTACAAAAAAGGTCTCAATTGGTTAATCAATTACTTTAACCATTTAGAAGATATTTGCAGTAGAATCCCAATGCCTAATGATTTTAATATTTATTGAAAACTTATTAAAATCATTAGGCATTGGGATTCTACTGCAAATATCTTCTAAATGGTTAGAGTAATTGATTAACCACATGAGACCTTTTAAGTAGAGCGTTCAATTTCCTATAGAAATAATTGAAGCTCATTCGACAATAATTATTTTTTATTAAGTTACAAAATTTAAAACAAAAAAATAATTTCCCTTAAAATACTTCAATCTTTGACCTTGAATATCTTTCAAATGGTAAGATTAATGAAAAAAGTGTTTGAGATCATTTTTGTAGAGCGTTTAATTTCCTATAAACTTTTATAATGCAATTGGTTTAACAATCTATTGGTGATAAGATATGACCATTTTTATATGAGACCAAATCAAAAATGGAAAACTATGATGAGCATAATCTTCCCGTTAATATTAAGAGCTCAGATTTGGTAAGTACTTCCTAGAGGTACCTAGGAACTAGTTTCCGTGTGTCGGAATCAAAAAAAAAACATTTGATTTATTTGACCCACCCTAATATATATATACATAGCAACATCAGACTAGTTGTAGCTAATTTGTGATTCGGTTTGAACCCGTTCAACTCCATGCATTTTATTTCGTCAGTCGTGTACAACGTGCGCTTATTTATTTATACATTTCATTCCGCACAGAATGTTCTATATTGTAATCTATTTTTGACACTTTGTCTTTTGTTGCCGTTATGGAAATTTTGAGTATCATATAAATAAATAAAAAAAAAAAAAGTTTTATGTCGAAGATATTTTGAGAAACATGTTTATAAATCAAAAAAAAAAAAAAAAAAAAAAAACTTGCTTAGAGTTATGTTTTTTTTTTTATTTTGAGCTTAAGCATTTTTAAACAAAAAAGATGTTAAGTTTTTTATTCCATTCCTAGTAGTTTTTGAGATACTCCATCGCAAACAATTTTTGAGTCGAAGTTTTTTCAATTCAAAAATGTTCGAAATTTTCCTTTAGATAAGTACTAAGCAATTTATAAAAATCAAATATACTGAAGTATAAAGTCAATAGGGTTACAGTTTTATAAGGAATGCCCGATATGTGTACTTGAATAATTTCCTTAACAATGCGTTCATTGGAGTACTTGATGTCGGGTACCGAAACGATACAGGAGAAAGGACTAGACTAATCATAGCGGTAACGATTATTTAGCACAAACTTCATCATAAGGTCAGCTGCTAGCGCTGAAATTCACATTGACCGATATCACCGGTTGTTCAAGAATATGTTTCTTAGATGTGAAAAATAGCAGAGGCTTTGTAGAAGTACGTTTAGTAGTTAGCATATTCGCCGTCGAACCGCTATAGAGAAAAGATCAAGCAACTCTGAAAATAAGCAACTCAAAAATATTTCACTAATAGGCTAAAAAAAAACTCATGGCTTAGCAAATTGACTTGAATTTATCTACTTTAGCTTTCATCTGGCAATTTTTATTAAACTAAACTTTTCTTACTACCCTATGCGTTGAACAGAATTGGGACGGGGTCGGGAAAGCGGCAATGATTACTCGCTGTCAAAAGAAGCCTCGTTGGAAAATCGTTCAAATAAACACAATTGCTTCGGACGACGATCGACGGAAACTTAAGCTGTCATTTTGATTTCATTGACATTTGAAATGTTAACAAAAATATTGACATAAGATGATTGGAAATGATAAACTGAACGTTCCGCGCCGACGATGGAAATAGAATTAAATCTAAATCGACGTCGACAGGTTACCAATCGTACGCCGCAGTTCTATTCAATTTCATACGATCGAGTGTGTAATTTTTGACAGCGAGTAAACGTTCAGTAGTTTAGTGTTTAGTTAGAATCGCGTTCCCGACTCCGTCCCAATTCTGTTCAACGCGTTAGCCGGCTTTTTCCAAAAATTTCAACGGAATCAAACACAAACTCTATCTGCGCCGATTACAGCTTTGAGCTAGAAAGCACAACTTTTGATTAAAATGATCTTTCAAACGACATACACATACATATTAGATGGTGGTTGAGGATATATGTAGCAATGATTTTCCTGTAACTACTGTTTTGACCAGTAGTTGGTCATCTCATACGAAATATATGTACATATTTATTTTTCACTAACAATAAGTGTAAGATAGAGTACAGGTAGTCCCCGACTTACGACCGAGATAGGTTCCTAGTTATCGGTCGTAAGTCGATTAAGTCGTAAGTCGAGTTTCATATAAAATAACTAAAGAAAAATATTACATACATACTGTACTACTGGTTCCAGCCATTTTTGGGATGATATAAAATTATTCACTTAAACAAACGTATTATTTGTACTGAAATAAATCGAATCCTTGTACATACTATTGGTTTTTTTTAAATTTTTTCTCATATACATATTTTAGGGATTCCCCGAAACTATTTTAAGCATTTTCTAAAAAATTGAAAAAAAAATTGGTCGTAAGTGCGAATAGTCGTAAGTCGAACGGTCGTAAGTCGGGGACTACCTGTACTAGCAAATACCATTCAAACAAGATATGTTTACTTATGCCGAAGTACATATACACTGACATCACATTTTTCAGCTCAGCTGACAACGCTTAGAACTCTGAGTCAAAGCAATATTGTTAATATTTTATTGTAAATTCCTTGATTACAATAACAGCGTTCATCAGAAGCCCATATTTCGACAATTAAGCCTCATACGAAAATAAAATTGTGTGTACACATTTATGTCTACTAGATGTATAACTAACCGGAACATACACAAATTTCACGACCTCACTTTATTATCATTGTCCGCTGCGTCTGAAATGCCGCCTATAAAATACTTTAACTTTGAGCTTATGTTTTGAGAAAACGAAAAGGTCACATCAAAAGTCGGCCAAGTGTTCGCCAAAAATAACAATAAGATTTTAAGGATAACAAAAAATTTTCTTACACTAAACTACTGAACAAAAAGCTCTGCATAGTACATATTAAAAAAAAAAACTTTTCACGGTATTATTCAAAGATATAAAGAGCACAAAAGAATTTCAAATAAACAGCGTACGGTGGCAAAAAAAAAAAAAACTTTTAGCCGTATAGCCCGATGGAAAATGGGCTATACGCGAAATTCTTAAAAATCCATGGTAAAAAAATTAATTTTCAAAATGATGTCATTGCCGTAGCAGTTCGAATAGTTCTCCAAAAAAATAATTTAATTGGCCGAGTAGCACAGGATAAGCCATGCATCGACGAGACAAGTTTGCTTAAATTTCGCAAGAGAATACATTTCTAGAGATTCTGGCCTAAAAGTGCGAAAATCACGGTTTTTCGAGATATTTGAGCTAAAGTTGCATCGAAATGTAATTTTTTTCAATGAAAACTTTAGCGAGGTTAGAATTAGTCGTTTTCTTAAAACCACACATTGAATTACATCGATATCTTTTTTTTTTTTATCGGAATATGGTAAATTACAAATTATTATGCAAATCTACATAAGTTGGAATAAATTTAAATTTACGATTTATTATTCGTTCTTCAAACGTTCATTGCTTAGCTGTACTCTATATTTTGGAGTAATTTTAAAACTTTTTTATCTGATGACAGCAAGAAGTTAACTTAAGTCATAGCAAACCAAAACTAAGTATCGTTGCCCAAAGCTAACGGTAAGTGTAGCGATACTTTGGTCGATCATTTCATTGCCCGACTTTCAGTGTGAACACATTTGTATGTATTTTCGATACTTAAATCGTATAGTAACTTTTTGAGAACACTTGCCCAACTTTTGATATAAGCCACTGTGGCTAACTGTTTATAAAGCCTACAAAACTGCATAGTCAGATTTTACTGTTGCTTAACCCTCTAACCGGCAAGAGTGCCTCAAGGCATGCTTCGCAAAATTTGAAATTTGTCGTTAACTAATTTTTATTTTTATTCCAACTGATAATGGTGCCTTGAGAAACATATCTAATGACCTTTGCTTTGTAGATTTGCGCGCACTTAACGTTTAGTTTTGTTTCTATTAACGGTTTAGTGTGAAAGGTCAGACTTTAGCAAGTGAATTCTTGTGCTTGAATTTTTAAATTTTTAAAACCAAATTACACCGATTTTTAGTTGTCCGATCTAAGTGAAAATTTTTTTTATGATAAGGTAAGGCTGTCTACTTTCTATTTATATACTGGTGAATGTGAAAAAATGAATAAAATTTTGTTGAGAACATGAAAACTGAAGCATGCCTCAGGGCACTGTTGCGGGTTCCAGTGTAAATTTATCGATTTATTCCATTTCATTTTTGTTCACTTTTTCCTATGGTTTTTTTCATTGTTTGTCGCCATTTATCAATTAATTTTATAAAATTATGTAAGGATTGTTCCAGAAAAAACTTATGTTTTGTTTTGACTGTAACAAAAAATCTGCTTCTGAGACCACAGGTGCATATTGCCTGCCAAACCATATATTGCTTCGGAAATTTCGAAATTTTTATTTCTTTGAATTTCTAGACACATACCCCTTTTTCGGTGATGTATAATATTCGTGCCCAGGTAGCTGCCTAAAATGTGCTTTGACATAAGTTTTGTCGTCCATATCACAGTAATCAAATTTAGTCAGATAGCTTTCATATAATTTTCCTTTATTCTTTGTACAGTAGATTTTGATGTACCTGCTCTAGCCTGAGGTGTTGGCATTTTGCTAACCTTTGGGTTAGAAAATCCTGGTTTTCTGCCTGAACCTTTTTTTCGTGAAACAGGTAGACCCTTCTTATAATTAGAAATAACCGTAAAGGCAGTTTTTTCCGATGAACCAAATTTGCAGGTATGTGGACAAAATCAGTTCGCGGACTTTTTGTTGCTTGCTAGATATCTTTGTCATTAACAATGCTATCTTCAAGTGTTATACATCATATTCAACGTCACTTGCGTCTTTTTTAGACCTATAAGATTATGAGCTAGAGCATAATACAAAAAATTAAAAACCTAAGTCCTTAGAAATGGCAGGTAGACGGATCAAACTATACGATATGACCGATGCTCAGATGTTTGAACTTGTGGAATCAATACGCCTAGAAATAGATTTCAGTAGCGAAGATTAAGAGAATGGTCCAAATTACGTACCAGAAGCAATTAGCCTGGAAAACGAAGAATGCATTATAGATATGCAAAATAGGGATTCGTTTACTACCAATGAAGTGAATGGTGCTTTGAACAGTGCACTTGACGCACCTTCGGGACCATCCACATTGAAACCAATAATGGGAAACGAAAATGTTGAAAATATTGAGGCCGAAGAAACAGTGACTAGAACAGCAAAAAAATTAGCAAAAAGACCCCGCTCTCCATTACCATTGATGGAAAGTACTGGTCCAACATATGTCCCTTCTGCTGGTAGCTTCATTGGAGCAGGTAAGAATTGACAATTGCCAACCGGCTTCAAAATACATAACTTGATGTTTCACAGGCATTGAATCAATAAATAAAGATGCAAAAGATTTCTCGAATATCACATGGCGGCAACGGTCCATGAAACTACATGCCAATGAAGTAGCTTTCCGAGGAGACTCATCCCTGCCATCAGAAATAAAAGAATTAAAGACGCCAATGGACATTTTCTGTTATTTCTTCACAAGAAATATAATGGAAATAATTGTATTAGAAACAAATCGAGCAGCTAGATGGGAAAATATCAACACCCCCTCCACGCCACTTTCCAATGTGGTTAGGTAAAGAAGGCGGCAAAAAATGGTGCAAACTATGCAAAAAATCACAAACGCAGTGTGTTTGCTCAAAACGTGACCTGCATTTGTGCTGCTTAAGTGCAAAAAACTGTTTTCATGATTATCATCATAAAAAATAAAACATATTCTTATAGTTTTCTCCTAACTTTCATAACATTTTTCAATAAAAACTAATAATAAATAAAAAAGTATACCTGACTTTTTTTGACGTAAACCCGCAACAGTGCCCTGAGGCACTCTTCACTTTTTTCACCTGGCTGTTACATCAAAATAATAATTGAATTTCTGATAATTTTTTTGAGTTTATTGGGCCATAATTACCCTAGAAAAAACTGTCCGCCTATTTTTTTTTTTTTTTCATTTTTAGAGATTTGCCGGTTAGAGGATTACGTTGAACTTTGGGCCCGTTGAGGAGATCCGAGTAAAGTAAATAATTAACGAATTTCAATGACAACCGGTGCGAACCCTTTGCGCAACACCAGCCGCATCAACCATATAGATATAAATTAATTATTTATTTTAAATTTAGACTAGAGTTTAAAGAGTATGGCCAGGGAATATCAACTCACCTTTTTGAGATAAGTAATCGTCATCATTTTCACTCGATGATGCACCATGCTGCTGCTGTTGATATTTTAACGAGGTTGACGTCAACGTCGACGATGCGCCAAGGGAGGATGATGATGATGATGTTAACCCATAGCAGAAGCACAAACTCAAGACAACATAAAGCTGACTAACGCGCAATAATTTCATGTTGCCTACTTTGTGTAGAAACTACACACACACAGAAACAACGCGCAGAAATTCGTAAAGGCATAAAGTACGAGAAGCAGATGTAGAGATGTGTTCATGTGTTTGCGGAAAGTTAGTGAGAGTGTGCGAGGAAGAGAGCATGGAAAAGACGAAATGAAAATTAAAACATTATACTTTTATTTTGAGTGATTTTATGTTGTTTATTTTTATATAAAAAATATAATTTTTGTATGTAAATTTATTTATTTATTTTTTTGATGAAAGAAATTATCAAATACATTTAGAAGTAGAAGAACACGCACCAATAATTTGATTTTTTTAACTGTTAAAGCGAAAAGTGCACATGGGAAAAACTAAAGAAACGACAAAACTAACAACAATATAGACTTCATGAATTTAGTAGTGACTAACGGAAGGAATACTGAAAGAATTGGCACAGCAAGAAACCAAAATGCAAAAGAAAAACGTTTTTGTTTTATTTTTTACTAATGAACGTATTATTATGTATGTATGTACAGTGAGTCAAAAAAGTTTACGTACACCAGCGTCTATTGAAATAGGATGTTGCGAATCGATTCAAAATTAATAAAAATCTTTAATATCTTAGTTTTAGTCTAAGCGGTAGACATTTATTAAAATCTACAACTAAAAAAATTTAATTTTTCCAAAAACAAGATAAATATTAAATAAAAACATAAAAAGGTAACAAATTCATATCAAAAAAGTTTACGTACATTAATAAGATCTTAAAATATAAGGTTTAATTGCAATACGAATTTTTTTTTTTTGGATGATTTAATATTTTGTTGGCCCAATAATGGCTTCTAGGCGCCGACGCATGCTTTTTACTAATACATGTGTTTCATTTTGCGTTATATTGGCCCACTCAGTTTTTAAAGCTGCTTTTAAGGTTTTCTTTGATGATATTTGGTGTTTTCTGATTCGTCTCTCCAATAAATCCCAAACATGCTCTATGGGGTTAATGTCTGGTGACTGTGGTGGAGTGTGGAATCGCTTGCAATTATAAATTATCCATTCTCGAACAATATGCGATGTGTGTTTGGGGTCGTTGTCTTGTTGGAAACAAAAGTTTTGTCAATTAAGACCCAGTTTGTCCACACTTCGATGCAAATTGTTCTTGAGATTATTCAAATACATATACTTGTCCATTTTGTCGGTTATAAAAATAAGTGCTCTAATTCCAGAAGCAACAATACACCCCCAAACCATTATATTTCCGCCTCCATGCTTCACCGTTGGTATTAAATTTTTTTCATTTAGTTCCTGGTTGACTTTTCTCCACACTTTTCCGGCTCCATCTGACCCAAATATGTTGTATTTAGATTCATCACTGAACAAAACATTTTCCCAAAACGAATCCATCTTTTCCAAGTACTGCTTCGCAAAATCTAGCCTCTTTTTCTTGTTTATTTTAGAAATAAATAAATGGCTTTCGACGTGCAACTCGCTCGTGATACCCCAGCTTTATTCAGGGTATTTCTTATCGTTTGCGGATGAACTTTTTTTTGCGAGTCCTTGCATATTTTTTGTGTCAATTTGACCGCAGAAATTTTCGGATTTTGTCCAACGGCGGCAACGATTTTGCGTTCCTCACGTGGCGATAATATCTTTGGTCGGCCTGACCGTGGCTTTGTATGCAAATAATCGTTATTTATATAAGCGTTTATTACTGCGTGTACACTAGAATGTGATTTTCCTATGATTTTACCAATTTTTCGTAAAGATTTATTTTCGAGATATAATTTTAATATAAATTTGCGTCGTACTTCTACAGAAATTTCCATACCGCGATCCATTGCGACTGACTTCTTTGCACTTTGAACCGAAATGACAATGGAACACGTGTTATACTAATAAGTGCAATACTTCTGATCGCAATAGATGAAAAGTGAGTAAAAAAATTTCCAATTACAGTTATTTTTGATCCAAAAAAAAACAACACGCAGTAAGTAATGTACGTAAACTTGTTTGACTACTTTTTGATCTCTTTTTTATTTTCGTTGTTGTCATAACGCGGTTCTCAAAAGTAACGGTAAAAAAATTGTTCATTTCGACTAATGGAATGTTTATCAAGCTATATAGCATAATAAGTTTAAGAAAATGGAGACAAGAATTCATTTGGAAATGGTTTTAGTTCAAAAATTAAAGTGTACGTAAACTTTTTTGACTCACTGTATGTTAGTACGAGTGTAAAAAGGACGAAAACTATTTTATTGCTTCTATTTGTATATGTTCGTGTGTTCATCAGTGGAGAATCTAAGGGAAGCCACTTAGGGGTTGAAGCTCTCATGGCATGCAAATGTACACTAGATGTTACTGCGGGTAATATTAAAGTTAGTTGAATTCGCTACTGATTTTTTGTATTTGAAATGTGTAGTAGGACACACCATATTATTAACGCGAAACTATATTTTACTTAATTTTAGTAATCTTAACTTGCGGGTATACATACATATGTAAATATATATCTTTTCTAAGGTTATTAATAATCTATAAGATAGACTTCAAAATCGGTGCAGCATTTTATGTATTATAACCAATTATTTTTAGAACAATCTGTTTTCTTTAAATCCTTAAATATAGAATAAAATTTAATAACCTGCATAACTGTATTTTTCCTAACACATTAAACGAGTTTGATGTATTTTCCTTAAAATTATGTGCCTAAAAATTTTAGCTACATACATATACAGTCAGTTTTATGTAAAATTGGCTGGCTTGAGTTGTAAATTTAGTTAAAAATATTTAAGTTGAATATATGTATGTATGTTGGAAACGTGCAGAGAAGCCCAATTGCCAAAGTGGTTGATTCCACTAAAGTTGAGAAAAACGCAAAAGCATATGTAGAAAATTCACAAGGTCGTTATAAGTAGTATTTTGCAGAAAATATTACATGTCACGTGTGTGATACGAGTCTCTCAGAAAAAGAATGTTGCTTAAAAATTTTTTTGTCACTCTCTTTCCCTATACGAATTTCTCTTAGCAGAAATATGTTGCTCACAAAGCTTTTTTGTCACTCTTTCTCTACACAAATCTCTCATTAAAATAGCAAAATGATTACAACGTTCTAGAACAGAGCTGGGCACTACCACACCCGTAGTTTCTTTTCAATGCATGTGTAGTTGTGTTTAAAGATTTGTGCGACGCCAGTCTTGCTGTGTTCGCTTTTCAAGTCAAGCTGAATGTATTTTTACGCTCTCTCGCTTTATTAACATACGCATATGATAAATTATCGTCGTTTCGACGCAGTCACGTACGCGGCACACTTTGCCCAGCTTTGCTCAAAAAACATAGGATTCAGAGTTATATTGTCTTATTATACCCTACACAGAGGGTATCTTCACTTTGTCATTCCGTTTGTAACGCATAGAAGGAGGCGTGGCAGGTATGGAAAAGTATATATATTCTTGATCAGCGTCACCATCTGAGTCGATATAGCTGTCTGTCTGTCCGTCTGTCTGTCTGTCTGTCTGTCTGTCTGTCTGTTAAAATCAAGTTTACGGGAAAACTAAGCAAGCTAATTCAATGAAATTTGGCAGACAGCTCACATCTTCTTGCAAGCTGCTAGCATATAAAAATGGGTGAAATCGGTTCACAGCCACGCCTTCCGCTCATACTCTATGTAAATATACCCAAGTCCATTTTGAAAAAAAGTTGCTGCGATTTTGATGAAACTTGGTGATATGTTGAAGATGAGAACAACATTAAGATTAGACTAGGTCTTAAAATTGCAAAGGCTCTTAAAGAGGCGTGGCACAGCCCTAAATTTTAACTTTTATGACGCCATTGCTCGTAAACTGTGCAAGATATTGTGATGAAATTTGGTACACGGCTACAGATCTTATAAATCTTGAACTACGCATAAAGAGGGCGGAATTATAAAAGTGGGCGTGACATTTCCTAACAATTAAAAATTTGGATTTCGCATAACTCCAAATTGGCACATACGATTTTCATTAAAATTTTAGGGATGATACCACTGAAAGTTGTTAACAATACAAGAAACGTTAATATACTGAGAAATTTATTTTAAGGGCGTGGCACAGCTTACAATATTTATAAACGTTATAAAAAGAGAACTAACAACGCAATCGTTATGAAATTTAATATGGCAGATATACTTGCTAAAAGGTGTCTTCTTGCAAAATTTTGGCACAACTGCGCCAGTGGGTGTGGCACGTCCCATATAAGCGAAATACGTTTAATGCAGTAGAAAGTATGCTATGAGAGTAATCTTCATAAAATTTTGTGTAGAGGTGTCGGTTACTATAAGCTTCAAAATTAAATGAAACTTGACAAGATTGCATCAGTGGGCGTGGCACCTCCCTCATTAACATAAAGTTATAAGTGCTATTTTAAATGAACTATTGGAGCAATTGATCTGAAATTTGATGTAAGTTGTTTAATGGGTATTAGGTACATATGAATCAAAAGCCGGCGAAATAGCAACAGTCGAATTAGTATTGTGATAAAATTTGGTTCGTTTATTGAATCAAAAGTGGGCGGAATTGGAGAAGTGGGCGGGACATATTTCGTGTTTTTCATTTCTATTCTATTTTTGTCAACATTTCCCATATTATTTTGACATTTTCAATCTTTTACCTTTCCCCATCAATTTCATTCGACATTTTCTTTATTCTTTCGACTTTGTCATCAATTTTTCAGCATTTTTCCTATATTTCGACTTAATCAATTTCATTCAACTTTCTTCAATGGTTTTTATAATTTTTCAACAGTTTCAGTTTTTTCCAACACTTTTCCGCATTTTTGAACTTTTGTACATTATTTTCGACTTATTCAACCTCTTTAAAATTTTTTAACATTTATTCAAAATGTACTTTCAATGCAGTGTAGGGTGTGTGAGTTTCGGCCTGGCCGAAGATAACACCTTTACTAGTTTACATTGTTGCACAATCACATTTTGTGTTGGTCCAACGATTGGATAAAAATCAAATTGATTTGATTACATGTCATATGCTCATATTAAAGCAAGGTTTTGACTCGACCAACACATTTTCCACTATGCTTTTTGCAGTATGAATGAGGGAAGAACAATGATATTGGAGTGTGTGCAGAAATAGCAGGAGTGGTATCCGCTAAGGTGATAGTCGACTGTCGCTTTTTTGATTGTCGTTTTTGAAAGCGACACTTAAATAGCTATCACATAAAAATAAGCGATAATCCAGTTGACAATCACCCCACAGAGAGCGAAAAGGCAAAAGTTGATAATCAACTGATCAACGGATATCATTCCAGTTGAAATTGTTGTACATCGCTTAGTAAAATAGATTGGAGCGTCTATACCTTGCTTTATACCCTGCACTTAGCATAAGTTAACTTTGTCATTTCATTAGAAGGGGGCTTGGCAGATATAGAAAAGCACATAAATATATTGCTGATCAGCGTCATCGCTTGACTTCTTGTGAAAATCACGATAACAGGAAATTATTCGAAATAATTTGATGAAATTCAGTACACAAGCTACTCTTTCAAACAAAGCTCGTCGTATTGAAAATGGGTGAAATCCGTCGTGATACCTTTCATGCAAGCAAAAATTTCAAAATGCTATACTGAGAGAATTATTTATGGTAATAGAACTAATTTTCATACTTATACCAAAAACTATTGAGACAAACTCTAGACAAAAAAAGTGAACGAATTTCAGGAGGATGGCACCTACCATTATTCATGACTTCAACAATGACGCATGGGATCTTGGCTACAAATATATGGTATTTACATATTTTCATAGAAGCTTGGCGCCAAGCCCTCCATTGCGAATTTTAAATCACTCTTCCCAACACACGAAGTTAGATGGGCTGAAAAAAAAAAGTAAGAAAAGTGACGGCCTGATAGAATTATTCACGAAGAATGATCAAATCTAAGCAGCCAACACGATAAAAATAAAAGACCACCGGATTTGAATGGGATCTCATCTAAGATTATTATATACTTGGGATAATCGCAGAAGAGTGATCAGAAAGTGTACAACGTCTGTTTGACGAAAGGATTTTTCCCAAAGCATTGAAAAGTTTGTTCTAGTCACCAAATGCATAATCATAGCGCCATCCTCATACCAACCATTATGAGAGTTATCACGTGCAAAAATGCTAAAGACCGGTCCACGATTGCAGGCGTAACCAGAACATTCAAGGGAGTACACCGTACGATCGCAGACGCAGACCGACATAGTTAGGAATTTAAATAAATAAAAATATATTTCTTAAGGATTCCTTAGTTGCTACTAAAAAAAGACCAGAAGCCGAGAAGTCCTCTAGCGCATTATTTTTTGAAGCCACTCTTGATGAACTAGGATATCTGACGCCTGAGTAGGGATCTGCAAAGTATGAGGTTTGTGATAAAAAGGGTTAAATTTTATAAAAATCAAGAGTTATGTTCCGTAAACATAAAAACCAGAATTAATCTTTGCTACAGCGAGCAAAAGATCAAAATTTGTGAACATAAGATTTGATCCCTTAGTTGTTTTCCCGCAGGGTGATTAACAAAAGCAAAAGTTCAGTCTAGTAGTTCAATGAAATTGGAATTTTTTCGGGCTAAAGAGAAACAACACGATCCTTCCTATGCCGGTTCATCAAGGATTTGCAAAGGCGATCCTGATTGCTTAAGAAAAAGTTTAACCAAAAGTGAAATACCATAAAAACAACAAGAAACAGTAGGACAATAAAAGGCCGGAAAATAGCGAAAATGCGACCTAATTAGAACAAAACCTATTAAATTGCACATTGACGCAGTGAATCTTCACGGGACAATCTAATGTATTAAAAGCAAAATCCAATAAAGACAATTCAGTCCATTAAAAGCAAAACAAGAGCAAAATTTAATAAACTCTAAAAAAGCCAATGCCTTAAATAGAAGCAAATCGAAAAACATTTTGCGATTCTAGCAAAATTAAATTAAAATTAAATGGTATTAAAATTCCCACTTCATTGTATGCAAGAAAGTAGGAAACTAAAAAAATATTAAAACTTTTTCCATTGAGGAGTTTTTTTCCGTGGGAAAACCACGCATATCACACGCACTAGAAAGCTTTAAAGTTCTGTCAAATAAAAAATGCGCCCTCCGACCATGTAGACCTACAGCTGATGCAACATCGGATGACATAAAAGGCGTTCATATTGAACAGAGCGGAACTCACCACAGCTGACGGGTAATTCTTTTGGCAACCCTATATGTAAAAATCCATTTAACAGTGCTAGGTGGGTCGACATGATCGAGGTCCTAGAAAATGGAATCCAGGTTCTATAATATCTGAGGAGGATGGTACGTAGCTACTTAAAGAGCATAATGTTGGTATATGATACCAACGGCATGCGGCACAGGGGGCCATCCTTGGCCTAGAGGGAACGCATGTTGTGTTGAAATACTGCATACTGAAATGCCAATTGGCTGATTACTCAGATGACATTGCAGCAGTTATGACAGCCAGAAATACCAGCAACTTTTATCGAGAAAAGATGTGAATGGGCCAATGACGGCCTCGACCTATCAATTGGAAAGACGGAGTTGACTAGATCATCTAAATGAAAGATTTTTCTAGTATTTTAATGGAGTATTCATGCAGTATTTACCAAAGAAGTCTCATAAATGAGGATTCAAGCTCTTTATGGTGAGTTCATTATTGGATTATGCATATAAATTTATCATTTATATTGGAAAATATACTTCAGATTTTTTGCTAGAGACCCAGTAAGACATAGGAGCAGTGGGTAATACTGTAGTAAAACTCTCCAGAAGAGTACTTAGAAAATTGAATCAAATAATTTACTTTAATGTCTTCTACACCTGATTGCCTCTAATGTATTACATGTCAAGAGAAGGGATTTTGTGCTAAGAAATCGTCTTGGAAAAAACTGTAAGTTACTGACGACACAACAAGTGATGAGCAAGTCTGTTGAAATTGGAGTCTCTGAGGAATATGTGATCAGTTATGATGATAATGAAACATCAGCAGTAAGCTGGAAAGACAAGAAGCAAGTGAGTCTATTGTCTTCATATGTGGGCGTACAACCTTTGCACAGAATTGTAAGATAAAAGTCTGAAAAATGAAAAAAAAAATTAATACCATGTCAAAAGGTTGTTAGAGAATATGATTCCCATATGGATGGTGTCGACTTAATGGACTTCTATTTAAGCAGATGCAGAATTACAAGAAAATGGTATTTGCCCATAATAAACTCATGCAAGCAAGTTTGCTCCAAAAAAAAATAATCCCAAAAGAAATACTGAATTTATCAGAAATCAGAATGAGGTCGACCCTGCAGAAGAAACATATTTAAAAAGAAGAAATATACAGCAAGTCATGCCATCATATCAGAGTATAGATGATGGCACTTATCATAAACAAATACAACACAACGGAATGCAGTGTATGATGCCGAATTGTAAAGAAAACTTTAAAAAGAGTACTAACTGTTTTAATAATTTTCATACGAAATTGAACTGTAATCCGCTTTATATAAATTTTCATTAAAGTTTAGTTAAAGTCTTAACTTCAAGTGCATAATGTATCAAAAATAATAAAACACAAGAATTAATTGTGCTTTTTACAAAAAAATTTTGAAAATTTTTTTTTTTATAATTTTTGCCGTAATTTTTCAACACATCTACATCACATACATTTGTTTTCGTTCGAAAATAAAATCTCAATCACTTAAGGGCTAATGAGACCAGGAGATAATAGGTGTAGAAAGACATTATAAACGTTTGTACGGCAGGGCTTTAGTGCCATTGCAACGCATACAAAGGCAGCTCCTTGCACTCTGGCCAAATTTGTTTGGTTGTAACCTTTGCTATTTGGCTGGCTACCACACTAATAAGCCATAAGGGACGATCGTGCGTACAACAATTGTCTACATCCAAAGTATCATTTTTCGAAGAAATGTGCTTAGAATCTAGAACGACCATTATATATTTGGTACTTTTCGAGCGCTTAACAATCTTTAAGCTTACCTGACTCAGCTATCGTTTTTAAGGGAGAAATTTTAGAAACTCTTGAAGTTTGCATCTCAGCTGAAATCAATATGTCTAAATAATACCCTTCCAAAATACATTTTAACTTATCAAACTTCCTATACTTCAGAGAGGGCTTGATATTTTGACAATTAATATGTCCAATATTAAAGTTATGCCTGACGTTATGATTTTAAAAAAGAGCTATCACTGTGAATCGGACCCAAGTAGGCTATATGTATGTGCCATCAATTTAAAAAAGTATCAAGGAAAACTGATAAAAAATATAGAAAAAAAATATTTAGCTCAAAAGAAACATATAAATCATGAATAGAATAGGAAATATTGAACTTAACATGTTTAAAATGTAAATATTGCCGAACTAAGATCTTAAGAAAACAAAGAAAAGAACATTAGGTGGTCATTGAGGTAAGCTCGAGGTTGAATATCACTCAACTTCACCGATCTAGTTTTGAGACATCGTCTCATTAAATCATCTCACAGCGTGACGGAATTTAATTTTATCAAAACAGCCCCATTATTATTTATATAGCAGCAATGATGAATATCAGTTGCACTCAGAGAAACCACCAACTTCGACGCAATAGAGACAGCAACATCAACCAACTTCACAATTCCAGACCGCAGTGGCATACTCAAACTTTTTCATTTCTTTTCGAGTTTTCAACATTTCCCAAACTTTTTTCATTTGTTTAAACTTTGATTTTTTTTTCGCTAAGTCCCATAATTGTTCGATCATTCTCTTTCATCTTTCTTCTTTGCAGCGATTTTGAGTTGTTTCATAACGTTTTTACCTCTATCAACTGTTATTGAGTTTTTCAATATTTCCCATCTTTTTTAGACTTTTTGAACATTATTCATATTTTTTTGACTTGTAATTTTTTTCAACTTTTAATTCTCTCTTTTACAACTGTTTCAACACTTTTCAACCTCATTCCACCTTTACTATCTTTCAAAATTTTTTTCGACTCATGCGTTAAACAGCTTGACGTAAATACCGCCAGCGTAAAAACCGTTTAACGGTAAAACGGCCGTAAAATCCGCTCAAGTAAACAGAATTCCGACGTACGACGACAAATTCAGCTGTCATTTGGTGTAGACAAGAAAGTAATTTTTTTTTTTTTTTTGGTCTTTCGTTTTGTCCGTGAACGAGTACAGACGTGTTTTCGTGTGTTTTCGCTCGAATGGGTCTTAGCGTCTGACCCGTCCCACGTGTTTTTTTCAAAGCTGTGAGACTTATAGGTTAAGAACGAATTCAATCCCAGTGGGATATCAATTTAGCCTTAAAAAAGGCGATCGTTTAATTAAGTGATTAACATCACGACGATAGTAAGGACTCAATAAAAACCTTGTGTTTCTCGAGTCCTTTTTTAGGTAAATATATATGCCTATCGGAATGATTTGCATATTGTAAGAGAGAGAAAGAGATAGAGAAAGTAATTTTTGTACTGAAAAATATTTGATTGTGACAGAATGAAACCATTTTTATACCCTGCACAGAGGGTATATTCACTTTGTCATTCCGTTTGTAACGCATAGAAGGGGGCGTGGTAGGTATAGAAAAGTACATATTCTTGATCAACGTCACCACCTGAGTCGATATAGCTGTGTCCGTCTGTCTGTCTGTGTGTCTGTCTGTTGAAATCAGGTTTACGAGAAAACTAAGCAAGCTAACTCAATGAAATTTGGCACACAGGTCAAACCTTCTTGCAAGCCGCTAGCATATAAAAATTGGCGAAATCGGTTAACGGCCACGCCTTCCGCCCACACTCTATGTAAATATAACCAATTCCATTTTGAAAAAAAGTTGCTGCGATTTTGATGAAACTTGGTGATTTGGTGAAGATGAGAACAAAATTAAGATTAGGCTAGTTTTGAAGTTTGCAAAGACTCTTAAAGGGGCGTGGCACAGCCTTAAATTTTAACTTTTAGAACGCCATAGCTCGTAAACCGTGCAAGATATTGTGATGAAATTTGGTACACGAATACAGATCTTATGAATCATGTATTGCGCATAAAGTGGGCGGAATTGTAAAAGTGGGTGTGGCACTTTTTGGTAATTGAAAATTTGGATTTCGTATAACTCCAAATTGGCACATGCGATTTGCATAAAAATTTTAGTTATGATACCACTGAAAGCAGTCGTCAATACAACTTTATTCAATGTTCTGGAAAATTTTGTTGAAGGGCGTGGCACAGCCTACAATATTTATAAACGTCATGAAAAGAGAACTAACAACGCAATCGCTATGAAATTTAATATGGCAGATATTCTCGCTAAAAGGTGTCTTCTTGCATGGTACAATGGTGCCGGTGGGTGTGGCACCTCCCATATAAGCAAAATACGTTTAATGCTATGGATAGTGTGCTATGAGAGTAATCTTCATAAAATTTTGTGTAGAGGTGTCGGTTACTATAAGCTTTGAAATTCAATGAAACTTGACAAGATTGTATCAGTGGGCGTGGCACCTCCCTCATTAACATTAAGTTGTAAGTGGTATTTTAAGTAAGCTTTTGGAGCAATTGATCTGAAATTTGATGTAAGTGGTTTACTGGGTATTAGGTACATATGAATCAAAAGCTTTTGAAATAGTAATAGTGGGCGTGGAACCTCCCATACAATTAAAATACCTAAAGTGGCATAACTATCGAAATATATGAGCAATCATAATGAAATTTGGTGTAAGAGGTTTGTTTATGAAAGGCTATTTTTGGATCAAAATCGGACTGTATTGTACAAGTGGGTGTGTCACCGCCCTAAGTTTTAGGAATAATTACGGCACATATCGCAAACTATACAAGCTATTGTGCTAAAATTTGGTTTGTGCATGTCAATCACGAATATCATTTATTGAAGCAAAAGTGGGCGGAATTGGAGAAGTGGGTGTGACATATTTCGTGTTTTACATTTCTATTCTATTTATTTTTCAACATTTCCCTTATTTTTTCGACATTTTCAACCTTTTACCTTTTCCCATTCAATTTCATTCGACATTTTCTTCGACTCTTTTATTAATTTTTCAGCATTTTTCATATTTTTCGACTTATTAAATTTTTTTCAATTTTTTTCAATGGTTTTTATATACTTTCAGCATTTTCAGTTTTTTCCAACATTTTTGAACCTTTTTACATTATTTTCGACTTATTTAACCTCTTCAACATTTTTTTAACATATATGTAAAAAGCACTTTCAATGAAGTGTAGGGTATGTGACTTTCGGCCTGGCCGAAGGTAACACCTTTACTAGTTCTATGTTCAAGTTTGTAACTAATGGATAAATATATATAAATATCGAGGGACTCCAAATATATCCTACATATCGTCACATAATATCCAAAAAGCCGTAACCATATATTTTAGTTTTACACAAGAGAAGCAAAAATCAATGAATGCTGCAAAAATAAATTGTTATGTATTTCTTATTTAAAAGAAATTGAAAAGAGTTAAATCTTACTTAGCTATCGAAAGAATTCAAATATTGTGATTCATATTTTTTTTCATACTAGTGTGCTATGTCTATTTGCTAAATGAAACTCAATAACTTGTAGTTACGGCCTTTTGAATTTTGTTAGTAAAATCTTTATTATCGAACATTTGACTTAAAAATTTTGTTGGGATATGTAGTATAGTCAAATGCATCATAATCAATCAAAAAATCGATTATGAATTTTTTGTGGTTACGGCTTTTGGATGTTTGTTTTAGTATGTATATTAGGGTGGGTCAAACTTTTTGGCTGCAAAGAGTATAGCAAAAAAAAAAACATCTACGGCAATTCCATCGAGCTGGCGAAAAATTCATTAAAGTTTGGGAGTCGGAAAAACGCTGAAAAAGTACATTCATATACCAATAAGAATAGTTAAGATTCTATCTAAATTCAGTTTTTATAATGTTGGTTTCTTAAAACATTTTTTTACGCTTAGCATCCATTTATGTTTATACACAGTGCGAAAGTTTTCTGCTCAGACCTTTTATCTCTCGCCTTAACGCGAATTCTCATCTGCCGACATTATATGTATGTTATATATATATCGTTGAAAAGGGTTTGCGAACTTATTTACAACGCGCTATCATGTCAGATAGCTTAAGCCATGACATTCCGCTTGACAGCCCATAAAAAAATAAATTGTGTGGGTCTAAATACCACAAAGACATATGAATTGTTGGAAAAAATTTTCAGGAAAGTGCTGCTTGGAAGTCGCCCGGAGCACCAATAACGCAAAAAAAACACTCAAGTATAATCAAATCAATGCTGAGCGCTTTCTACGTTAGCAAGGATTTGGTGGATCACGAGTTTTTTTCCAAATTGCCAAACAGTAGCGGCAGTATTCTACCTTGTAGTTTTACAGAGTCTGTTTGCAAGAATTTGTAAGGTGCGGCCAGAACAAAAGTAAACGGAAAGAGTTGATGTTTGTTGCGCGACAATGCACCTACTAAAAATGCCATTTAAAACGCCAATTTCTAGCAAAAAAAATCATGTGTGCGTGCTTGACTCCCCGCCGTATTCATTTGATTTATGCGTTAAACAGCATTCGGTCGATTGATGTAAATAACGCCAGCGGTGAGCCGCTGTCAAAATTATATCAAACTTGACTGAATGAAATGGAACAGAATTGCGGCGTACGACATAAAAGCCGCTACGGCTGACGGTGGAATTAGATTTAATTTTTATTTTGCCGTTGCGGCAGACAGATCAATGTTGCATTTCCAATGAGCTTGTGCTAATTTAATTATATGTATAAGTTTGTAGTGTAATTTTTCATTTTATGAAAAGTGATTATAATAAAATAAGCAACATGAATGAGTTAAATTAAACAAGAAGAAGTATTTTCGCATAAAAATATTTTTCAATACAAAAATAATTTTTTTGTCAACACAAATCGACAGCGGAATTTGCCATCGTACGTCGCAATTCTGTTTACTCGAACGAATTTTACATCGCTTTTACTGTTAAAAGTTTTTAACGCTGGCGGTATTTACGTCAACCGCCCGAATTCTGTTTATCGCCAACGCTATGTAAATTATTTTTATTTCCGAAACAGAAATTGGTGCTCAAAGTTTATTTTTTCGAGGACGTGGTGTAGTTACCAGCAACGCAGCGGTGTCGCGATAACTGGGGGCAGTGTCAGTTAACGAAATGTGTCATTCATTTGAATCACATTTTCGACACGATCAACAGAGTGTAGATGCGGAAGAGAAGTATTTTATATAATAAATGAAAAACATTGAATTGTTTGGGTCTTATGAGAAAAGTCTGGGTTGAAAAATGTCGCACTGTGTGTTTTCAAAATCATATCAATGTATTCATATGTAAATGTGTATATTCAAAATATGACTGCATTTAATTCTGCTTTAAACAAAATATGTATGTTCTTCATCCATTAATATTTAACTGCAATATAGAGCTGTTAGCTCAAGTGCCTTTTTCATTTTTATACGAAAACTGCAGAACGAGCCAACATTTTGAAGTTTTAGGCAAAATTAGTTGAGACCTATGATTTAAATCTAAATAGCTAAGAAAGCTAATAGCTGAAATAGCTAAATTCTATATTTTAGTACTAAATATATTACCAAATGGTTATAAGTCCATGCATTTAGGTGTATTGAAAGTTAAATAAAATGGTGTCGGACGGGTTCATTTTCCATTATATAGTCATCGAAAGTTGCGGATATACAATTTTGTATTTTTCACATGAAATATCATTTAATAAGTCACAATATTGGTTGATCAAAGCTTAAGCTGTCAAACAGTTTTCGAGATGTACTTATTTTTCTGAATTATTATTGACGGATTTTTTTAAAACTCCGATATTTTACAAAAAAATAAATGGCACATAATTTCAGTTACATGTCCAGAAAGACTAATTCATTACCTTCGAAACGATGAAACATTTGTACAAAATTTTTCATATTAATTTTTTTTATCGAAAAACAAAAATGAAATACTTCGGAATTTGATTTAACAGCAACAATAACAACAGCATTAATAACAACAGCAATAATAACAACAGCAATAATAACAACAGCAACAATAACAACAACAATAATAGCAAAAACAATAGCAGCCATAATAAAAACAACACTATAGTTTGTGGCGCTATATTTCATACAAAAAATGTTTGTTGAAATAGAAAAAATAAAATTAGAAATTTGACGACTCATTAAAAAATAGGTACACAATTTTGATTGCAATGCAAAAAGCGACATCCTGTATTTCGACAAAGAACGGGTTAATATGAAGAAATTTTGTACAAATGCCGCATATTTTAAAGTGAATAAATCATTGCTTGCTGATATGTTATTAAAACTAAAAGTATGAAAAAGAATCGGCCAAAGTTTTAGAAAACCCAAAGTATCACGAAAGCTACAGGTTAGATTTCAAACTCTTGTGTACCAAAATTAAGTAATCTTACATATGACATCCATATATTAAAGAACAATCCAGTGATACTCAACTTATATCCATTTTTCGAAAATTTTATCCGCGATTTCCGATGGCTATATCTTCGAAACTAAATCCGAGCCGATTGCACATTAATTCTGAGAATTGCAAAGAACACAAGAAAAATTTTGTTTCATAAAATTTGGCAAGCGTGAGCTCAAGTTAACTTAAGGCCAAAACTTTCCTTGTGCTGCGATTCTTATGTTGTGTGTTTGTTTCCATAGTTATAGGATGAACGATTTTTCTAAAACTCATAGAGCGACAACACTGATACACAACTGCAGCGGTGATGTATATGCTGAAGTGTATCTTATATCTTGTATAGGATGAATTTTATTGCATACATATACATATGTACATGTAAGAAAAAAAAAAAAAACGAAACTTAAAATGATTTACTTGCGGGCGGATTTGTAGTATTTTTGAATTATTTGAAATGGATACTAAATCAAACTTTTGGATAAATTCAATACAACTTTTTTTTCAAAATATAACAATAACACTTTTAGCATACTGCATTGCTAATTTTTTTTAATGCTTGAATTTTTTCTTACACACAACACATTTTGCTTAAAATAAACAAACATCTGCTTTAGAGTTCTTTAACTCTTTTAGGAATTCAAAACGAAATTTCTATTTATTTCTTAATGTATTTGAATTCTTTTTGTATTCATCAAAATTGGTTTTTTATACATATATCTTTTCGCTGTTTAATATTCACACACAGAGTGAGAGCAGACGTTTAGTTACGAGTACGCGAACACATTCCAACGCACATCCGACCTATGAGTTGCTCAGAGATACAGCAAACATAAGAAACTGTTGTTGACTGGACGAATAGATACATGGATGGATAAATAAAAACAGATACTCGTCCGTTCTTGCTCTTGTGTTAAAATCTCTGCCGTTGGCTGGAAAAAGACAATGAATGGCACAGTTTGCATTGAGATGATATTTGAACAATGTTGCCATCACAAGAACATAGACAGCGTTTACACGCGGAAACTCTTCAAAGAAAGTTTCCCTGTCTGTTGGCAAGAAGGGAAAAACGAAAGGGTGTGGTGTACAGAATTTGTCGTACACGCGAAATCCCTTTCGTTCTATTCTTTAGCTGATATTATGCTTTGAATTTACGTTTGTTGATGCAGTAATTGCTTTGAAATTTTCTTGCACAAACAAATTCTAGTTTCCGTGTGTAAACGCATAAGAAATTCACAAAAGAGAATAAACAAGAATTTCTCAGACTGAATTTGCTCGTGTAAACGTTGACTTTGAAAATTTCTTGCACAAACAAATTCTAGTTTCCGTGTGTAAACGCAAAAGAAATTCACAAAAGAGAATAAACAAGAATTTCTCAGACTGAATTTGCTCGTGTAAACGTTGACTTTGAAATTTTCTTGCACAAACAAATTCTAGTTTCCGTTTGTAAACGCAAAAGAAATTCACAAAAGAGAATAAACAAGAATTTCTCAGACTGAATTTGCTCGTGTAAACGTTGACTTTGAAAATTTCTTGCACAAACAAATTCTAGTTTCCGTGTGTAAACGCATAAGAAATTCACAAAAGAGAATAGACAAGAATTTCTCAGACTGAATTTGCTCGTGTAAACGTTGACTTTGAAATTTTCTAGTTTCCGTGTGTAAACGCAAAAGAAATTCACAAAAAAGAATAGACAAGAATTTCTCAGACTGAATTTGCTCGTGTAAACGTTGACTTTGAAATTTTCTTGCACAAACAAATTCTAGTTTCCGTGTGTAAACGCATAAGAAATTCACAAAAGAGAATAGACAAGAATTTCTCAGACTGAATTTGCTCGTGTAAACGTTGACTTTGAAATTTTCTTGCACAAACAAATTCTAGTTTCCGTGTGTAAACGCAAAAGAAATTCACAAAAAAGAATAGACAAGAATTTCTCAGACTGAATTTGCTCGTGTAAACGTTGACTTAGGCATTATATCGGGGCTAACAAAAATGCCGCTATTGTATTGAATTTTGGAATACACATAGATCTTAAGTGAAAGTATGTTTTTGTGTACACACGTCAACGTGTTCTCTGAGATTTCTTGCTACAAAATCTCATGTTGAACACTAAATAGCGACCTACTTTAATAATTAACTTAAGTTTACTTCAGCAAAAATTCTTTATTTCGTTTTTAAACGTACTTTTTTTACGTGATTTTTTAATTCTGAGATTAGTATGTAATCAAAAAGTGTCGTTCGGATCCAGTTTCGGAGATATAACCATTGAGAGTAAACAATATAACTCTTATAAAAGCGGTATAACTTGAGAAACCCTTGATAGATTTCCAAAATATGGTTATCATGTGAAAGGTAATTCAAAAATATATTAATTTTCTTTTAAAGTTTTCGATATATGACGATTTTTGTAAAATGTTGACCGTTATTTTTCTCACAGCATGTTTTATTAACGTATAAATTTTTAAGGATCACAAGAAAGTTGAGCCCATTTTCATTAAAATGATGCATCTCCGGTGTCAGTGTGCTCCAGTTTCGGACATATAGCCATCGAAATTTAAAATATATAACTTTTATAAAAATCAGTATTTCAAGCAGTTTTCTAAAATATTGTTATCATATAAAAGGCAATCAATAAGGCATAAAACCGACATTGAGGAATTACTTGCAAAGTTTTCGAAACATGGCGATTTTTGTAAAATGTTGATGTTTTTTCCAAAAAACCATAATTTTTTTCAAAAACTGTGCAATTGAAGTATAATTGTTTTAGCACGATTTAAAATTTAATCTCATTTTCTTTAAAGTTATGCATCTCTTCCGCCAAATTTTTTTATATTAACCCATTTTTTATCGGAAAATTTATTCAAAATATATTTTTGAAAACTACTTACTTAAGAAAACCATGATTTAATTATTAAGATTCTCGCAAGCTGTCAAACTCACATCTGAAAGTGTGTAATGTCAGAAAGCTGGAGTGTCAAAATTAGTATTCAGAGAAAAAAAAATCGAAAAAAAATCTATTACAATTTGACACTAGACCTAAATACTTTTGGAAGAAGCAGCATTTTTTTTCGCAGTAACCTTATATAGTTAATTCATGATGAAAACTTCATATTTATGCACAACTACAACAACAGCGGGTCTGGTTGTGAGAGGCTGACGAAAAAAGTTTCACTCAATAGCTCGAAAAGTAAGCCTTAAAGAGAAAATTATGTTAAGATCAATGTTGTAGAGCAGATGAAAACACATTGATTTCACGCCCGAAAAGTTTTGGTAATGACCATCTCCATTTAAAAAAAAAGAAAGAGATTTTTATTGAAAGTTTAAAACTAAAATTACGCGTTCAGATCTGAAAACTATTTTGCCCCAAAATAACTATTTATGCTCAAAATTATAGTATTTATTGGAAACTTTCAAACGGTGAAAGAAGCACCAAATTTTATCGTATGGAGATTGACAAACTGGTAGGACAGCTCAATTAAATATACAAAATATCTGCAGAAAAAGCTTTTTCCTACATTTATAGTTCAAAGAGTGAGAAGTTAGCACCGATTTCTTACAATTTTTAATAGTAATTTTTGAAAAAATTTCTTTAAGACAAATGTAATTACTCAGAATAATTTAAAATTGTTTTAGTTATAGAAAACGCTTTTTCATTCGTTTATAGGTCAAATGATAAAAGATTTGCAGTTTAATATACAAATTTATGGAGTTACAAAAATAATTGCAAAAATATAACAGTCCACTCTATTGCTCAATTCTATTGGAATATTTCTAATTGATAGAGAGAGAGAGTAATGTTTCTTTTCCTTTCGTTTACGTTTGAATAGCTGCAAACGTATCGTTCTTCGCAGACCGTTGATTTGATATTTCGGGCATTTCACGTGAAGCGGACAAAAAAAAATAGATTTCGATACTTTCATTTTCCATACTTTTCAACCTCTTTTGATGTTTTTCAATATCTTATTTTTCAACAATTTAAATATTTTCCATAATTTTTTATTCAAATTTTTTCAATATATTGCAAATTTTTTCGACTATTTCAGCCTTAAAACGAAAAACCGAGTTGGGGTTGGTCTCCTGGTACTATTATATACTATTATAATCTTGT
Organism: Meiosimyza decipiens; assembly: GCA_963680825.1. Lineage (NCBI taxonomy): Eukaryota > Metazoa > Arthropoda > Insecta > Diptera > Lauxaniidae > Meiosimyza > Meiosimyza decipiens. The sequence goes on along the minus strand of OY804262.1, from coordinate 4,793,169 downwards.
GTTATGCAGAAACGCGCGTTGGTTAACGAGCGTTGCTAACACGCTCACATGAACCGAGCCTAATATTCGCGTTTCTTAAACGCGCGTTCAAACGCATGTTGTTTTTATTGACGCTGAAGTTATGTTAAAACGCGCGTTGAAAAAATGCTCATTTGAATTTAGCCTAAATGTATGTACAAATACACGTTACTCATACAAACTGCTGGCACTTTCTGAACGTTGGGTTTTTTATGAACTTTAAGATTTGAAAAAGAAGTACCAGGAGATCGACCATTGTTCGGTTCGAGGTTGAAAAGTCAAAAAAATATGCAAATGTTGAAAAAAGTTCAATCAGGTTAAATAATTCAAAAATATATGGAAAATATTCAAAAAGTTGAAAGAGCTGAAATTCGAATAAGTTGAAAACTGTTCGAAAGTGTGAGAAAGCTTGAAAATTAAAAAAAACTAGTAAAGGTGTTATTTTCGGCCAGACCGAAACTCACATACCCTACACTGCATTGAAAGTACTTTTTAAATAAATGTTGAAAAAATGTTGAAGAGGTTGAATAAGTCGAAAATAATGTAAAAAGGTTCAAAAATGTTGAAGTCTGTTGGAAAAAACTGAAAATGTCAGAAGGATATGAAAACCATTAGAGAAAGTTGAAAGAAATTTAATAAGTCGAAAAGTATGAAAAATGCTGAAAAATTGATGAAAAAGTCGAAAGAAATCGAAGGAGAAAGGTAAAAGAATGAAAATGTCAAAAGAATATGGGAAATGTTGAAAGAAATAGAATAGAAATGAAAAAGCACGAAATATTCCACGCCCACTTCTCCAATTCCGCCCACTTTTGTTTCAATAAATGACATTCGTGATTGACATGCACAATACAAATTTTAGGGCGGTGACACACCCACTTGTACAATACAGTCCGATTTTGATCCAAAAATAGCCTTCCATAAACAAACCTCTTACACCAAATTTCAGTATGATTGCTCATATTTCACTTAAGGTATTTTAATTGTATGGGAGGTGCCACGCCCACTGTTGGTATTTCAAAAGCTTTTGATTCATATGCACCTAATACCCAGTAAACCACTTACTTCAAATTTCAGATCAATTGCTCCAATAGTTCACTTAAAATAGCACTTACAACTTTATGTTAATTATGGAGGTGCCATGCCCACTGATGCAATCTTTTCAAGTTTCATTGAATTTAAAAGCGTATGGTAACCGGCACCTCTACACAAAATTTTATGAAGATTACTCTCATAGCACACTATCTATAGCATTAAACGTATTTTGCTTATATGGGAGGTGCCACACCCACCGGCACTATTGTACCAAAATTTTGCAAGAAGACACCTTTAAACGAGTATATCTGCCATACTAAATTTCATAGCGATTGCGTTGTTAGTTCTATTTTTATAACTTTTATAAATATTGTAGGCTGTGCCACGTCCTTCAACAAAATTTTCCAGAATATTGAATAAACTTGTATTGATGACTACTTTCAGTGGTATCATGCCTAAAATTTTAATGAAAATCGTATGTGCCAATTTGGAGTTATACGAAATCCAATTTTTTAATTGTTGAAAAATGCCACGCCCACTTTTACAATTCCGCCCACTTTATGCGCAATTCAAAATTCATAAGATCTGTATCCGTGTACCAAATTTCATCACAATATCTTGCACAGTTTTCGAGCAATGGCGTCATAAAACTTAAAATTTAGGGCTGTGCCACGCCTCTTTAAGAGCCTTTGCCTAGCCTAATCTTAATGTTGTTCTCATATTCACCAAATCACCAATTTTGATCAAAATCGCAGCAACTTTTTTTCAAAATGGACTTGGGTATATTTACATAGAGTATGAGCGGAAGGCGTGGCTGTTAACCGATTTCGCCCAGTTTTATATGCTAGCAGCTTGCATGAAGATGTGAGCTGTGTGCCAAATTTCATTGAATTAGTTTGCTTAGTTTTTGCGTAAACCTGATTTCAACAGACAGACAGACACACAGACAGACAGACAGACAGACAGACACACAGACACACAGACAGACAGACGGACATAGCTATATAAACTCAGTTGGTGACGCTGATCAAGAATATATATACTTTTCCATACCTGCCACGCCCCCTTCCATGCGTTACAAACGGAATGACAAAGTGAATATACCCTCTGTGTAGGGTATAAAAACATGGTAAATCTTGAAAAACGTCGAAAGAAGATAAAAAGGTCTTAAAAGGTCTAAAAAGTATGGAAAATATTGAAAAGGGCTGAAAAATTCCAAAAATATTGGAAAAGTCGATATAAAAGGAAAGGTTCCATTAAAAAAGTTAAGCGATCTTGAAGACGTCGAAAAAAATATGCAACGTCCCTAGAAACATCAGGGAAAGCTGTGAAGACAAAAATCCAGCTTACAAGATAGTGAAGTCTTTAAAATAGCTTTGTATCGTTATTAATAAGATTGTTCAGTTTTATTCAATTAATTTAATATTACATATTTTACTCATATGCAGCCCCTTAAGCAGAATAACAATGTTTAATGTTGACAAAATGCAAACATTACAATTTAGTTAAAGTCAATGTTCGCTTTGGTTTTGTTTATGGTGGCTGTATTTAAGGAGGTCATAATTTTAATATTAATTTATTTTTGTGGACATTGGCTGCAATGGCCGTACTAACGATGCGGGAGTGTTCCTGCAAAGTAATTTTAAAACTGTTTTGGAGGAAGAAAAAGATCTGCCTGCAAATAGTTTAGTTGGGAAAGGACGGAGTCTACCTAACGTCATAATTGCGGACGATGCGTTCCCCCTTCAAAAACATATTATGAAGCCTTACCCATACCATACCAATTGCGAGCGAAAAAAAATGTTTAACAAAAGGCTTTCGCGTGCAAGACATGTTGTTGAACATGCGTTTGGTATTTTATCGAATAGGTTCAGAATTTTTCTAACAAAAATTCAGTTAAAGGTGCTTTTTGTGTTTTTCACAACTTTCTTATAGAAAATGACACAATTTATGTAAATAGCATCGAAAAAGCTCCCGCATGTGGCAGTTCCACCTCAGATAATAAAAATTTATGCAACTCTCGAAAGAGTGAAGCAGGAAAAATTCGGCAGGACTTTATGGCTTATTTTAATGAAGAATGGCTATGAAATGTTATAATTTAAAATTTTTTATGGTATTGCTGTAATTTTGTACTACTAAATAAAAAACATAATGAAGTAAACGTTTTTGTGTTCATATTCAGTCTATTTATTTTCTTTAACACTTTGTGAGTTCATAAATCGGAGTAGAATAAAGCAAAACTTTCGGGAATTATAAAAACTTTAAGGATATAAATAATCATATGATATTTCTTTTGATGATGTTACAGTATTAATTACATTTGAAATGCCCGAACAATATGAAAGTGTTGCTATATTTTGAACCACTCTATATAATTCAATAAATTTTAGATGCTCTTTTTCAAAATAAAATTTATTTTTATTAAATTTTTTTTTTTTGAAAATATCACAGAGTAACATAACGTCTTAGATTTCTTTTTTGAAAATATTTTAATTCATTTTATCTTATATTCTATTTTTAAAAATATCACATTCATTTATTTTAAATTCTATTTTTGAAAATACTTTAAATTCATCTAAAATCTTAGTTTTTCTTCTTAAATATCAAAATGTAGTCAATTTTTTCTTAAATCTTTTCTTTTTATAAATATCACATTGTAATTCATTTCTTTTTTTAAAAATCAAATTATTTCATTTTATCTTAAATATAAGCTTAAATTAAAAATTAAAAAAAAAAAATTAAATAATGTTCAATCTTCCTCTTCAAATACCATATCCATGGACATTTGCAAAATATCTTTGTTAGAATGAGCCGTTGATACGGATGATGAAGTAGATGATGACGATTTTTGTTTGGATTTCTGCATTAGTTCATACATAAGGCACTGAATCTGCCATGCAGCATCAGATTGATCCTCGGAATTTATTTCTTCCATTTGGCTAGTTACGAGAGCCCCCAACCACGCATATTTCCTCCCATTTTTCTTTCGTTTTTCAATAAGGCTTCCAAGATTACTTAAATCTTTTTGGAAGCCATTGAAATGCTGCTTTCCGCTCTACGAAAAATGAATGATTATGTTGAAAATTTATATTATAACAATGATTACCTTTGATTTTTTCCTTTGCCCTTCTCTATTGCAGTAGCTGTTACTTCTTCTTGTTGACGACGAAGAATCCTCTATAATGGAAAGACTATCATTTGTTGATACCAATAATAAAAAATTTAAAAAAATTCAATCACCTTTCATTTTATATTTACTTCGCTGTATGTTCTCTCACGGCCGTCATTTAAAATGGAATCGTTGGTCTCTCGAATGGGCTAAAAACATAAAAAAAAGTTAAAAATCTGTGAAACTAATTTTATATAAAATTACCTCTATATTTCCTTTTCCACTTCTACACATGGTATGCTGTGTTAAAAAGGCCAACTGGTCGAAGCACCACAGTTTGGGCCCATACACATCGCTTGCTCCAGCTCCGCTTTTTTTGGACCTTGCGATTTGCCTCTGCTCCGACATAAAATGCAAGTGCAGCTATCCCTCGATTTACGCGGTAGATAGGTTTTTGACAAAACCGCGTAACTCAAAACTGCGTAAATTGAGATGAGAAGTCCATATAAGTTGAGTGGATTGGTTTTCAAAACTTAGAAATAGCGTTTATCGAGAAATAGAACTCAAAGAAAATAGCAAAATTGGTAAAAAAATCCGCGTAAACTGAACCCGTAATGTTCATATGTCCATACCTACCTAATGAAAAATTGAAGGTTATGTAAAAAATAATAATTAAACAAAACAATTAGATTTTTTGGAATTAATTAATATTTTTAAAATTCAATCACATACCCAAAGTATTAATCAAAATAGTAAGAAAATTAAATAAAAAAGTAACATGAAAGTAAAACAAAAATACCGTTAAAGGTAAATTAAAACTAGTAAAGGTGTTATCTTCGGCCAGGCCGAAACTCACAAACCCTATACTGCATTAAAAGTACTTTTCAAATAAATGTTAAAAAAATGTCGAAGAGGTTGAATAAGTCGAAAATAATGTAAAAAGGTTTAAAAATGTTGAAAAGTGTTGGAAAAAACTGAAAATGTCAAAAGAATATGAGAAATGTTGAAAAAAATAGAATAGAAATGAAAAACACGAAATATGTCACGCCCACTCCTACAATTCCGCCCACTTTTGTTTCAATAAATGATTCGTGATTAACATGATCAAACCAAATTTTAGCACAATAGCTTGTATAGCTTGCGATACGTGCCGTAATTATTCTTAAAATTTAGGGCGGTGACACACCCACTGGTACAATCCACTCAGATTTTGATCAAAAAGTAGCCTTCCATAAACAAAACTCTTGCACCAAATTTCAGTATGATTGCTCATATATTTCGATAGTTATGCCACTTAAGGTATTTTAATTGTATGGGAGGTGCCACGCCCACTGTTGGTATTTCAAAAGCTTTTGATTCATATGCACCTAATACCCAGTAAACCACTTACTTCAAATTTCAGATCAATTGCTCCAATAGTTCACTTAAAATAGCACTTACAACTTTATGTTAATGAGGGAGGTGCCATGCCCACTGATGCAATCTTTTCAAGTTTCATTGAATTTAAAAGCGTATGGTAACCGGCACCTCTACACAAAATTTTATGAAGATTACTCTCATAGCACACTATCTATAGCATTAAACGTATTTTTCTTATATGGGAGGTGCCACACCCACCGGCACTATTGTACCAAAATTTTGCAAGAAGACACCTTTAAACGAGTATATCTGCCATACTAAATTTCATAGCGATTGCGTTGTTAGTTCTCTTTTTATAACGTTTATAAATATTGTAGACTGTGCCACGCCCTACAACAAAATTTTCTTGAATATTGAATAAACTTGTATTGACGACTGCTTTCGGTAGTATCATACCTAAAATTTTTATGAAAATCGTATGTGCCAATTTGGAGTTATACGAAATCCAAATTTTCAATTACTAAAAAGTGCCACGCCCACTTTTACAATTCCACCCATTTTATGCGGAATTCAAGATGTATAAGATTTGTATTCGTGTACCAAATTTCATCACAATATCTTGCACGGTTTACGAGCTATGGCGTTATAAAAGTTAAAATTTAGGGCAGTGCCACACCCCTTTAAGAGCCTTTGCAAACCTTAGACCTAGCCTAATCTTAATTTTGTTCTCATCTTCACCAAATCACCAAGTTTCATCACAATCGCAGGAACTTTTTTTCAAAATGGACTTGGGTATATTTACATAGAGTATGGGCGGAAGGCGTGGCCGTTAACCGATTTCGCCAATTTTTATATGCTAGCAGCTTGCAAGAAGGTTTGACCTGTGTGCCAAATTTCATTGAGTTAGCTTGCTTAGTTTTCTCGTAAACCTGATTTCAACAGACAGACACACAGACAGACAGACAGACGGACATAGCTATATCGACTCAGGTGGTGACGCTGATCAAGAATATATATAATTTTCCATACCTGCCACGCCCCCTTCTATGCGTTACAAACGGAATGACAAAGTGAATATACCCTCTGTGTAGGGTATAAAAAAAATTCATTCATCACTGCTGTCTGCTATCATCAATTATTTTCCTTGCATTTGGCTAAATATTGCTCTCAATTGATATTGAACTTTCAACGCTTTCATAAGTCTCTTTGATGGTTTCCGGTTAGCAAGTTACCTTTGCCACAAATTCTGTATTCAATGGTTGTTTCTTGTTCTTATTTAAATCTTTACAAGTTTTTTGATATTAAACACAACAATTTCGAATTTTGGTGAAGTACTTTTCTACTTAAGTTCAGTGATTTGTGAAAAATTTGTGGTAATCGGTGGGAAACTACGACAAATCGTAATATTTCTACCGTTAAATTATCACGTGTTGATTGTTAGAAGAGACATTGTTTTCGTAAACTGCACGGTACTTTGTACCGTGATACCGTGATACATTTTATCTCATATATTTTTCTATAGTAATTCTCTCTTTTACAGATGAATGCGAATGTTTAACTCGATAAGGCTGCTGCTGCTGAAACACATAAATAAAATATCTAAAGGTCAACCTTAACGTTTGAAAATCTCTAAGGCGTTAATGGAGGCTTGCGCTAATATTCCAGTAGCAGATATCGTCTGTGTAGCGGCTGAATAATATTAAAAGTGTTTGAGATGCAAGCAATTCTACATGGTGTAAGACATGTTCACTAATATTTAAATATATTCTTTTGACAAAACATTTCATGAAACTTTGTATGTACATATATGTAAATAAAATAAATAAATATCTTGCTGAGCTTACTGTTTGGTACAATAACATAAAAAAAAAATACAAAAACAGAAACCAAACCCGAAAAACGGCTAAGGCCAGACATACTATGAATAGTTAAATGGAATCATCAGTGACTTTTAAGCTCTGATGATTCTATTTAGCAATAGATGAAACTAGTATGGCTAGTTTTAACCCATTTAATGTTGTATTAGTATTGTTTTGTGTAATTTGTGACTATGAAGAAAGATAAGTGAAGGAAATGATAAGCACAGATATATCGAAAGATTACTTTTGAAAAATGATTGGGCTGTCAACTAGTCTTAAGAAATTATGCAAAAGTGGTTAGTTCAAAAGATTTTTTGCAATATGTTTCATTGATTTTTCATTAAAAAGCTCCTGAATTATTCCCACCACGAGAGAACGGTATCAAGCCAAAAACGTTAAACTCAATTCAGTTTTTTTTGCAATTTTTCATATACCAGGTATACAAGAATGATATATGGATTTGAGAAAACCTATTCACTGTATATTATAAAGATTTGATACTTATATGGCATTTTGTTGTGTCATCATCCAGTGTCGCATTAATTATAAATTAAATGAGTGTTTATGTTGCTAGTATAGCTGAGAAAACACATGTTCTGGATAGGGACGTAGCGCCGCTTATTAAAAAAAAATATCTATCTTCAAGTCTATCGCTGTACCAAAAGTTATCAAAATTTTTCCATTAGTTTATATGTAAAAAGATTTAAGAACAAATATCTTTTCTTAGGGTTCAGACTATCTCTGTGCCGAATTTCATCAAAATCGGTGTAATAATTATTAGTAATTGTTGAATAGCTTTTTCAAAAAATATTCATAGTAAATCAAAGAATTAATCATAACCTGGGCGTAATATGTATGTCGAACATTGGTAAGTTATCAAAACTAAAATGATGTCATAAATATTTGCTTCTGCTTAAAAAAACTATGATATAACATGTATCAATATCCGTTGAATCGTTGCCGAGGTATAGCGATTAGTACATTGAATTTGCCTAAAGCGCCGTCTGTTGGTAAGTTATCAAAATTTTAATGACTTCACAAAAATCCGATTCTACCTACAAAAGCATGACATCACATTTATCAAAAGCTGTTAAGTCGTTGCAGAGTTCTAGATCTAAGTATATTTAACTTGCTTACTGCGCCATCTATTGGTAAGTTCTCAAAGAACAATTGACGTCATTAAAACTTTATTTTGCTTAAACAAATTATAACACCACATTTACCGAAGTCCGATTAGTACCATGAATTTGGTAAGATATCCAAACACAAATGACGTTATTAAAAACTGCTTTTTCTTACAAAAAATTTAAATGACGTCTTTTTACAAAATATCAATGAAATCCGTTGATGCGTCGCTGAGTTATAGCAGTAAGACTAGTAAACTAAACTTGCTTACAGCGTCATCTATTGGCGAGTTGTGAAAGCGTCAATGACGTCATGAAAGCATAAGCTATCTTTTCACAAAATATCAACAAAATTTGCTTATGCGTTGCTGAGCTTTAGCAATAGGATTATAACACAAAACTTGCTTACAGCGCCATCTATTGGGGAGTTATGGAAGCGCTAATAACGTCACGATAGCATAAACTACATTGACACAAAATTTCGACAACATCCGTTGATTCGATGCTGAGTTATGGCAGTGAGATTAATGCACTAAATTTTCTTACAGCGCCATCTATTGGCGAGTTATGGAAGCGGCAATGACGTCACGACAGCGTAAACTACCTTGCTACAAAATACCAACAAAATCCGTTCACGCGTCACTGAGTTATAGCAGTAGAATCATAACACTAAATTTGTTTAAAGCGCCATCTATTGAAGAGTTACGAAAGCGCAAGTGACTTCATTAAAGCATAAGCTACCTTGACACAAAATTTCAACAAAATCCGTTGATTCGTTGCTGAGTCATAGGAGTGAGACTAGTATACTAAATTTGCTTACAGCGCCATCTATTGGGGAGTTATGGAAGCGCTAATTACGTCACAAAAGTGCTAATGTCGTCATAAAAGCATAAGCTACCTTGTCACAAAATTTCAACAAAATCTGTTGATACGTTCCTGAGTCATAGCAGTAAAAATATTAAACTAAATTTGCTTACGGTGCCATTTGTTGGTGAGTTATGGTAGCGATAATGACGTCACAAAAGCGTTGATGACGTCATAAAAGCATAAGTTACCATGTCACAAAATTTCAACAAATTCCGTTTATGCGTTGCTGAGATATAGCAGTTAGATTATTACGCTAAATTTGCGTATAGCGCCATCTGTTAGCGAGTTATGGAAGCGCAAATGACGTCATAAAAACATAAGTTACCATGTCACAAAATTTCAACAAATTCCGTTTATGCGTTGCTGAGATATAGCAGTTAGATTATTACGCTAAATTTGCGTATAGCGCCATCTGTTGGCGAGTTATGGAAGCGCAAGTGACGTCATAAAAGCATAAGCTACCTTGACACAAAATTTCAATAAAATACGTTGATTCGTTGCGGAGTTATAGCGATTAGTAAATTTATTTTGCTTATAGCGCCATCTATTGGCGATTTTTCAAATCACTAAAGACGTCATAAGAATCTGCTTCTTCTTACAAAAACTATGACACCCCATTTATTAAAATCGGCCTGGTAACAGCCGAGATATTGCGTCATAAGGATTTCTAAAAACCAAAGTTTACTTGCTGCTGGTTCATGGTGGCCTGGTATTTCAGATTTTTCTTAGTATGCGATTTTGAGTTTGTGCTCTGCTTGTGGCAGCGCCATACAAAAATTTGCGCTGCACTAATAAGGGGCTTAAAAGGCTATAGTATCGTTTCTATTGCACCGATTTTGACAAATGCGGTGTCATTTTTTTTGTGGAAAGTTGGGGAATCGCATTAAAGTACTAAAAATAAGATATAAGCAAATTGAATGCTATAAAACGTGTGCGTAAAAAGCAAAAGTGATTTTCTGTTGTGCAGACAATTGAAGAATATTTCCAAACCAATTATGGGTCACAGATATGAAAATCGTTTTTTAAATTCGTATGCCTTGCTTCTTGCATGTAGCTTAACAAGATTTTAATGAATACAACATGAAGCTAATTCTTAAAAAAAATATGTTTTACCAATTTTGTGCACAAATCCGATCTGATGAATGAAGAATGATAGGAATTATACCTTACCTGATTTTTACTTACAAATACATGCATATATTTACAGTAATGTTTCTTACAATCAGTGCGGGTTTATAACGAATACTTGGCTCAAATTTAAGCGTTGCATTTTTCAAGGCCATTTCCTCCCGGCTAATTTTTTGTTTGCAAGTGATAGCTTGAGTAAGGTTGATGCTGGAAAGAAGCGCCAGACGCCAGAGTCGTGGTGGGTCTGGTTGTGAGAGGCTGACGAAAAAAATTTCACTCAATAGCTCGGAAAGTAAGCCTTAAGGAGAAAATTATGTTAAGATCAGATGATGCAGAGCAGATGAAAACACATTGATTCACGCCCGAAAAGTTTTGGTAATGACCATCTCCATTTACAAAAAAAAAGAGATTTTTATTGAAAGTTTAAAACTAAAATTGATTGAGATAAAAATCGTTTATTTTTTGGGTTTTTTTTGCATTTTTTTCTTTTTTTTCGTAAAAAATGGCGTGCTCTTTTTGATGGTTACTGGTCCTGCTCTTGTAAGGTTTTTCTTTTCATGAGACTTAGAGGAATATTCTAAATAAGTATTCTTTCCCATAAAAATCATTTGGAAAACTAAAAAGCTCGATGAGCCAGTAGTAAATATTAATATTATGAGCTCTCTTTGCACCAAAATGTTGCTATTATGTACTGGCAACTATTAAAGCTGTATGAAAAAAAAAAATTGAATCACCCTAAGATGTATATTTGTCGACTCCGATTCGAAGAATGTCAGGTCTGGTAATTTAAAAATATGTTGATATCTTTGTTTTGAACAGCTAACGGGTTTGGCGATGAAAAAAATAGGTGATGATTTTGCAACTTTAAAGTAGAAAATCGGTACTTTTTTATTGTTTTCCGATTAATTCTCAATTTTTTTATAAGAAAAATAGAAGATGAAGAAAGCTCATACGGATTCTAATTTTTCGACTGAAAAAACCCTGCACTTTGTTGAAAAATTCGAAAATCTCTTTAACTTGCAGCATTTTTAAAATCAATATTTTGTAAAAACGGCAGAGAACTTAACTTTTATTGAAAATAATTTTGAGAGGCTTTGTCTAGACTTTTTTTTGAACCGCTCTAATGCGATCTACTTGTCGAAATAAAACTCAAATCCTTTTTTGAATATATGTGTGTTTTTATTTAATTAATTTATAATATTTTATATGATAATTATTAAAGATGATATATAAATGAATTAGTTAAAAGGTTTTTCTTTAGATTTATATATATCGGTTACTCTTTAAATAACTGCATATTTGACGTTTTTGAACAATTTTTGAAACGAAAAATCTCAAAAACTATGTGGAATAGAATAAAAAATCATTTTGTTTGAAAATGTTTAAATTTCATAAAAAAGAATGATTTATTTTTTATCAATTTAACTTAACATAATTGTTGCTATTTATAAAAATGTTTCGCTAAATATCTTCGACATATCATCTTTTTTTTTTTTGATTCCTTATAGAATATTCTTCAATCATATGTATCCTAAAAATATATCTGTCCTCAAATCGAAATTCCCGGCATAACTTTTCAAAATATGAATTTTTATTGATGTCTAATCTAGACATATTAAAAATAAGGTCATGTTCTAGAATGCTGCGGCAACGCCGAAAATTCAAAAATTTATTCATATTCGAGTATATTTGAAAAAAATAAAAATACTCTTTACGTTGCAAAATTTTTCGTTTTTTGAAATTTGAGTAAAAAAATTAAGAAAATTAAATTTTTTTCTTTATATTTTTTTTTTGTAATTTGGTTTTGATTTTCCTGTACATGTACAGATAAGGAAGTATCGAAAAAAATTTACCACTATTTTTCAGGCCTATATATAAGGAAAACATCCATGATCTTTGGTGTTTCTTATCTAAGAGCTCAAAACCTTTGATATTTTCACTACATTCATTTTAATACACTATAATTTGAAATTGTCAATGCCACTACATGAATTGTTGGTAAAGTTGTGAAGAAAGACAGTGCGGTGCCACGCCTCTAACAGGAAAATACGTTTCCATGGCTAAACTAATCGACCGATTTTGATGAAATTTGGTTTAGAGATAGATTGATTCTTAAGAAGTGGTTATATTACTCTTTAATTCTTTAATGGGAGTGGTACCACTTTTAAAAAAAACGCAGCCGCGGCTGAGCTACTACACCGACTTTGATGAAATTTTGTAAGGAGATGGATTGATTCCAGCATAAATATATATGTATTTTACTGAGGCGTACTGAGAGCTACTTCCAAGAAAATGCGTTACCACTGCTAAGCTAATGGATCGATTTTACAGACATTCAGTTCAAAGTAAGATTGAACCCTAAGGAAAGGCATTCGTTTTTAAGTCAAAGGTGCCATGCTCTTAGCAGGGAAAAAAATTTTTACAGCTAAACTAGTGGACTGATTTTGATGACGATTGGTATGGATATGGTGAGAGTCTCAAAAAAAGGATAGAGATAAGGGAAGGGATAAGGCACATGATTGACTCCATTTGATTAAGTAAAATGGTACTGAACTATTTTATATTGTCACTATAATAGTTAAATTTCCAGCAGTGGACGAACTCTAGTGGTATGAATTGATGAAAAATTATAAAGGTGGGAAATTCTCTAACTTTGACAGAAAAAAAAAATGAAAATAAATATCCCCGGATTTCGGACTTTGTCGTTATATATAAGGTGCAAAAGTGTGGCTAGCTTAAAGCCAAAGTTTCAGCTGCTTTTTTTCATAACTTTTTCTTATGATTTATGTTCTACTGCAACATTTGAATCTCTCTTTACAATAATTTTATCAAATGTAAAAGCTAAGAGTGTTAAGGAATTTGTACAGAAGCTACCTTAAGTAGATAGGAACAAGTGAAGGCTTTTTTTCACTTTCTATCCCCCTTGGGATAAAAGATATAAATTCCAATGAAACAGTTTTTCCCTATTACTTGTAAACTCTAAGAGATACGGTAAAATTTTTAATATTTTTGAAATCATCATTGCCAAGTTAATCGAAATTGATACCCATTTTGAAGAAAAGGTCGCAACCACATCCCAACTTTGTATGGGAGATAGGTGTGTACGTGAACCGATTTCTTTCATTTTCACAGATTTTTGTTGTTTTAACCTTAAGAATATCAGTATAAAATTTCAAGTGCCTAGCGAAATTATTACTATATATGACCGCCGTTCCATTCAAACCCATCCACTATGATTCGTCGAGAATTTTGATTTAAAAGCAGGCAGAATCTTAGGGTTGATTCAAAAATAACACATAAAATATAAAAAAAAAAAATTTGTGTCGACAAAAAAATGTTCACAAAAAAAAAACATTTTTTCCAAAGTTATAAAGCGAAATCCGATTTTAACGTAAATATATTCTTAGCATGAATTGAAGAATTAAGAAAAAAACGATGCTAAATCGAAGATATTTTGAGAAAAATTTTTATAAATATAAAATGTTTAGTTCTTGACAAATTTTATTCAAAATTTTTAGTTTTCTTTTTATCAAATTCTAGCATTTTTAAATAAAAATGATGACAGTTTTTTTTATGCTGTTCCCCACTGTTTTCTTTGAAACGAAATATCTTTATATTTCGTTTCAAAAAATGTTGAAAACAATCAAAATCAAAAAAGTTTGCAGTTGTTCAAAGCATGACCGATATGTACATATATGCATGTACTACACATAAATGCGACATAACGCCTCAAACGAAAAAATAAAAAATTGATTTGTTTGAAACTTTGTACCTAAGTAGCTCATGCTAATTTATAATAATGCTCACTAGGCATGGCATCACCACGGAGAGAGCACCATACATTGAAATTCTGACATAAACTATATGTTTTATTGTGAAAAAAAAGTAGCATGTTACTAGTCAACTTAAATAAAAATTAGTCCCTCACTATTACGAATGCATGCAGATTGGATTTATTGTGAAACATAATTCAAAATAAAAAGAGTAAGCTAAGTTCATTTTTTTCAAAATTCTTGAGTTTGATAGTAACAAATTGCAGGACATTCTCACAACTATAGAGATTAAAAAATCCTTGTCTTACTATGATGAAGCAGCAAAGATTGAATGCATTATTATCACTACTTTTCATTGAAAGTAATCTACGCCGTGAAATCGATTTTGACGATAATATCATGGATTTCGCTATGAAAAATTCAACGAAACAGTATATTGGCCACTAAAGCATACCTGAAAGATTATGATTATTTTACTTCAAATAAAAAATCAGTTTAAATTGAAAAACTAGTAAAGGTGTTATCTTCGGCCAGGCCGAAACTCACATACCCTACACTACATTAAAAGTACTTTTTAAATAAATGCTAAAAAAATGTTGAGTAGGTTGAATAAGTCGAAAAAATGTAAAAAGGTTCAAAAATGTTGGAAAGTGTTGGAAAAAACTGAAAATGTCAAAAGAATATGGGAAATGTTGAAAAAAATAGAATAGAAATGAAAAACACGAAATATGTCACGCCCACTCCTACAATTCCGCCCACTTTTGTTTCAATAAATGATATTCGTGATTGACATGCACAAACCAAATTTTAGCATAATAGTTTCTATAGTTTGCGATATGTGCCGTAATTATTCTTAAAATTTAGGGCGGTGACACACCCACTGGTACAATCCACTCAGATTTTGATCCAAAAGTAGCCTTCCATAAACAAACATCTTGCACCAAATTTCAGTATGATTGCTCATATATATCGATAGTAATGCCACTTAAGTTATTTTTATTGTATGGGAGGTGCCACGCCCACTGTTGTTATTTCAAAAGCTTTTCATTCATATGTACCTAATACCCAGTAAAACACTTACATCAAATTTCAGATCAATTGCTCCAATAGTTCACATAAAGTAGCACTTACAACTTTATGTTAATTATTGTGGTGCCACGCCCACTGATGCAATCTTGTCATGTTTCATTTAATTCCGAAGCTTATAGGAACCGATACGTCTACACAAAATTTTATGAAGATTACTCTCATAACACACTATCTATAGCATTATACGTATTTTGCTTATATGGGAGGTGCCACACCCACCGGCGCAATTGTGCCAAAAATTTGCAAGAAAACACCTTTAAACGAGTATATCTGCCATACTAAATTTTATAGCGATTGCGTTGTTAGTTCTCTTTTTATAACGTTTATAAATATTGTAGGCTGTGCCACGCCCTTCAACAAAATTTTCCAGAATATTGAATAAAATTGTATTGATGACTACTTTCAGTGGTATCATCCCTAAAATTTTAATGAAAATCGTATGTGCCAATTTGGAGTTATAGGAAATCCAATTTGTAAATTGTTAAGAAATGCCACGCCCACTTTATGCGCAATTCAAAATTAACAAGATCTGTATCCGTGTACCAAATTTCATCACAATATCTTGCACGGTTTTCGAGCAATGGCGTCATAAAACTTAAAATTTAGGGCTGTGCCACGCCTCTTTAAGAGCCTTTGCAAACTTAAGACCTAGCCTAATCTTAATGTTGTTCTTATATTCACCAAAACGCCAATTTCGATCGAAATCGCAGCAACTTTTTTTCAAAATGGACTTGGGTATATTTACATAGAGTATGAGCGGAAGGCGTGGCTGTGAACCGATTTCGCTCAGTTTTATATGCTAGCAGCTTGCATGAAGATGTGACCTGTGTGCCAAATTTCATTGAATTAGCTTGCTTAGTTTTCTCGTAAACCTGATTTCAACAGACAGACACACAGACAGACAGACAGACAGACAGACAGACAGACAGACAGACAGACAGACAGACAGACAGACAGACAGACAGACAGACAGACAGACAGACAGACAGACAGACAGACAGACAGACAGACAGACAGACAGACAGACAGACAGACAGACAGACAGACAGACAGACAGACAGACAGACAGACAGACAGACAGACAGACAGACAGACAGACAGACAGACAGACAGACAGACAGACAGACAGACAGACAGACAGACAGACAGACAGACAGACAGACAGACAGACAGACAGACAGACAGACAGACAGACAGACAGACAGACAGACAGACAGACAGACAGACAGACAGACAGACAGACAGACAGACAGACAGACAGACAGACAGACAGACAGACAGACAGACAGACAGACAGACAGACAGACAGACAGACAGACAGACAGACAGACAGACAGACAGACAGACAGACAGACAGACAGACAGACAGACAGACAGACAGACAGACAGACAGACAGACAGACAGACAGACAGACAGACAACAGACAGAAAGACAGACAGACAGACAGACAGACAGACAGACAGACAGACAGACAGACAGACAGACAGACAGACAGACAGACAGACAGACAGACAGACAGACATAGCTATATCGACTCAGGTGGTGACGCTGATCAAGAATATATATACTTTTACATACCTGCCACGCCCCCTTCTATGCGTTACAAACGGAATGACAAAGTGAATATACCCTTTGTGTAGGGTATAACTAGGGAACCATTTTCTTTAAAAACTTATGGCACCAAAAATTGAAGTCCGACACTGCTAATATCAGATTGCACTGGTATTAAAAATTTTGCTTTGAACTCAAACTTAGAAACTTTGTAGGCAAATGGACGATTATGATAAAAATTCGTAAATATAATAAATATGCAGCATTTTTCCTAAGTATACGACAAAATATTTTCAAATTTGTGTCTTTAGGATTTAACTGCTTTTTAAGAGGTTCTAAACATTGAAATCAAATTTTAAGAGGCATGACTATTTTAATATTTTTTCTTACCTTTTTTTCATATGCTTTAAGCCGTGACACTACTGTCTTGTGACTTGAGGTCTGAAATTTTATGGATCAAATTATCTCAAGACGAGCTATTTAAATATATACAAAGTTGCAGACAAATCATTTTATTTTCTTTCCGCTTTACGTATAATGTCTCATGTATATGCATATATAAGTATTTGTATATATAATAAAAATAGGTATATACATACATATGTATGTATGCATACAATAACATTCCTTAAAAACGCAAATATTTTAATTCTGTATTTGATATATGTAAATGTATATATTTATTTTAATATATGTACTCGTATACATACATATAATGGATAATGCCGTGACTGACTAATCTTCTATGTACATATACTGTATGCTGACTGTCGGTTTCTAGTTCAAGGTGCTATTGCCCTTACCTGAACTTGCATCTTTAAACCACTATATGCCTGTGTCGTACCCCTGCAAAATTAACTTAGGCCAAAGTAGTGCTTACACCAAAAACAGGGATATTATTTCGGATGTAGTTTAGAGTCGACATACACCAAATGAAAAAAAGTGCTCAGAGCATTTTTTTTAGTTCCAAATATACTGTTTTTTTAGTAATATTACAAACATATGTATGAGCATCCAATTTGGCCCAAAGAAGCTTAAAAGAAAGCTCCACAGCCTAAATTTCAGTTCCCTAGATAGTCAGGGTCCAGGGTACTCTTAGATCAAAGTTCGAAACAACCCTATTTTTACGAAACAGCCGACTTCAATGTCTATTATTTCTAGCGCCGGTCAATCATTTTTACTGAGTGGTATCACATTTAACCCCTTGACGTATCAATTAGCGCAACGAAGTTCGCTTCCAACTGTTCGCACACAACTTTACATTATTAGCTGAAAATAACGGGAAAATTTCTATTCTCTTTTCATCAAATGTACACTTCTACACACCACGAGTCAGACTCGTGATAATCATGTTAGGCACAGAGATTGTACCACGAGTCAGACTCGTGGAAATACGTCAAGGGGTTAAAAGAGTATAAAAAGACAAACAATGTCTTAAGTGTTTTAAGTAAAACGTAGAATTAGGGCGCCATTTTCAGAGATGTTATGTTTTAGTAAGGCATATTTCACTTAACCGGATCGCAAAATAGCTCTAAGAACTTAACATTTTTTTCAATGTATTACTATATATGACAATATATATACTTAAAAAAATAATATCCATAGCTTTAAAATTGGATTTGAGATTTTTCAGAACCCCGATACTTAGAGAGCTGAAATTTGGGCTATGGTTTTATCTATTAAATTACATTAAGTAATCAAAATTTGAGCAAAAGCGAATGTTTTGTAAATTTCATACATATGCAATTTAATTAAAAAACAGTAAATATGGAATTAAAAAGAAAGCTCTAAGGATTTCTTTTGTTTAAGAATATATTGACTCTTAATTACATCTCAAGTTAATCTCCATTCAAGTTTTTGTTGTCACTCGAACTTTTATCAAGACGTGGCTTTAAAGCCCATCGTGCGTGCCTAAGTCGTATAGACCGAATATATGCGAAAAAGCATATTAAAACCCTCTCTATATAGGCTCCAATATGTATACCAAGCCATAAGTCTGGAAGTAGCTTAGAGCAAAACTGTCATTAACGAAGCCACAAAGCCATTTTTTCTTACCGCATACTATATGTTGGACATATACCACTGTTATCAGATTGATTACCACATATGCAACTCTAGACGAGCCATAAACCTGGCGGCGGAAGGCAGCAATCTATTCTTGTGATAATGAGAGCACGCCCAACTGTTGTGTTTGACGTACTAATAAGCATAAACGACTGATAATTCTAATAAAAAGGATGCGTGCCTTGAAGTCAAATGACATGAAAAGTGAAAATTTATGGAGTTGCAAGAAAATTCTCAGAAGAAGCTAAACTTAAAATCTTCGCTGCAATGCGCTCCAGAAAATTTGATATCATTCATGACATTTGCATATGGAGAGAAACAACTTATACTGCTTTTAAGCACATCGTTAAGTTAACACACTAGGAGTTGGTTAGATGAGCTCCCGACCTAATTTCAGCCATTAAGATGCTTATATACAAGAGCGAACCATCGCAGGAAAATGAACGGAACACAAGTTTACATACTATAGAGTAGTCAGACTCAGGGCCTGTGAAGGCGCTTAGCTGCCCAAAACTTGTTGATACTTCAAAAAAACATCAAAGACATTCAAGCAGCAACAATGCTGAATGCCATGTCAAAAATGGAACAACGCGTGGTCTAATTGAGCCTGAATCACCTGAATTATCTTATGATCGCAAGAAAGATAATAACAGAAAAAAAAAACTTCAAAGCGAATCGCTTTAGAAAGCTTCGAGGTAGAAACTTTTGAGTAGACACCAAAAAATTACTTTAAAAGTAGTGAGCACGTGTGGGTATGCCCTAGTCTATTAGAGTGGTAGTTTTTGGGTGTTTCTGAGTCTCCAAAGCGCTTTTGACTCTTCCCGATGAATCACTTTTTCTCACAACATGTGACACACGGACGCACTATGGTATATTTTAACGAAAAATGCTAACGGTGAAGGCTCTCATTTGATTTTAAGTGTTTTTGAAAATTTTGTTGTGTAATGATTTGATGCACACGTTCAAGGGTTCTCATTCTGGAATAAAAAACATTATGCGGGTAGCCCAGGAGAGGAGCAAACTTTTTAAAATCTTATTAAAATTGTCGTTTTTCTGCGTCAGAAAAATGCACGTCTTAATAGATTTGGAACTATATTTGGTTTTAAAGTGTAAAATTTAAAGATCTCACAAAATCAGTACATAGGCTTCTAACGCATATGACATGAATCCTACAACAATTTAATAGTTTTTCTTAGGTGTCTCTTAAATAAGGTCAGTGTTTGTACAGATACATATGTACATACGTATACATAATATTTTTTAAACAGCAAAGCTAGTTAATATTTTATTTAATATTCAGTAAATTTTTGAATTCAATAAAAGTAAGCATCAGGAAGTAATTAGTAAGAAATTTAATTAAATTTTATTATTTATTTTGAAATTGAAATTTTTGCATTAAATTGCTGTTTAACGATAATGTAATGTATGTATTATATATATTTATATTTATACAAAGTTACATATATAAATATATATATAGATATTTATATAATATATAATAAATATATAATATTTGGTATATATGTATTTAATATTTTTATGTTTATGAACTCTGTACATATTTTTTTAAATAATAATATATTATGCTAATTAGATAAATTTTATATATGTATACTATATAATGTAAGCTAGATATTTATTTGCAATTTTTTATTGTTGTTGCTATTATGTTATCGTAAATAAATTAAGATATGGCGTAAATCGCCATACTATTGCTCCTAAAAGACGTAGAGAACCAGCGATCGATATTGCTTTGTCATAAAATCGTTAGAAATATTACATTTTCGCAACTCAATAAGCTGGGCAACACTTAGCGGCCAAAATTCCTAGATATGCAAGGTCGTGAAAATCACTTTTTTATTAATATATCGATAATTTATAGCTCTGTTACCACTTATGGATCTCGATTTTAAGTTATTTGCACTGATTAGTGAACCAACGCTTTACACACATGATTAACAGATAGGACATATGTGTCGTGCCGCAATCAGCGACAGGTGGAAGTGTAGCTATAACCTCTTATTTTGTGGTCGTTGGTAGCAGCTATCCAGAAAGTTAAGTCTAGACTGTAGGGCTAACTAGCATAGATAGGCTGGGGGATGGTATCTCCAAAAATGCCGACGGTGTCTTCGAGCCGACACAAATCGATGCTTATCACCATGAGTGTCTGGTACTCGTGGTTGTCTGCCCGGAAATTATTTCAGGCCAATCCAAGGTGGAACAGCATATGCCGAGGAATGGTTGGCTAGGGGGTTATCTATTCGTTAATATACGGACTCGGGACGTCTGGCGAACTTCCGTTTCAATCTCTGTGAGGATGAACTTCTTTTTCTCTTGGTTGGGCTTGATCAACGTGCTATGCGATCCATGCTGAGGATCGTTCAGGTTGGGAGCCCAGTTTATAAAAATATCTTAATCGCTAATGGAGCATACCGACTACCCTGAGCCCTCTGGTACTAAGCAGCCTTGCCCACATACCTGGATCTCTGTGTGGCTGAACATATGCGTCCTATACTCGTGAGATCTTTATGGACAAGCAAAACAAACAAAAATTCTGAGTCCGGAGCGCGCAAAAAACTGAAAAATATCGATAACGGTGGCACTTTATCAGGTGAGACCAAGGCCTTGTCAAACTCATCTCCAGCATGGATGAGTGTTCTGCCATGCTGTACATGGTGAGCAGGTTAGGGACAGTATGCCCAGGCGTGAGACTAGAGGCTGTCGAGAAAAATGCGATTCTAGATACCCATTACCCTATCATGGAGGACACATCTCCGCGTATGCTCCGACTGTGCAACCCCAATCTTCCAATTCACAACTGGAATATTGGCAAGTTAGAAACACTAGTTGGTTCATCTTTGTAGGCTATGGTGCTTCTAAATAAATAGTCCGTAGAACCACTGGCGACAATTAAGGGTGTTATCAGCTATGGTTTCAACGAGGTGACGCTTAGGGCTTACCGTAAGGATGAAGTGCTTCCCTTCAAAGAGGCTTTCTCTACTTCCACAGAAACCGTCGCTACTGCACCACCAATGACAGTGAAGATAAATGTTAAGGAGGTGGAGGTAGAACCAGAGTGGGGAGCTGCACTCTAAGCGGTGAACCTGAGGCGTCTCTGGAAGGACACTCCACGGACTCCGATAAGTTGTTGGAGGTAGGAGACCTCCCCAGCACACTGTCTGGGGAGCACAGATGTCAATGAACAAGGTGTGTCAATTTTTGAATATAATTTAAATACTAGCCTCCTTATCTGCAATGAAGGTTTTGAACCAAACTTTATAATAAAGAACCGAACAGATGTCTTGGACATAACACTGGTCTCGGACATTGCTTTAAATTTCATCGTTGACTGGAGAGCCTCAACTGAGCATTTTTTTTAGATAATCGATGTGTAGAATTTGTTCTAACTGGTAACTCCCCATTTTCTATCGTTCACTGAAATGAAAAAGGACAAAATGGGGATTATACAACAGAAAACTTGCAGAACATCTGCCTATAGCAACCCCTGAAGAGCCGCCAACTGGCCACGACATTGACGAGCTGGTTCGAAATTTAACGGGATGGTTAAATACATCTCTGGAAATATCTTGTCCACTAAGTTAACTCTTAGGAAAAAAAGAACCCCCATGGTGGTCAACAGAGATTCAAATCCTTAGACGTAGCAGCAGGACATACTTTATCAAAGCCCAAAAATAAGGTTTTGAAAATGACTGGAACTAATATAAATCTAGTCTAAAAATATACAACAGTTCGTTGAGAAAGGCAAAACGTAACTCGTGGCGTAACTTCTGTGGAAACATAGAAAGGCATAAGAAGCATCTAGACTGTGGAAAATTCTATTTATCTCGCACACTATTAGTTCTCTTAAAAAAGCCTGATGGCCCCTGGACAACGTTAAGCAAAGACACCTTAGACCTCTTCTTAGACACACACCTCCCTGCTAACGCTTTGGACCAGGACCTAATGGTGTAACACCAGCTGAGCTGCTACGATCTGCTCCTTTAATTATACCATGGTTGCGAGCTATTTTCAAAGGCTGTCTTAACCTTCCCGATGTTACTCTGGCTTAGAGGATGACCAAAGTCATTTAATTCCAAAGGCCGGGAAGAGTTCTTAAAAAAATACAAAGGATTTTATGCCAATAAGTCTTTCCTCCTTTCTTATAAAATCATTGGAAAGGCTTATAAAAATCTATATAAGAGGAAGTATCAAACATGATCTGCTGCCTAATTCTCAGCATGCTTACACGAAAGGCAGATCTATAAGAACTGCACTCTACACACTAGTGGGTAGTATTGAGAAATTCTTTGCATATAAGGAACTCACCCTGACGGCGATATTGAAGGAGCATTTAATAATGTTAGCGCAGGTATGATTATATCAGAACTGCAGAAACTGGGCATTAACAGTTCCCTTGTTGAGCTGATTAAATAGCTGTTGACAAACAGAACCATAATCTCAAGTCTTGGTTAATCCAAGGCAAATAGGTTCGTTTGCAGAAGACGCCGCAGCGCGTGTAACATCTCCTCCATTGTGTAATCTGGCAATAAATGCAATGCTTATGTCACTAAGATGGTACGGCTGTAGAGCAGCACATCATCTGGGTGCCTGGGCGTAGGAAGATTGACGGCAATTGCAAAGCTTATGAGCTTGCTAGGCAGGGGTGTTGGCATGCCACTTGCTAGCTATAAGTTACTGCTTAAAGAAGAAATGGTAAAAAGTGCTAACAAAAGATGAACTCAAGGATCTAGTTATAATGTAACTAGGCAAATCTGACCGAAATGGGATGCTAAGCGTTCGTCAGAACTGATTTCCCGCACTAGACATAGTGTCTCGTCAGTTGTTGCAGTCATAACTGGACACTGCCTTATTGGCAGACATGCGGAGATATTAGGCGTAAGGTTTTTTGACTTCTGTAGAAGCTGTGGAGATATAGAGGAGCATAAAAACATTAAATATTTTCTATGCTCCTGCCCTGCACTTGCTGGCAAACGCCAAAAAATACTTGGCTTGTTTTTATTTGACGACCCAGATGCCCTTAGGCATGCTAGTATTGGTCAGCTAGTTAATTTTATTACGAAGTCTAACTATGTTCAACGAGAGCGTAGAGTCAGACACTCTGTGGTATCACAATGGGTCACATTTGGTCGAAGTGAGTTGGTTTCGTAGCTGACTGCCACTCCTATCTAACCTAACCTATATTAGTACTTAGACATCATTAAACAAAATGCTTTAAGCTTAGATTGTGATAACGCAAGTGGCTTTTTTTTGTTGAGAAGCTTTTTGCAACCATAGCCATAAATTTTAGTCTGTTTCGACTGATATTGATAAAAAATTTTTTTTTTTTTGTGACCTTTGACATTTGACCTTGAAAACCATGAAATTGCGACATTTGAGGTTGCCAAGCCGAATATGCATTGTTCAGCAGAAGCAAACAAAATAACAAAATTAAATCGGTCACTTTAGTCTTTTCGCTTTAGGCGTCACATATCCGTGTTTTCTTTGTGTTCATGGCGTTGGTGCCGTGTGAATAATATTAGTTAATTTTGATTAAGTAACAATTTTCTAAATATATATTTTTTCAAATTTGAAGACGAATTTATTGATTTGCGTTTTTTTGAAAACTATCATTATCATGTTGTTTATGAAAGTTTTTTCGACCTTTGTATCAGTAATTAAATTGGTTTTGTTTTGAGTATTTCGTTGTCGGAGCAGTCTTAACATACATTATAAAATTATGAGACGCTTTCACGATTGTATTTAATTTGGTTCTAAATGTTTTTGGAAAAAAATTTGATGCTTTTGGTAAGTTTTGAAAACTTACACTAAGGAATGGCGTAGTGTTTTCATATACTGCCAAAAATACAACGACAAAGTCTTTTAGTATTTAGATATTCCTATGAAATGTTTGTTTTTTTGATACTGCTTTTTTTTTCATCCAATTTTTTAGCATGCCTTTTTTTTGTTTCCAAAAAATTTTGAGAAGTTGAGCATTTTTTTATGTTATAAGTAAAAAAAAAATATATTAAATTGTTCAATGTGCATGATCTGCGTCAATAGTGTCGCGGTTTGATTTTAGTTTTTTCTATGTTGTTTTATATATCAGTATTGCGCTTAGTTTCTTTGTTTTTTAATCTATATCTTTAGAACTAGCTTAAACTTAAATGGTGTTATCTTTTGAAATATAGTTACACAAGCAGTATGTCGACTATTTTTTAAGACATCGAAGTTGATATGAAATCTTTAATTTTGCTTTCCGTTCCAACTCTTAAGGCCAGATTTTCCAGTGAGCGTTAAACTCATACTATGTTTAAACTCAGCCTGCAGTTTATTTATCAATTCTAACCCTTGGTAAAACGTCGAATTCGGAGTTGTTTGCTTCAATTAAAACTCTCTACAATGATAAGAATAGTTCAAAGAATAAAAAACATTAAGGCAAACTTAGCTAAAACTATAGTAATTATTACACCATGGATAAAACAAATTTTAACTTGAGCTGAAAAATTGCGACTGAGGAGGGCGTTGCTGGTTTGTTTCTCTCTTAGCCGAAAAAAAGAAAACAAAATATGCATCGCTGTATCCATGGTTCAAAAGTATCGAAAACGTTAAAAAAAGAACAGCATCTTAACGCAAAATATCGAAAAAGTATATGGTATACGACATGTCTCAAATCGTTTCGAAAAGTTGGCTAATATCAAAAATGTTATTGAAAATAAACTAGTAAAGGTGTTATTTGCGGCCAGGCCGAAACTCACATACCCTACACTGCATTAAAAGTACTTTTTAAATAAATGTTAAAAAAATGTTGCGGAGGTTGAATAAGTCGAAAATAATGTAGAAAGGTTCAAAAATGTTGAAAAGTGTTGGAAAAAACTGAAAATGTCAAAAGAATATGGGAAATGTTGAAAACAATAGAATAGAAATGAAAAAACATCATATAAATAATTATGTCACGCCCACTTCTCCAATTCCGCCCACTTTTGCTTCAATTAATGACATTCGTGATTGACATGCACAAAAAAAATTTTAGCACAATAGCTTGTATAGTTTGCGATATGTGCCATATTTGTTCTTAAAATTTAGGGCGGTGACACACCCACTCGTAGAATCCAGTCCGATTTTGATCCAAAAATAGCCTACGATAAACAAACTTCTTACACCAAATTTCAGTATGATTGCTGATATATTTCGATAGTTATGCCACTTAAGGTATTTTAATAGAATGTGAGGTACCACGCCCACTGTTGCTATTTCGCCAGCTTTTGATTCACATGTACCTAATACTCGGTAAACCACTTACATAAAATTTCAGATCAATTGCTCCAATAGTTCACTTAAAATAGCACTTACAACTTTATGTTAATTAGGGAGGTGCCACGCCCACTGATGCAATCTTGTCAAGTTTCATTGAATTTCAAAGCTTATAGTAACCGGCACCTCTACACAAAATTTTATGAAGATTACTCTCATAGCACACTATCTATAGCATTAAACGTATTTTGCTTATATGGGAGGTGCCACGCCCACCGGCACTATTGTACCAAAATTTTGCAAGAAGACACTTTTTAGCGAGTATATCTGCCATATGAAAATCGTATGTGCCAATTTGGAGTAATACGAAATCAAAATTTTCAATTGCTAAAAAGTATCACGCCCACTTTTTCAATTCCGCCTACTTTATGCGCAATTCAAGATTTATAAGATCTGTATTCGTGCACCAAATTTCATCACAATACCTTGCACGGTTTACGAGCTATGGCGTTATAAAAGTTAAAATTTAGGGCTGTGCCACGCCCCTTTAAGAGCCTTTGCAAACTTCAAACCTAGCTCAATCTTAAGTTTGTTCTCATCTTCAACAAATCCCCAAGTTTCATCAAAATCGCAGCAACTTTTTCAAAATGGACTTGGGTATATTTACATAGAGTATGGGCGGAAGGCGTGGCCATTAACCGAATGAATATACCCTCTGTGTAGGGTATAAAAAAAAACAAGTGTCGGCCGGATCTAGTTTCGAAGATATAACCATGGGAAGTTGCGGATAAGTTAATTATTTTTATACCCTACACGGAGGGTATATTCACTTTGTCATTCCGTTTGTAACGCATAGAAGGGGGCGTGGCAGGTATGTAAAAGTATATATATTCTTGATCAGCGTCACCACCTGAGTCGATATAGCTATGTCCGTCTGTCTGTCTGTCTGTCTGTCTGTCTGTCTGTCTGTCTGTCTGTCTGTCTGTCTGTCTGTCTGTCTGTCTGTCTGTCTGTCTGTCTGTCTGTCTGTCTGTCTGTCTGTCTGTCTGTCTGTCTGTCTGTCTGTCTGTCTGTCTGTCTGTCTGTCTGTCTGTCTGTCTGTCTGTCTGTCTGTCTGTCTGTCTGTCTGTCTGTCTGTCTGTCTGTCTGTCTGTCTGTCTGTCTGTCTGTCTGTCTGTCTGTCTGTCTGTCTGTCTGTCTGTCTGTCTGTCTGTCTGTCTGTCTGTTGAAATCAGGTTTACGAGCAAACTAAGAAAGCTAACTCAATGAAATTTGACACACATCTCACATCTTCTTGCAAGGTGCTAGCATATAAAAATGGGCGAAATCGGTTCACGGCCACGCCTTCCGCTCATACTCTATGTAAATATACCCAAGTCCATTTTGAAAAAAGTTGCTGCGATTTTGATGAAACTTGCTGATTTAGTGAAGATAAGAACAAAATTAGGATCAGGCTAGGTTTTAATTCTGCAAGGGCTCTTAAAAGGGCGTGGCACAGCTCTAAATTTTATCTTTCATAGCGCCGTAGTCCGTAAACCGTGCAAGATGTTGTGATGAAATTTGGTACACGATTGCAGATCTTATAAATCTTGAATTGTGCATAAAATGGGCAGAGTTGTAAAAGTGGGCGTGGCACTTTTTAGCAATTGAATATTTGGATTTCGTATATCTCTAAATTGGCACATAAGATTTTCATAAAAATCTTAGGGATGATGCAACTAAACGAAGTCATCAATACAAGTTTCGTTAGCATTCTGGAAAATTTCGTTGAAGGGCGTGGCACATTCTACAATATTTATAAACGTTATAAAAAGAGAACTAACAACGCAATCGCTATGAAATTTAATATGGCAGATATACTCGCTAAAAGGTGTCTTCTTGCAAAATTTTGGCACAATTGTGCCGGTGGGTGTGGCACCTCCCATATGAACAAAATACGTTTGATGCTATAGATAGTGTGTTATGAGAGTAATCTTCATAAAATTTTGAGTGGAGGTGTCGGTTACTATAAGCTTTGAAATCAAATGAAACATGACAAGATTGCATCAGTGGGCGTGGCACTTCCCTCAATAACATAAGGTTATAAGTGTTATTTTAAGTGAACTATTGGAGCAATTGATCTGAAATTTGATGTAAGTGGTTTACTGGGTATTAGGTACATATGAATCAAATGCTTTTGAAATAGCAACAGTGGGCGTGGCACCTCTCATACAATTAAAATACCTTAAGTGGCATAACTATCAAAATATATGAGCAATCATACTGATATTTGGTGTAAGAGGTTTGTTTATGGAAGGCTATTTTTGGATCAAAATCGGACTATAGAACCAGTGGGTGTGTCACCGCCCTAAATTATAGGAATAATTACGGCACATATCGCAAACTATACACGCTATTGTGCTAAAATTTGGTTTGTGCATGTCAATCACGAATATCATTTATTGAAGCAAAAGTGGGCGGAATTGGAGAAGTGGGCGTGACATATTTCGTGTTTTACATTTCTATTCTTTTTTTCAACATTTCCCTTATTTTTTCGACATTTTCAACCTTTTACCTGTTCCCATTCAATTTCATTCGACATTTTCTTCGACTCTTTTATTAGTTTTTCAGCATTTTTCATATTTTCCGACTTATTTCTTTCAACTTTTTTCAATGGTTTTTATATATTTTAAGCATTTTCAGTTTTTTCCAACACTTTTCAACATTTTTGAACCTTTTTACATTATTTTCGACTTATTCAACTTCTTCAACATTTTTTTAACATCTATTTAAAAAGTACTTTCAATGCAGTGTAGGGTATGTGACTCTCGGCTTGGCCGAAGGTAACATCTTTACTAGTTATTATTGTTATTTATTCCAAAAAATGTGCTTATAACGTATACTAGCGCATTTAACATATTCAGTAAGCCTAATCTCTTCTCTTTTAAATAATTGACGATATGAATAAAATTTTTTCATATTAACCCTTTATTAATGTTTATTCGGAAGCTGAAATAAAAATTCCAAACACTCTAAATTCATTTAAAAAATGTTTATTATAAAACACTCTAAAAATTATGTATGATATATATCATAAGTACAAATGCAATATAATGCAAATTTTATGTATACTATAAGTGTTGTTTTATGTGTTTGGTGCAGTTCTAAGTTCATTGCTTTGGAGGTCATTGATGATGGTTATTTATTGTTGATTTAGGCTGTTTTGGTGTTTGTTGGATGTATGGATTTTGTATGTTGAGCATACCGACTGTTTTTTGCCCAAAATGAAACAATTGGACTTGGCTCACATATGGTTTCGACAAGACGGTGCCACATGCCACAACGGCATGTGATACCATGGACCTATTGAGAGGCAAGTTTGGTGAGCACTTAATCTCATGTATTGGAGTAGTCAAAAAATCTCACGTTTTGACCACCAAGATCATGTGATTTGACCCCACTATCTTATTTTTTTGTGGGTCCACGTGAAGTCTCTCTTGTACAGGGACAAAACACCTACAATTGCTGCTCTGGAAGACAACATTACAGCTGCCATTGGTGAGATACTAGCTCAAATGCTGAAAAAGTATGAAAAAATTGAAGCTTACGGATTAACCAGCTCAGACGTAGCTGCGGGCAACATTTACATGAAATAATCTTTAAAAAGTAAATGACAGGAATTGATGTATAGTGCCAAATAAATATTTCATTCACTATTGTACATTTTCATTTCTTTTTTCAATTTTCAAAAATCAATTGCTTAAAAAATCACAATTTACTTTTACGGCCACACAACCGATTTGCCTAAAATTATGATATGTTGTACAGCTCAGTATGTTAATCAAGAATGTACATGTTGAACGCGGAAACGCTTCCTTCATAAGCTCGTTCATGAAGATCGCTTCCATCTTATTGTATATCCAACAACGGCTTCGCTAGCCACAGAAATTCTGCATGAAAGTTAGGATAAGTGGGCAGCTCTTGGCCGGTGTTAAACAAATTTTTCATGAATTTAGCAAAATCAATGTTTTAATCGCAAGAAAAAAATCGCCGCTGACAAAAGTTTTTTTTGTCTAAACTTAATATTTTGTAATTTTGTAGTGGCAATCTTTACATATAAATTCAGCTCTTGTTGTAATTGTTGTTGCTGTAATAGTAGTAGTTGCTGTTGTTGTAGCAGTTGCCCATAAATACATAGAAGGTATTCCTCTAGACGCGAAAATCCCTCCGGAAACTGTGTACTAGGTGTACAAATATGAAACCGGTAATTTTTTATTCAAAAAAACACGTTTATTTTCAAATTTAATCTTCAAAGTATTTCCCCTCGCTAGCTACACATCTTTTCCATCTTTCAGGCAATTTATGGATTCCTCGCCAAAAAAATTCTTTGTTTTTTGAGGCTATCCACTCATCGAGCCATTTTTGCACTTCCTCGTAAGAATTGAAGTGCGGATCAATCGATGAGTGCGTATCCCATCGATGAAAACAAATAGTAATCGGATGGCGCCAGGTCCGGTGAATACGGCGGGTGGGGCAGGGGCTCCCAGTTGTACGATTCTATCAAGTTTTTATTGACCGCTGCTCGATGTGGCGATGCGTTGTCATCTTGGAATACAATTTTGTCATGGCGAAGTTGAAATTCGGGCCTCTTCTGACGTATACATAGCACGGTTCAAAGCGATCAATTGTTGATGGTAACGTGCACCAGTAACTGTTTCATCTGGTTTCAGTAGCTCATACCAAATAACACCACGCTGATCCCAGAAAATACACAGCATTGTCTTTCGGCCGAAGCGATTTGGTCTTGGCGTTGATTTGGGTCGTTGGCCGGGGCTCAAATATGATTTTTTTCGTTTGGGATTGTTGAAATAAATCCACTTTTCATCGCCAGTGATGATTCGATGGAGAAAACCTTTTCTGTTTTACCTGGCGAGCAGCAATTCACAAGTGGTTTTTCATGTGGCACCCATCTACCGACCTTTAAAATCTTTCCCATGGCCTTCAAACGCAAGGAAACGGTTTGTTGTGTCACATTAAGTTGTTCAGCGAGCTGTTGTTGCGTTTGACCATCATCTTCGTCCAATAATGTTTGCAATTCGGTGTCTTCAAACTTTTTCGGTGGCCGGCCGCGCTCCTCATTTATCACATCAAAATCACCACTTTTAAATTTATTGAACCACTCATTGCACTGTGTACGACCAAGAGCATGCTCGCCGTAAGCTTCAACAAGCATTCGATGCGATTCAGAAGCGTTTTTCTTCAAATGGAAACAGAAAATCAATGCTTCCCGCAAATGAGAGTTTTCAGGCACAAAATTCGACATCTTTACGAGCGGAAGAAATGCGTTGTTGTATGAAACTTGACAAATTGTGAACTGAATATTGTTGACAGATGACAGAATGAACAATTAAGACATTTGCTGCGGTTCGGAAGCTCATACATATACGGATATCGACCGCTAGATGTCATTACCGGTTTCATATTTGTACAACTATAAAATGAATTCCATGGAAAAACTGAAAAATGATACGGTAATAGTAAAAAATTTGCAACTGACAAGCATTCGAAAAATTCCAACAATAATTTGTTTGTTGAAAGCAACAGCAATATACAATTTGGCAATTGCGGGATAACAATAAATGAATTCTCACTTTAAAATAAGTTTAGTAAAGGTGTTATTTTCGGCCAGACCGAAGCCTACGTACCCTACACTGCATTGAAAGTACCTTTTGAATAAATGTTAAAAAGTTGTTGAAGATGTTGAATAAGACTAAAATAATGTAAAATGTCAAAAGGTTGAAAGGTGTTGAAACAGTTGAAAAAAAAATGAATAAATCTAAAGAATATGGAAACCATTGAAGACAGTTGAAAGAAATTGGAAGATTCGAAAAAATATGGAAAATGTTGAAATATATTGAAAGTAGTTGATAAACTCAAAAAAAAATTGAAGATGTTGAATAATGTTGAATGAATTCAAAATCGAAGAAGAATTCGAGAAAATACAGAAAATGACGAACAAAGATATAAAAAGTAGAAAAAATATTGTAAGAAGTTGATAAATTTTCAAAAGTGGAAAAAATATGTGAAATGTTGAAAGCGGTTGAAAAACTCATAAAAAAAAAAGTTCACAGAGGTTGACATGTGTTTTAACAGTTGAAAAATCGCAGAAAAAATCTTAAAAATAAAGAAAGTTGAAAGATGTTGAAAAAGTTCGAACAAATGGTATATATTGGAAAATGTTGAAAAAGTCAGAAAAAATGTCGAAAAAAAATTAAATATACTACGCCTATCTATATCTAATCTTTCAGCGTGCTTGCCGATTGCCAAGTGTCCAATGCAGGTCGCTGTGATGAACATAGCTAAATGGACTCAGATGGTGACGCTGATCAAGTATATGTACACTTTTCTACACCTGTCACGCCCCCTTCTAAGCGCTACGAACGGAATGACCAAGTAAATATACTTACACTCTGTGTAGAGTATAGTTATTAACTTCACAAGGATTATAACTATTCCAGTAAATGAGGACTTTCACATTTTTTGTATTATGCTCTAACTGATAATTTTATAGGTCTAAAAAGACATAATATTTGTTCTATATAAAGTGACGTTTAATATGATGTATAACACTTGAAGATAGCACTTTTGACGACAAAGATGTCTAGCAAGCAACAAAAAGTCAGCAAACTGATTTTGTCCACATAACTGCAAAATCCAGAATTAAAATATTTAGCTATAGCAAAAATAGTTGGTGCATCAGAAAAAACTGCCTTTATGGTTATTTCAAATTATACACCACTATTATAACTAAATAAATTACCTTTCATATTACTCCATTTGCTTGAAAGTCACTCTGAGGTTTCTCAACGAATACCGCTCTTTAGAATAGCTACATCCTCAACTTCCGATGGCTAATCTTCGAAACTAGATCCAAGCGACACTTTATTTATTTTTTATAACATTTTTATATATTGCCCCGAAAAATCTACATTTGGCTTAAAAAAAAATGTTTGTGGTGAATTTTGCTAAACTTGACTTGTGCCCAAGAATCATCAATAACTTTTTAGAAATAACTGAAAATAAGTTTTGTTTTAATTTGATGGCTCGTTAACTCAGTGAGATATCAAAAATTTTCGGACTAACACAACAAACTTCTAGAAACAACAATGTAAAGAAGGTTCGTGACTTCGAGTTACCAAAATAAAATCTGTTCATAGAAATTGCTCTGCGTAAGATTTTTGGAAATATTTCACAAAAACGAAAAGATTTGGCGCAGCAATTAGCCGTAACGCAATAAAAAAAATAATATTATTGTGCATTATTATTCAGCACTGAATATATCGAAAAACTTTAAATCGATATATGTGCATGCTGACGGCTTG
Organism: Meiosimyza decipiens; assembly: GCA_963680825.1. Taxonomy (NCBI): domain Eukaryota; kingdom Metazoa; phylum Arthropoda; class Insecta; order Diptera; family Lauxaniidae; genus Meiosimyza; species Meiosimyza decipiens. The sequence continues at coordinate 4,759,583 of OY804262.1, read as the reverse complement.
AAATGCTGAGTAGAATTAAGATTGTTTTTAAGCAATATTGTGAAAAATATTGCACTAAAACTTTTTTTATTTAATATTGTCTGGAAGAGCAATTGAATATAGCTTGAAACGCTGCGTCAGCTGTTTTTATTTTTTGCGGTATTGCCTAAAATAATTTTGATTTTATGTTTTCTGCTCAAGTAAACGAATAGCAATTTTTGCATGTAGTCTTTCATAAGTGCTGCGCAGGTTTTGTTTATTGCGAATGCTGCCGCAATATTTTTGCATATGTTTTCGGTACGAGCAAACGAAAAACAATTTTTCTGGTTAAATTTTATTTTTATAGCTATATAGTATATCTGCTTGTAAATGTATTAGGCATGTATGTATGGCATGAACGTATATTAAAACTATTCAAAACTGGGCTTATGTGCGTTACTAGCTTATTCATTTAATTATATTTTTTTTTATTGAAAATCAATTCGAAACTTTCTTATTATTTTTGGGAATAAAATATGCAACATTTTTTTTTTTCCTATATTTTAGTGTTAACAAATTCAGGAAGTTATCCCTGTCAATTCAATCAAATGATTTCTAATTATGTTGAACTGATTGTGGCTGGTTTTGAATGTATATTGAAAATGCTTAGGTTGTTGTGTAAAATATAAAGTAATAAAGTAAGGCTTCAAAATGCTTGGTATGGTAGAAAAAGCACAAGACAATCTTTAACTCTCGCCATTCCTTCCGTTGTTTAAAAAAGAAATGGTTCGAGTTTGTGCCTCTTCCTATACACTGCATATGTACTATATTGCTTTATTTTACGTGCCGTATGTCCTCGATATTTTTGTTGTATTTTTGGCTAGATTTGTGCATTAAATCATTCAATTATGCATATTGTTTTATATACATATGCTCACGTACATTTTATTACCAGTTGCAATTTGTGTATGTTTAAAACCAACTGCCGCCTCCAAGCTTCGAGCTAAGACCACCAATGCCTTTGCCAAGTAGATTTCCGACACGTCCTGAAAAATTAGAAAGTTTATTATTTAAATGTGAAGATTTGTATTTGTAAACATAATTTTTAAAGCAATTGACTGACAGACTCGGTAAGTGATACTGATCTAAAGCATGTGGGGTCTAACACTTAATAACGTAGGTCTAAAAGTCCTCAATTTTGCTGATTTGTAATGTGTGAACAGCTATACTGACAGATATGGAAAGATAAGCCTGAGTGATTTGGTGGAGAAGTAATGCTAACGCTTATGAATAAACTTTTGATTAATTTTTTAACATTTTATCGACTTCAATCTTCTTAAACTTTTTCCTATCTTTCGACCTTTTCAAAATATACACAAAATATATTTTCACGCTTCCACTAATTTTTTAGAAATCAAGCTAACAAATGTCAAAGTAATAATAGAGTTTAGCTACTGCAGCTATTAGCCTTTTAAGCTATTTAGCTTGAAACTTTAACTCAAGTATAAAGTGAAAATAAATTATACATGCAAATAATTTGTTATTTTTTCATAATTTTTTCTTAGCTGTTTCGCACTTTCTCAACATACCCACTCAGACCATCTGAATATACAATTCTCGATATTGAAATAATTACATGTATAAATTTATATGGCCCAAGGCATATATGTTAAAAAAAATTTACCCTACATGCTGTGGGGCTCGGACAACACAAAAATAAAAATACAGACCAACATTAACCAACAAATTTAGCTACAGTTAGTTTTCAATCTAAGCTTGAGTTGACCTTTTGACAAGCCAATGTTATAAAAATCGCAACTGTCAAAAAAAATTGTCATGCGATTAAAAGGAACTGCAGCCATATAACTAGTTCTTCTAGCCGGTTGATAAAATAATTAATATTCGTTACGAGCACTTCTCCGATTAGTATTAAAATGTATGTAACCAGAAGCTCTGGTGCAGCAAGAGACCCAGTCAGAAGTTGATGCAGATAAAGTTTATCCGCAATATTTCTACGGGAGCTCAAAGACTGCATATGCAATAACTTCAAAAGATCTTCATAAGGAGGATGATTCAAAGAATCAATCCAATTTAAGCCACTGAGAGCAAAGAGAGTAAAGTTTCTTTAAATTCTCTCAATTCCATTTAAAGGGTGTTTTTTTTAGAGGTATAAAGCTTCGAATTGAAATAAAACACAAGAAAATCGTTTTAATGTCCATCAATTTGGCTTTATTGGAAGGATAATGTTATGCCATTAATGTTATTCGAGCCGCCGCGGCTGGCTCGAATAAAGTCAATTCTACAGGTCCAATTTTGAACCACTTTTTCGAGCATATGGGGCCGTATGTCGGCAATAACGCCACGAATGTTGGCTTCCAAGTCCCCTAACGTTTCTGGTTTGTTGGCGTAGACGAGCGACTTCACATATCCCCAAAGAAAATAATCCAATGGTGTCAAATCACATGATCTTGGTGGCCAATTGACAGGTCCATTCCGCGAAATTATGCGCTCATCGAATGTTTCCTTCAATAAATCGATTGTGACGTGCGCTGTGTGGCATGTAGCGCCGTCTTGTTGGAGCCACAACTCATCCACATTCATGCCATCCAATTCGGGAACAAAATAGTCGGTTATCATGGCTCTATACCGGTCTCCATTAACGGTAACTGACTCTCCAGCATTATTTCGGAAGAAGTATGGCCCAATGACTCCACCAGCCCATAGAGCACACCAAACAGTCAGTTTTTGTGGATGTAATGGCGTCTCAAGGGTCTCATGTGGATTCTCTTCACTCCAAATGCGGCAAGTTTGCTTGTTGACGTAGCCATTCAACCAAAAATGAGCCTCATCACTGAACAAAATTTTGCGATGAAAATCAGCATCGAGATCAATCTCATTTTCGGCTCATACACCAAAATCACGACGCATTGCATGGTCTCGCGGCTTTAATTCTTGCACAAGCTGGATCTTGTAAGGTCGCAAGCCAAGATCTTTGCGCAAAATCTTCCATAAAGTTGATGGACAAAGCTCCAATTGCTGTGCACGGTGGCGAATCGATTCATTCGGGTCCCCTTCAACATTTTGCTCTACAGCGGCAATTGTTTCTTCGGTGCGCACTGTTCGACGTCTCTGCGGATGCGTATTATCACATAGAGTAAACGTAGTGCGAAAACGATCCATGGTTAACCGAATTAATTGCTCTGATGGACGATTATGTCGACCATAAAATGGACGGAGCTTGCGGTAAACTTCGCGAACTGAACCATTATTTTCGAAATAAATTTGCACGATTTGCAAGCGTTGTTCTTTTGTCAACCTGTTCATGATGAAATGGCAAACCAAACTAAACATAAATGACATTAGAGTTGCCAGATTTGACCATAAAATGCCAGTTTTATCTCTATTCGAAAAACAAACCTCTAAAAAAAACACCCTGTATATGAATATTATAAAATGGTGATCATAACAGCAAGCTAAGAAGAGCTGCGAATTTGTTACAAATTTGATTAATATGCTCATTAAATGTTAATTTAAAATCAAAATGCATACCTAGGTCACCTGGGTGTTTTTAATAACATGTGCAACGTCATTTATTGCTAAAATGAGCAGGAGCGACCCAAGGTGGTTTCCTTGTGGAATACTTGATGCCGCGCTAAATGTGGAGGAATAAGATTCGATTCACCTGAGAAAAATTATGTTGAAATACAAATATGAACTCATTTTCCATCACACCTCAATGATAAAATCTACTTACTTACATATATGCTCTGATCCGTAATTGGAAATATTTATTTTGGTAGCCCACGCTGGAAACTACGTTTTCCAATTCTCAATTATTTACGATTGCAAAATTTTGTTTTCAAGAAAAAAAAAACAAGTTCGAAAAATCGTTTTCCTCCGAATATTTCTGATAGGGGTGTTAGATTAGGTTAGGTAGGAGTGGCAGTCAGTTACGAAGAACCGACTCACTTAGACCAAATGTTATCCCTTGTGATACCACAGGGTATCTGACTACACCGTCTCGTTGAACCACCCAGATTTCGTAATGAAACTAAAAAGCTGACCTATACTAACATGTCTAAGGTCATCCAGGTCATCAAATAAAAACGAACCAAGTGTCTTGTGGCGTTTTCTAGCAAGTACGGGACAGGGGCAGAGAATATGTTTAGTATTTTAATCTTCTTCCACATCTCCACAACGTCTACTGAAGTCAAAGAACCTAACACCTAATCTCTCCGCATGTGAGGCAGTGTCCAGTTATCACTGCAACAACTGACGAGACACTATGTCTAGTGCGAGAAATTAGTTCTGACGAACGCTTAGCATCCCATTCCCGCCAGATTTGCCTAGTTATATTACAAGTTCAGTCCATCTTTTATTAGCATTTTTTAACATTTCTACTTTAAGCAGAAACTTGCAGGTAGAGCAAGTGGCATGCCAACACCTTACTTGTACTGAGGAATTTGTGCAGTAGTCCCCTGGCTAGCAATTTCATCAGCTTTGCAATTATCGTCAATGTTCCTATGCCCAGGCACCCAAATGAGGTGAATGTTAAAATGTTGAGCCATCTCGTTTAGAGACGAACGACATTGTTGGGCCACTAGTGAATTTAGGAAGACTGATTCTAGAGATTTGATAGCAGCCTAACTATCTTAATAAATGTATATATCCTTTTTGGATACAACATTCATCTTCAGCCAAGATGCTACCCCCTCCATCGCTATGACCTCCGCCTGAAAAACGCTACAATGATCTGGTAGCCTTGCAGCAATTCTAATTTTCATTACCTTAGAGTAGACAACATAACACACTTGGTTATTTAGCTTGGAGCCATCGGTGTAGAAATAAATATGGCCCCTTCTTCCCAGGAGTCCTCCCTTCTAGGCATCCCTACATGGAATGTGAGTGACGTAATCCCTGTTAAATGAGATTACTGGAACAATATAGTCCAAATTGGAGGGTACAGACTTCAAGCTATGAAGAATAGTTGAGTGTCCTGTTCTACCCTCGGACCAGCAGACAGTTTTCCTGAGTCTAATGGCAGCACAAGCTGCCATCCGTTTATCTAACAGGTCAAGAGGAACGAGATGAAAGAGAACCTCCCAGGCGTCAGTCGGTGCAGTCCTTAAAGCTTCTCCACACAGAACGCATCCGCGTCAGCGTCCGCGTCCACGTCCAGCGTCCGCGTCCAATACTTCACACAGTGCGCGATATTTTTGTGTGAGCGATTCAGTCTGTTCGCTTAATTCTTTGGAAAAAGTAGTGCGTTTTGAGTTTTTTTATTTGATATTGACTATGAGCTCGGAAGAAGAAGAACTCCTTTTGCTATTTGCTTTGCAAAGCAAAAAGAAGAAAAGACGATATTGGGTTCACGAAATCAATAATTGACTTTCCCAATCTCGTTCCATGCCTCCGACTTCTTTAATAAATTTTTATAATCTTCGTCAGATTTGTCGAATAAAAATCTATATTGTCGCACACTTTCAATTAAAATTTCAATTCCTTCACTCATTTTGCTTATTAGATAGCACAGCGTCAACGCGATATTCTGTAATTTTGTACAACTTGGACGCTGAACGCTGCGTCCCAAAAATAACGCCGGCGTTCAATCGCGTTCAGTGTGAAGGGAATGATTCAACATTGTGTAATACAACGTCATTTTGGGACGCGGACGCTGACGCGGACGCGTTCTGTGTGGAGAAGCTTTAAAAGCACCACTGATACACATGGAAGCAGCCCTTTGAACTCTCTGCAATTGTTTGTAATAGGTGACCTTGTCTAAGACAGACGTGGTATTAAACTATAATTAACATTAAACTATAATTAACACACACACAAAGAATCATAAATTAATTTAAATTTCAACAGAAATATTTTGCAAACTTGAAATCTGGAAACGTCAGAATGATTTCATTTGAAAGGTACAGGAAATGCTGAATCTGGAAACAGTTCAGAATGATAGCGGAACATAGCATTTGAAATAATTAAGAAAGACTTCTGTAACGATCCGTTTTGCAATGTTTCGAATGAAACATTTCTGGCACGTTATATACTGTTCCTGAAACGTTACATTCCTAGTGGGTAGAAGACGCCAGTGATAGCGACATTAAGCAAAATAGCTGAGCATATCATATAAATAATAATATGTAAGTGTTTAAAAATTAAAGAGTATGCTTTACCAGGGAGGGTGGTGTCTCTCCAGATCTCAGCAAGGGGCAGGGGGTCTGAATTTTCAAAAAAAAAAACACCTCACGTAATTAACAGATGGCTTCTTATGCTAAAACGTGCTTTGGATTTGCCAACGGTGAGTGCTGCATTTGCAAATAATTCGTTAATTAAATGCTCTACAAGTTCAAGCACTCGAAATTGATTGCAATCGGAAGTTTATATGATGATCGTTTGGAGTGCACTCATATAGACCTCTAATTTGTTTTCGCAGTGATCCCGGAATTCGGTTTGAATGCGATCAGGATGTGTACATTAGAGGACGAGCTCAGAGAAGTGCTCTCTCTATAAATTTTACTAAGGATAAGATCACATTTTTTGAGATTTTTAGTATATAAGCCATTCGTCAGGTAGTCTCCATTCTTTTCATATATCTTAGAATGGGGACGAAGTTGTGCCATTAAAATAAGGACTACTACTAAATAAGAGACTTAATGCTTCGATTCGGATGTTGCTTTAGCTAAGTGCTTTGTTCAACTTAAGTTTCTGGATGGCTAAAAATAGGCGCTACGTTTTTGGAGGTGTGTACTGGTGGCGTTTCAACATTTTCTATTACTCTGTTATTGGATTCCGATGTTGCTTTTTACTTTTTATTGAACATAAATTGTTGGTAAATTTTTCCGTTCTTAGTAATTCTGTAGAGCTGACTTAGGTTGTGGTAACAAGTCACTACGTAAACGTCTGCCGCAAGACCATTACCTCAATCTCAACATCTTTATGGAGGTTTCTGTAGCGCTGCTAGAGAATGGTTTAGTTTATTCGACATTGAAAAAGTCGAACAAATTTTGAAATGGTTATATATTGAAAAATGTTTAATATTTCGAAAAAGTTTAAAACATTTAAAGTTTGTGAAAAATTTGAAAAATATGTTATAAAACTTTCTGAATAATGAACAAAATGTTGTATAGTATAAGTAAAAAAAAAATGTCAAGAAGGTCGAATCTTATAGCTGAAAAATGTTGAAGAATTGTTAAAAAAAAAGGTGAGGAATTTTGTAAGCGTTAGATATGTTGAAGAAGTCCAACAAATTTTGGAATGTTCGAATAAAATATTATTATTTAAAAATTGAAAACTGTTTCAATATTCGAACTTTGTTGAAAACATTGAAAAACTGTCAAAAAAGGCTCGAAAATTATTGAATAAGTAGCATATTCTTCAGAAAAATCAAAATATTGAAAAAAGATTATAAAGGTGCTCCAAGAAAATAGCAACATATGTACTTACCAATTTGGGGTAAAGCTGCTGCAGCTGCTTGCGCAGCGGCGATCTTAGGCCTAGGCATTGATTTAGGTGCACTGTTGCCTTCTTCTCCCGCATCGTCTTCTTCTCCACCCTCACCATCCATATCGTTCACTTGGCTGCATAACATTAAACAAAAAAAAAAAATTTATATTAGATAGGATGATATTTGGTCTTGATCCTATGCATTATTTACTCATCTCCTTCAGCACATTCTGGCATCGTTAGCGCACAGGTAGCCTCTTCAGTGGCCATTCGTTGAGCAACAGTTTGATATGCTTTGGAATTTAGCTTGTCTTCTAGAACACCTTGCAATTCAAAATCAGAATAAATTTTCTATAATAAATTCAAAACAAAACACAATATTCTTTATAACAATTGTATGTTAACATGATCATTAGGTAAACTGTACCTTAACTATATGTGACAAAGAAGTCACTTGCGCGTAATGAAGCGAGTGATCCAAACGTTCTGAAAGCCAATTACAAAGCATGTTAATCTGCTGCGTATACCATTGTTCAAAAAAATTCAATGTCCACAGATCGTCACCGATCTTGCCACGAATCTGATCCATATTATTCCGAAAGAAATTCACATAGCCCTGGCCAAGATCTTTCCCTGAGCTGGAGACATTTGTAAAACTGAGTATAGAACCAATAAGGCTGCCCTCATCATAACGTGCTAATTTCGACAAAGTCGACTCTAGCACAGACATAAGTTTAATGCTAAGTCCTTGTGTCATGGCTACATTCGCTTTATCGATTTGATCATCAATTTTTGCATGGAATTTATACTGCAAAAGAAAATAAAGCAAATAAATATACAAAGTGTAAACAGATGCTCATAAATTTTTCGACTCACAACATATACGGAGGCTAATTAGGGACATTGATTTTTAAGTGGTAATATATATATATATAATAATACCATTGGAAGCAATGCGCTATATGATATAGTTGATGGATGGGCAACCCCAATGCGGGTCAGAAAAAGTAAATCAAATTTTTATGCAAAAAAAATGGTTTAAAAAGACTTTAATTTGTGGCTGTGGCAACCAAAGCGACTGACCACAGTGTGACTTTTACTGTAAATGATATTACTTTTTCTAACCCGTCTTAAAAGGTTCATCACTATTTATGGTACACACTGTCGATGATACAGAGATGGAATTTGTATTTTATGAAAATGTACTGAATCAACACTTGAATTGTACTTTAAGAGGGCGAATGTAATTTTTTTTTTGTCCGTAACCATTAAAATTTTACAAAATTTTCTAAAACAACTAAAAATTAGTAAAGGTGTTATCTTCGGCCAGGCCGAAACTCACATACTGCATTGAAAGTACTTTTTAAATAAATGTTGAAAAAATGTAGAAGAGGTTGAATAAGTCGAAAATAATGTAAAAAGATTCAAAAACTGAAGATGTTGAAAAAATATGAAAACCATTGCAGACAGTTGAAAAAAATTGAATAATTCGAAATATATGAAAATTGCTGAAAAATTGATGAAAAAGTCGAAAGAATAAAGAAAACGTCGAATGAAATTGAATGGGAAAAGGTAAAAGGTTGAAAATGTCAAAAGAATATGGGAAATGTTGAAAAAAATAGAATAGAAATGAATAACACGGAATATGCCACGCCTACTTCTCCAATTCCGCCCACTTTTGGTTCAATAAACTAACCAATTTTTAGCAAAATAGCTTGTATAGTTTGCGATTGGTGCCGTAATTATTCCTAAAATGTAGGGCGGTGACACACCCACTGATGCAATCCAGTCCGATTTTGATTCAGAAATAGCTTTTATAAACAAACCTCTTGCACCGAATTTCAGTATGATTGCTCATATATTTCAATAGTTATGCCACTTAAGGTATTTTAATTGTATGGGGGGTGCCACGCCCACTGTTGCTATTTCAAAAGCTTTTGATTCATATGTACCTAATACCCAGTAAACCACTTACATCTAATTTCAGCTAAATTGCTCCCATAGTTCACATAAAATACCTCTTACAACTTTATGTTAATGAGGGAGGTGCCACGCCCACTGATGCAATCTTGTCAAGTTTCATTTAATTCCGAAGCTTATAGTAACCGACACCTCTACACAAAATTTTATGAAGATTACTCTCATAGCACACTATCTATAGAATTAAACGTATTTCGCTTATATGGGAGGTGCCACACCCACCGGCACAATTGTGCCAAAATTTTGCAAGAAGACATCTTTTAGCAAGTGTAACCGCCTTATTAAATTTCATAACAATTGCGTTGTTATTTCTCTTTTTATAACGTTTATAAATATTGTAGGCAGGGCCACGCCCTTAAAATATATTTTTCAGTATATTGACGTAGCTTGTATTGTTGACTACTTTCAGTGGTATCATCCCTAAAATGTTAATGAAAATCGTATGTGCCAATTTGGAGTTATACGAAATCCAAATTTTTAATTGTTAAGAAGTGCCACTCCCACTTTTACAATTCCGCCCACTTTATGCGCAATTCAAAATTCATAAGATCTGTACTCGTGTACCAAATTTCATCACAATATCTTGCACGGTTTACGAGCTATGGCGTTATAAAAGTCAAAATTTAGGGCTGTGCCACGCCCTTTTAAGAGGCTTTGCAAACTTCAAACCTAGGCTAATCTGAATTCTGTTCTCATCTTCACCAAATCACCAATTTTCATCAAAATCGCAGCATTTTTTTTTCAAAATGGACTTTGGTATAATTACATAGAGTATGGACGGAAGGTGTGGCCTTCAACCGATTTCGCCCATTTTGATATGCTAGCAGCTTGCAAGAAGGTGTGACCTTTGTGCCACATTTCATTGAATTAACTTGCTTAGTTTTCCCGTAAACTTGATTTCAACAGACAGACAGACACACAGACAGACAGACAGACAGACGGACACAGCTATATCAACCCAGGTGGTGACGCTGATCAAGAATATATATACTTTTCCATATCTGCCACGCCCCCTTCTATGCGTTACAAACGGAATGACAAAGTGAATATACCCTCTGTGTAGGGTATAAAAAGGTCACTAGATTTCATCTTCGCATATTTCAGCAACTTACACTAAAAAAAAAAAAAAGGTCATTCGATTTTTTGATTGCCAACCCCATATTATGAGAAGCATATTGATCTATATTGATGTTTTCCTCCCTCCTACAAGACAATGTCAAACTGAGATTTCAAAAAAACTCTCCGAAGAATTTGCAAGTGTGTATCTTACCAAGTGACGATGTAAGTAACAAAATTTTTATAGAACTTTGCTAACACTTACCAAATCAATACCATCTATTGTAGTTAATTTAAAGCTTTGATTTTTTGCATCTAATATCACATTGACCATGGCGCACATTTCCGAGGGAATAATGTAGTCGGTTGAAATAAAAGCAACATTCTTCTTCAGCCACGATTGAAACGATGAATCTGTACGCTGTATACATTGTTCGATCATTTCGGAGGCCATCATTTTTAAGCGCTGCTCTAAGTGCTGGCGAAATTCGACATCTGGCCAGTGGAGGTCGCGTATAAACGATTGTAAGGCATCAAGCTTCCACAGCAGGTCCTCCGATGTGGCACAACCATTTCTAGTAATCGAAGCAAAGCGATAAAAAATAAAGAATAATTTAAAATAAAAAGTCGCACGCAACAGAAGATGCACAAATATAAAACAGAAATAAAAGGTTGAATTACCCGTTATTGTGTAGACATTAAATTGCATCTGGAAGAGTTCAGCGTATAATAAGGAAATAAAAGCCCTCCGTACCCAACGCGAATCGAATAGCTATGTATGTACATGAACTTAGCACCCAACATACAAAATAAAAATTAATTTTTTTTGTAGTAAATCGCTTTTCGTGCGCAGCTAAAAATTTTTCGAAAAATCCAAAATTAATAAAACAAAGATAGCACCCTATTTTGAGAATTCCAAAAACTGAAAATGCAATTTTATTCGGAATCGTTTGTAGTCACATGTAGCGCTGTTTGTTTTCAAATAATAAATTTTTACGAAAACATAAAAAAATCGTTTGTTTTTTTGTACTATAGAATAGCTTAGTTTTGTGGCTAAGGGATAAAAAGCGATTTTTGAAAAGTTCGATTCAAAATCAACAAAAAAATCGGCAAATCTATTTATTTTTTAGTGTTTTGTTTTAAAAATCAATTTATGCTTATGGCTCTCCCTAATAAAATGAATGAAAATGGTATATAATATCACACGTGCATATAAGGGTGTGCCATTTTTGAGCAACTTTTTTTTTTTTTAACTAAAAAAAAGGCTTAAAACTTTCAGAAAGTTGAAAAAGGAAGCCTCTAAAAATTTGAGCTCTTAATATTAAGAGGTGACATGAGAGTATTGTAAAAATGAACTGAAAAATTATTTAAGTAGGAAATTGAACGCTCTACAAAACAAAAAAAAAAAAAAAAAAAAAAAATGTTTTTTTTTATTATTTGATTAACTGTTAAACAAAAGTAATTATGCATTAGGTTCAGTAAAATTATAGATTTTTTTTTTTTTTTTTTTTTTTTTTTTTTGTAGAGCGTTCAATTTCCTACTAAAATAATTTTTCAGTTCATTTTTACAATGCTCTCATGTCATAGGAAAAAAAAAATAATTTTTTTTCCATGTACTTTATATGGAAAATGGAAAGTTAGAAACAGGCACCTCTAAATGTTAATATTAAGAGCTCAAATTTTTAGAGGCTTCCCTTTTCACCTTTCTGAAAGTTTTAAGAAAAGTTGCTCAAAAATGACACACCCTAGTGCATATATTTTGTCATCTTGTGCCATCGCAAAAAGAAGTAAAATAGTTCTTCCTCGTCTGAACACTGCAACAGTTTTAACAACACTGTAATAAACTTTAACAACTTAGGCCTAAGTAAAACAGCGTAAGCATGAAGCGGTCATGTTTTGGTATAACGCTTACAAACGCCTTTTGTTTGACAAGGCCTTAAACAAATTTGATCAAAATCGATCCAGCAGTTTTTGCAAGATGCGCGGACATCGATGGACATAGCCATCATTTTATATATGTGACTGCTCTAATTTAGATTTTATTGTTTCAGAAAAAAAAAAAAAATACAAGCGATTACAAATAATTTCGAATAAATGCATTTTTAGTTTTGAGAAAGTAGGTGCCTTCTTTTTTTTCAATTTTCGATTTTATACAACATACGAAAAGCTATTTAACAAACAAAATACTACCAATTTAAGAGAGATAAAAAGTTTATTTTTTTTTTGATTTGGGTGCCAAGTTGACAACTGCATCGAATCGCTTGAAAGAATTTTTAAATTCAAAAAAACATTCGATATATATATATGTTCGTTTAATTTTCACTTTCGACAAGCGGAAGGTAATTAGGGCACTAAAACTATTATAGGGAAATAAAAACCTAAGAAAGAACGTTAAAATTGGAAAAAAATGTAAAAGCCAACAAACTCTGTGTAAGTGGATGCTAATAAACTAAACAACAAGAACACAACAAAATTAAAAAAAAAATCTCGAAAAATAAAGCTAAATAACAGAAATGAAAAAATATACACCATCATCAAAATAATGAAAATTTGGTTTCATTAGAATTGGCGAGATTTTGTATGTGTCATAATATAAGCAAAAGTTTTTATGGACACGATGTTTTGAAAACATAGTCATACATTAGCAGAGACTTGTGCCAACATAGATTTTCAATGAATAGTGTATGAATTCATAGAAAAAATTCGACAAAAGAACCAATTTTTTGCAAAAATTATCAAAGAAGTCTGAAAATATCAAATAGTCATGTAGCAACGAAACGTCGACAAAAGTTTGATAGTAACGAAAAAGCTCGAGAAGTGCCGCTTTTCAACGCAAAGTCTTATAGTTAGGTCAAGTTGGTAAAAATAAAAAAGTGTCGTTAAGAGCAATAGTAAAATAGAATCACAAATTCTATAAATATTAAAAAATCGATAAAAGTCTATTGATATTGAAGAATATCGTAAAGGTTGAAAGATTTTGCACAGTCTCTAGAAGTATCAAAAGTCGTTAAAAATTCACAAATGTCAATAAAAGTTTAATGTCATCAAAAAAAAAAGCACGTTTTCTTACGCGAAAGTGTCAAATTGAATTTAGTGTTATGTAGTTTATGGCGCCGTGATCAAATGTCCATATGGTCACAAGTCAGAGTTATGGAGATATCAATGATTATATCTGCGGCAAATTGTGTTTACACTGAGAATAGAGTATGGTTCCTTTAAATATATGTATTTGGTTGATAGATTTTTAAAATATTTGTTAACTATCAACAAATTTTGGTAGTTATTACCATGTTCTTAATTGAAATTTAAATTGTTGCTTATTGGGCCAAACGTTCTATTTGTTTGAGTCGTCGGAAAAAATTTGTTTGGTTGAATTTTACGTTTGTTAATCCAATTTTTATTTGACTTCACTTCTCATTAATATGGAACTTTGCAATTCACAACATATTCAGGTAAGAAACTACTTAAGTATATTCTGCCTGGTGCGCAATTTAGTTATTTATGATTGTATAAATACAAACGACATCCTATATAAGTATGCAACGTTATTGGGAAAAATCGTTTTTGGTCATCGGTTTTTAGCACAAATCGATGTTAATGAATGTATACGTTTGCGAAAAGAAAGTATTTTTTTAGTCAAATAAATGATTTAGTGATTATTAACAATCGATTGATTGATGCAACCAAAATATTTGTTTCAACCAAAATATGATTTGGTAATTATTACCAAATATATAAATGACTCAATAATATTATTCAATTCACTGTAATATGTGATATTTTAATATATATCAAATATTTAATTCGCCTATATCAAATAAACCATTTGTTAATTATTACCAAATTTTGGTATATGTAATTAAATTGTTTTCTCAGTGTACTGCCGCCTTTGACTTTTGTCCCTGTTGTATAGTTAAAACTGGCTAATGTAGGATCTTGAACCGTTGATAACTTTTGCTGTGGATGCCAAGGGCTGCAATGTACACTGAGAAAACGATTTGTTTGAATATAACAAACGCATATTTCATATAGAGCAATTAAATATTTGATTGAGTTAAATATAAAAAGCTTCAACCAACATTTAGCACTATTTGATCTAAATGCAATATGCATGGCTCAAATAAATATTTAATTGCTCTATATGAAATATACGTTTGTTATATTCAAACAAATCATTTTCTCAGTGTAGCAATTGCACTTATGAATTTTCATTAGTTTTTAGAGGCGTTTTTTAAAAAGTTTAAGAAATAATTAAATAATTGTTAAATGACTAAAATATATTGTTGTAGCTACAAAAATAGATTTTTGATTCACCGCCAGCTAACAATGTTGTGTGATATGAAAAAAAGCTCAATTCAAAGCTCTTATATACTAAGTTATTGAGTTACAGACAGCTTAAATTGTAACTCAAATTCGATTAATGCGACTAAAAATAACGAATGAACGAACAAACGAGTCAAGAAACGATCAAAAATGCATTTGAAAAGCTACGGCTAAAACAGCTGTTAAATGCTAAAATTAAATATTTTAAATTAATGATATAAGTTTATCGCTTAACTAATTTGATTAGAACATGTTCACTAAGAATTAAAAAAATTGGAAAGAACTGAGCAAAAAAAATAGAAATTATAAACAGAATGCTTGGAAAGAGTCTTAAGAAAAAAACGGATGGGTCATGATCGAAAATAATGAAATGTGTAACGCATAATTCGCCAAGTGTCTCAAGCAAAAAAAAGTTGTCCGATTGGGCTGCAAATTGAGCTAATTGTTGTCCTGTTGAATGGTACCCTCACACACCAAAAACTAATTCAGTTGGACAATGATGGACTGAGGTGGAGGGGGTGGACTTTTCTTGCAAGGCCATATTTTCAAACGCTTGTAACTTTTTTCCGTAGGCATAAGAAAATTGTACCTTAAACATTTTCAATAGAGTCTCTACTTAGTTGCAGTAAGCTAGAACTCTTTAAAAAAAAAAATTTTGTGGCCCAATTTCGAAATTTAAAAATTAATTTATTTTTTTTTTTTCAAAGTATGATATTTTTTTTTCTAAATAATTTGAAAAGTAAGTTGACTTTTTTTTCATAATATCAATAATTTTCTAAGTGGTAAATTCATTAGAGTTTGAACAATTGACCAAAGAGTAACCACATGCGCCAAATTTTATTATCAATTTTCAGTAAATATTCCACTGAGTAAAAAGTTCTTAGAATTAGTCAACATGTTCAGAGAAAATTTTTTTTTTTTTTTTTTATCGTTACAATATTTTTTTTTTTAGTGTCAAAAAAATAAAATTTTGTCTAATTTGAAAAATTTTTTTTTTTTTTTTTATCGTTACAATATTGTTTTTTTTTAGTGTCAAATAAAAAAATAAAATTTTGTCTAATTTGAAAAATTATTTTTTTTTTTTATCGTTACAATATTTTTTTTTTAGTGTCAAATAAAAAATAAAATTTTGTCTAATTTGATTTGCAACTAGCAATTTTTTATGAAGATATATGACGTCATAAAAAAAAATTGTCACAATAAAAAAAAGTTTTCTGAAACCAATTCTAAGAATTTTTTTTTCTTTGTGATTTTCACTGAAGATTGCTAGCTCAGAAGAAAAAAGTAATAGAAGGTGGAATTAGTGATGAAACTCATCGGTCAATAGTTCAAATTAATAAATTTGCCACTCTAGAAAAATTATGATCTTATAGAAACACTTTCTTTTGAAACTTTTAAAAAAAAGTATCATAATATGAAAAATTGAGTTTCGAAATTGCAGCTCAATTCATTTTTTAAATCGTTATAGCTTTATGCAACCTTTTGCCCTATTGAAAACGTTTGAGGTGAAATTTTGTATTATTCAGTCCGAAAAAAAGTTAGAAACGTTTGAAAATAAAGCTCTGCAAGAAAAGTTCAAAAATTGTACGCCCTCCACTCCAGTTCATATTTGTCCAAGTGAATTAATGTTTGGTGTGAGAAGCACCATCTAATAGGTCAACAATTAGTCCAATTTTCTGCAAAATTGAACGCTTTATTGGCCTAGGACACTTGGCAAGCTATGATCCATATGAACATATAAGCCAAATATTGGAATGCTAGTCAATTAATAAGAAATCGGCTTACGTCCACAATTGAAATTTTTTTCTATTATAAACTTTCTTCAAATACTTTTTTTCTAAAATGCAATTAGCTCATTAGAAAATTCGATTTAAAATTTTAGTTTTTATTTTCAAAAATTGCTCCTTTGTTATGAACAAATTTGAGCCGAACTTTCGCTCATTCAGTTAAATATTATGTTATATGAACGGTCAAAAATAATGTTTCGAAATCGCTTAAGACCGCTTAGTAATGTTTTCAGTGCATTTTACTTATTTTCTGAAAGCTTATAAGAAACAATCCAACGAGCTTCATATCAGCTTTTCTGCAATTCAATTAAATCTAAAAACTACTTAGTTTTTGTATTTTAAGAAAACTGCAAAATTAATCATACAGTAAAATTTATAATGAGAACAATTACAGAGGAGGTGATCAACACTTTTTTCCTTTTCCTAGCTTTTATAAATGTTGTTGCAGGAACAACCAAACGTCTAGTATGCATGTTAAACAACAGTAGCCAAAGAGCTTGCCCGCCAGTCATTTTTTGTTCGCCTTAAGTTCAAAGTCGGTCAGATTTAATGCATGTCGCATTGTTCACCCTACTAAAGTTTGCTACCTCCTGGATCTTTTTGTACTATCTAACTTGCAAGTGACAAGCCATTCATTGCCGGTTGGTAAAGGTAGTGCATTATATAGTAAATTCCCTCAACATCTCTATGCCCTGGCACCCAACAGCTCTAGCCAGAGCAAAAAATCGTAAGACGAAAGGCTGCAATGATCTCCGCTTGGAAGGCAGAACAGTAGGTTGTTAGTCTAGAATAGTTCATTCGAGATCGCTCATTCGAGAAAATACAATCCTCGCACTTTATCCCCCATTTGGCATTGGTGTGGAAGGGAACTGTTGAACTTTTTATTAAAGTTAGATTAATTGATCTCCAGCTTCTTTAGTATCAGGCTGTGATTTGAGCAGTTTTGCTTTGACCAAACCAAGGCAGCATTTAATTTATTGACTGATCTTTCTGACGTTAATATTGACTAGTAGCATATGCAGTAAAACATCCAGGACAGAAGTAGGTGTGGATCTAAGTGCACTAGTAATATAAACATTTGCCAACCTTTGAATGTGAGCCAGCTTCTTTCCCTACGAGTTAGTAGAGACACCGCAGATTCTTGTATTCAAGCCATTAACTCCTGCCAATGGCGTTTTTACAAGAGCTCCTAAGTCCTTCCTTGATCTTTTTAGTATGGTTAGTTAGTCCCCAGTCTGTCCAGAGTTATATTTAGGCAGTTAATATTATTTGATAAGTAACATTCCCTAGGACCATGGACATTATATATGAAAGCTCCTTAGCTCCATCGCGTATAAGAGTTAAGATGATAGTAATTTTGTATTTCCTACTAAAGAGAATGAGTTCTGGCTTATGTGGTTGGTCCGCAATTTACATTTCTAAGCTCATTTGACAGTTAGAGTAAGCCCTAGAACTAGAACAGTAGACATGTTGTACTACTTCAGACTGAAATATTTTTCTATATTTCTAACCAAGAAGTGCAGGAGAAAGAATAAAAAAGCGATAGGCCTTGAATCGCTTGGAGATTTATGTGAAGACTTCCAAACTTTCGGTATTGAAACCGACTGCCTCCATCTAAAAAAAATAACACAAAAGTTTGCTCCTAGCAGCTTCCAAAGATGCATTTCAGCCATGGATAACTGGTTACTACCCAAAAAATCATATAATCCCTCATCAAAATATCAAATGTACCACCTATGGAGTCGTCTTCATGGATCACAGAGAGAAATGGCAAGTGATCGTTTGCCATAGGCGGGAGCAGCTTTTGAATGCCCTGAAAGTGCGTATCCAGAATAGCATCTGATGCTTCCTCTCCACTAGCTACCCACGGCCACGGTTGCACCAGAAAGTTAGAAGTAGTTTTATGCATTTTCAGAATTACATTAATCAAAAGTTTTTGAGACTTCCTCAAACTTACTACAAAAGGGCGTCCAAGAGTTTTTAATGGCTTTCCCATCGGCATTTCTTTGTATATACTTTATTTACTTTTACAGATGTCCTAGTTCGTAGACTCTTTGGTTTTTTTGGATAAACTAATCGACTTCCTGCAGTCTTTTTTCAGTTCCGAAGATCAGAAATCTACTAGAACGGATGAATCTTACCATTAGACTTTCCTTGGGGGCACATACTATCCAAAGCAATATTTAGTGCCTCAGGAAATGCTTCCACCTTCTTTTAACCTGCCGAAGGGGGAGATGGCCTGAGACTCAGAAGTTTTACCATTCATTTCTTTTAGCTCAGCCACCGGTGTTAACTCTGTCCACCCTTTCAGGTTATTCTTAAAGATCTTTACAGTTAGTTAGGAGCCATTAACTCTACCTCTTCTCCTAGGCCTTTCCAGATATTTCTTATACAGGACCCAGTGATCGCTGGATTTCTCAAAGGATATGGAAGGAGATTAGGAGAAGCTCCTTTGAACCTCTGAAGTTTGCGATCCTCCCAAGCTTTTGCGTTCTTCAAAGAATTGTTCTGCACTACAGCGCGCTTGTCCATTGGTACTACCAAAATCTTGTCCCGCGTCTGTAAAACTTTACGCTTTTCACCATAGCAGATTTTCGATGGCGGGGCGATTTTATTTGCCCAGGTCTTTTCATCCGTTAAGAACTTCGACAAGCAAGGAAGGTCTCTCCAACTGAAGCGTTCACCGACTTCTCCCATGCAGAGCTGATTGGATAGTTACGGTCTTTACCTTCGCCCTAGACATTACGTTCAAGTGCTGTGTAGTGCCACTAGAGACTTCGGCATCTACAGACCTTTCGGTCCCTCCTTCGGACTTTAAAGAGTACTGGGCTCCAAAAACACACTTATTTTGTAAGTCGCCGACGACTCTCATCGATTCTTTTCAGTTTTGGTATCGAGACGACTCAGAAAAAATGTCATCTTTAATCTTTTTAATGTCTAATAATTGAAATAATTAAAATAATTGAAATAAAAACATATATGGATTCAATTGCACTTTGATTATCTTCAAATCGAAAGGCTAAATACTGACGTAGAGCACCGAAGCCTACGAATACTATATCGTCAGATATAAAAGTGCAGCAAAAAGAATTCATTATTTTTGAAGGCTTTATTTAGCATAGTTTCAATGATCCCATTTAGGTCAAATATGCGCCGTCTTGTTCCGTAGCTGGTTGCCATTTTTGAGGAAATTTTATTATGCCTCTGATAGAAGCCCTAGTGCTATTAGCAAAAAGAACTGGAACAAGCCTCTCTTGAGGTGAATTTTTTACCAGCAAAATCGTCCGCCATTGACAGGAACATGTGGCAATCACTTGGTGGCAGGTACGAACTATAAAGTCGATGCACAAGAACCTGCCAACCAAACTACCGGAGCTTTAAGCGAGTCACTATCGATGCGTGTGTCCTGGCGTTGTACTTATGGAATGCCATTCATTCAAAAATCGGGAATTTTCGGGCATCGGGACGGGCTTTGGCAAAGCTATTTTGCTTGGTTAGTTTCACCAAAACGCTTCACTATCTTTCCTGTGTTCAAAATATAAAATTTACACAATAAAATTAAAGTTCACATGAACGAAAACGATTCGTCTGTTCAAACTTGGGCGATATTTAATATAAATACCAAAAATAGGCGAAGATTTCAAAAGTCGACTTAGTCGATGCCAAATTATTAGAGACGAGAAAAAGCGAATACCAAGACGACTTACAAAATAATTTATGTATCTTAAATAGCTTAATATAAAAACTTTAAAAATTATGGAGAATATTCTCAACCAGTACTAAAAGGGAAAAAAGTCGCATGGAATTGCCCCACATCCCTGAACTTATGTATTTTGTTCTTATTCAAATTTGGGAAGAAGACCGAATACTTGAAGGCTTCACGTGAAAACGTTAGTGAAAATGCCAAAAAAGAGGACTTATCGTTAGGCCAGATCTACAGGGGCATCGTGATGTGATTCCATCCTAGGTCTTTACAAAAATCCTCCCCACCAGTCAGCGGAAAAATAAATCCACTTATCCGAAAATATCAAACAGGTTTTCAACCGAAAAAATCATGTATTAATCAAATCAATATCGTGGAGCAGATAAATGCATGGGTGGCCTTGTCGTTAAATTTCACTTTCATCGACTCGACGTGTCGATTTTGATAGCAACAGTACAAGGTGAGGCATCCAAGATCATTAATCATATCGAGGCTCAATATGAAGTTTTCAAATGTAGAATATTCCGTAATGGGAAACTTCTCGATCCTTTTGAGTCTGTCTCAGGTGTAAGCCAAAGTTGTCTGCAGTAAACAATTTTCTTTTTTATGGTAGTGTGTCGATGTTCTCAACAGAGCTCTAGACTCTACAAATCCTGGCATGAAATGAACTTTGACGGAAGACCTCGATATGCAACAAAAACTCTATGCCGTCAGATCTTCTTCGGCGACAGTAGGTTTGAAAATCAACAAAAATAATACAAAATGCATGTTCACTCGCCCAATAGTAGCTGCATGATAAGTGAATCCAACATAGAAGAAGTGGATCACTTTAATTTTTTGGGCAGCTTAATATTATCTGATGGCGGCAACAATAAGTTCAGCATCCTCGAAAACGGTGGGAGGAGGTGGTCTGTTTGTTTGGACTCACAGAATTCACTATTCACTTTGTTGATTCTGATGTTGGGGTCAACTCCAAAAGAACTTTAAACACCGCAATCGTGTTCAGCATACACGAAAACGAGGGGTGACTCGGGTTTTCTCGTTTACACCAAAAAAAAAAAAATGTCACTCTGTAGAGTGTGGTTTTTGGCCGTTTGGGGGTGGGGTTAACTCCAAAAGAATTTTAAACACCACCATCAGGCTCAGCATTCTCGAAAATGGGGGTTGACAAATATTTTACAGATGAAAGACGCCCATTTTGGGGCCGTTTTTAGCCATTTTGGGGTGAGGCCAACTTCAAAAGAACTTTAAACATCACCATCGTGTATAGCATCTTCGAAAACGTTGGAGTATTTTTTGAGGTTTTTTTCGACTCACAGAATCCAGTTAAAAAGTACTTTCTTTCGCTCAATTTCGTAACGTTTGGCAATTTTTGTTCCTGTCAACGACAACGAAGCTTAACATCTATGAGTCAAACGTGTAGCCCAGATCTTTTGTACGGCTGTGATAATTGACTTACGTACAAGCGCTCTGCTACACAAATTTCAACTGTTCATCAACAATTGTCTTGGCCGAGTACTGAAAATTTGGTGGCCTAGGACCAACTCAAATGTCGAATTGCTCACCATATGCTGTCAAGATCCGACTTTCATTCAAATCAAACGGCCAAAATGGAAATGATCTTAAGACACGTTGCGGAAACCACCAATTGAAGTCAGCCGTCAAGTATTGAAGTGGAACCCTCAGAAAACGCAGTCGTACGTCGTGAATCAAGAAAATGTTGGAGAGAATTTAAGACACTCGCTACTAATCGTGCGTTGGAAGAGTTTTATGGAGTGTGCGCGCGAATAAGTAAATCTTTGTAGGTATAATTGAATCAAAATTTTTGCACTTTTCGACAACTGATCTAAGCGAAAGTCGACTATAGTAGTTTAGCTTTCATTAAAAAAAAAAACCAAATTTTTAATGTTTTAGCATGTAATATCAAACTTACACGGTGGTCTCGAACGCAAAAGAAGTTTGCCTACGCTAACGAAGGATTCGAGCATCGTTTCTCGCTCTGGCAATAAAAAAAAATCCCAGGACGAAATTCTAAATCACCATGAAAAATGTTGAATATTACAAAAGAGAAACCAAACGATCAGCTATGATTTCGTTCTGGACGTTGTTTTAGTATCAGAGCAGTCAGGAAACGTTTCCCATAAGCCGAATCTTTCGTAAGCATAAGAAAACTTATTTCGCATTCAATACCGCCGTGCTTATAGGATTTTGTTGTGTGCAAGAAAATAGATTAAACAAAAAAAAAAAAAAAAAATGGGATCCTAAAAAGTATTAAGGGAATATTCAATAGGAATAAATAATTAAATGGTACTAAATAGTAGTAACAAAATATAAATTAGTGGATCGTAACGTCATTGCATTTTCGAAATATTGCATTAAAAAACTCAAGTGAAATAAAAGGCGGTGTATCTGAACGCCCAAACGCATAACGTGCAAATTCGCTAAGGACATAACAACCAAAAATTTTCCATATAAATTGTTGCGGAACTATTAGACCATTTTGAGACTATCGATTTAAATTATGGATGGTTTTGTTACAATGTCTTAATGAAGCAATGATATAACGCCCAACTATAGTCATATTGCTGAAATCTTTGGAAGACTATTTATAGCCTCCAGATGAAACATGCCTATAAGGAATAATGACCTCGAAAATATCACCCAAACGAAATTGAGAGTTGATAAATGGATTTTTACATATGGGCCCTTTATTTTGAAAGTGGTGCAAGTCCCACAAGTTTAAATAGTTTTCAATTACTTCATTTGTTTTACTTAAGCCCTTTATCTAACATATTGCCCAACAAAAAATTCAATTAAGCCTAAAATTCTTAAGACGAGCGCTTGAAATTTGCAACAGCAAAAATCAGTGGCGACGGTCGCGCCGCCTGCAGCCATCATCGCGCTTGTACTTTGCTTTAATTAATTTCGTAAAAAAAATTTGTGTGTTATGACATCTTCGAATTTTGTGCAATATGCGTTTGGGCGTTACAACACACCGCCAAATGAAAAATGTTTTACAAAAAAAAAAAAAGGCTCAAAAAAGTAATATAGCTGAATAAGTATAGAATAATAATAATTGTAATAAGGCTAGGGAGGATAATTAATAGTAAGAATAAAAATGTATTAGTTAAAAACCTCGTGTCATCGTTATTAGCGGAACGCCTTGATAGCTTTGGGACATAGAAGTTGACCTGATCTTTTTTTCCCCCTAGCAAGGCCGCAGGATTAAGAGCATTATTTAAAGCTGCAGGATTAAGAGCCGCATTAATCCTATTTTTGCGGTGGTTGTGGTTATTTGTTTTATATTTCATTCGTTCAATTTGTTGCATTATTATTTTGTTTTTTTTTTTTTTTTTTTTTTTTTTTTTGGGGAAAGACAAAGACAGAAAACAATTTTTGTAGTAGGAATTAAAGAACTTTTAATGTTATTGAATTTTGAGAATAGAATCTGGAAGATAAATTTAGCATAATAAGCTAAGAGCTAGCGAGCTAAGCTCGATCTGTTAACGTTTAATGGCTGGAATTTCAAAATACTCAACTTTTTTATGTAGAAACTCGCGGTAGCTTCAAATCGGACAGAAATTTAGCTGTAGCAAAAGCGTTAAAAATCGGTTAATTGCAAGCACTCGCTGCGTGATGCGTGAACTTAATGTAATTGAAATAATCAAAAAATGTTCAAAAAATCGACATGTGTTGAAAACGTCGATAAATGATTGGGAAAGTTGAAATATATAGAAAAATTCGAATAAATTTATTAGCAGAAAACCTTGAAGATTTGTGTCGAAAAATGTTGAAAATTTCAAATAATATCGTAAGAACTGATAAATGCCGAATAAATCAATATGTGTCGAAAATTCGGGAAATGTCGGCATTTAATTTGATTTTAAAGCATTTCACATAGATAAAAAGAAAACTAGTAAAGGTGTTATCTTCGGCCAGGCCGAAGCTCACATACCCTCCACTGCATTAAAAGTACTTTTTAAATAAATGTTAAAAAAATGTTGAAGAGGTTGAATAAGTCGAAAATAATGTAAAAAGTTTCAAAAATGTTGAAAAGTGTTGGAAAGAACTGAAAATACCAAAAGAATATGGGAAATGTTGAAAAAATTAGAATTGAAATAAAAACACGAAATATATCACGCCCACTTCTCCAATTCCGCCCACTTTTGGTTCAATAAATGACATTCGTGATTGACATGCACAAACCAAATTTTAGCACAATAGCTTGTATAGTTTGCGATATGTGCCATAATTATTCCTAAAATTTAGGGCGCTGACACACCCACTGGTATAATCCACTCAGATTTTGATCCAAAAGTAGCCTTCCATAAACAAACTTCTTACACCAAATTTCACTATGATTGCTCATATATTTCGATAGTTATGAAACTTAAAGTATTTTAATTGTATGGGAGGTGCCACGCCCATTGTTGGTATTTTGCCATCTTTTGATCATATGTACCTAATACCCAGTAAACCACTTAAATCAAATTTCAGATCAATTGCTCCAATAGTTCACTTAAAATAGCACTTACAACTTTATGTGAATGAGGGAAGTGCCACGCCCACTATTGCAATCTTGTCAAGTTTCATTGAATTTCAAAGCTTATAGTACCCGACACCTCTACACAAAATTTTATGAAGATTACTCTCATCGCACACTATCTATAGCATTAAACGTATTTTGCTTATATGGGAGGTGCCACACCCACCGGCACCATTGCACCAAAATTTTGCAACAAAACACTTTTTAGCGAGTATATCTGCCATATTAAATATCATAGCGATTGCTTTGTTAGTTCTCTTTTTATAACGTTTATAAATATTGTAGGCTGTGCCACACCCTTCAACAAAATTTTCCAGAATATTGAATAAACTTGCATTGATGACTACTTTCAGTGGTATCATCCCTAATATTTTAATGAAAATCGTATGTGCCAATTTGGAGTTATACGAAATTCAAACTTTCATTTGCTAAAAAGTACCACGCCCACTCTTACGATTCTGCCGACTTTGTGCGCAATTCAAGATTTATAAAATCTGTATTCGTGTACCAAACTTCATCACAATATCTTGCACGGTTTACGAGCTATGGCGTTGTAAAAACTAAAACTTAGGGCTGTGCCACGCCCCTTTAAGGGCCTTTGCATACTTAAAACCTAGCCTAATCTTAATTTTGTTTTCATCTTCAACAAATCACCAAATTTCATCAAAATCGCAGCATCTTTTTTTTCAAAATGGACTTGGATATATTTACATAGAGTATGGGCAGAAGGCGTGGCCGTTAACCGATTTCGCCAATTTTTATATGCTAGCAGCTTGCAAGAACGTTTGACCTGTTTACCAAATTTCATTGAGTTAGCTTGCTTAGTTTTCTCGTCAACCCGATTTCAACAGACAGACAGACAGACAGACAGACAGACATAGCTATATCGACTCAGGTGGTGACGCTGATCAAGAATATATATACTTTTCCATACCTGCCACGCTCCCTTCTATGCGTTACAAACGGAATGACAAAGTGAATAAAACGCAAGAGAAGCGCTGCTTCCCTCAGAAGAAACTGCTATGAAAAAAGCTCAGCAACTTCGAAAATAGGTCAAAACCCCAATGCCATCTCTTATAAACTTGATTAATGTCAAAGATTTCAAAATTTTAAAAGTCTAGTACTAGAGAGCGAAGCTGCTCAATTAAAGGATTTATTCAACAATGATATCAAGATCACTTGGCAAGAGATAAATTCAAAATTATATTTCGCACAGTGTCTGAAGTTCTAAACGGAAGTGTCCAAGACATAGAATATCACATCTTTTGACTGAAATATGAAAAAGCTTACAGATTTGTGATCAGAGGAGCTCTGTCTTATATGGATACTCAGGTGATGGCTGCCCATGTAGGAATTCCTATCATAATAATTTCCCACTCGAGTTCAGAATGTGGAAGCGAAGACAACAGTTAATGAAGCTTAAGATTTCAAATCATTCCCAATGCATTGCATAGACATCAGAGATAATGAAAGCAACAAAGCAGTGTTCGAAATTCATTAAAGACTGAACTACAAGGTAAAGATAAAGCCACTTCCAAAAGAAACAAGTGCTCCACAATGTACTAACTGGGGCATACTTAAGAGCTAATTACAACTGAGACGTTACAAAAACCCAAACGTAACAACATGATTTTTCCCATACGTTAGAGCTTTTTTGACCAGAAATGTCAAACTTTTGTAAGTAACACTACAAAATTTATCGCAGAGCGATTGAACAAGTTTTACTCTTTGTGCGATTTGTTGGTAGAAAGTAGGAGACAGCACAAAGAAATGACACTGGCCGTGGCTCAGAGTTTTCATCCTATAGCATATGAAGCAACGGGTTCTCTAGTTTACCAGCGCGACTGAAGGGTTTACGTCCTATAGTATCATATTTTTATACCCTACACAGACGGTATATTCACTTTGTCATTCCGTTTGTAACGCATAGAAGGAGGCGTGGCAGGTATGGAAAAGTATATATATTCTTGATCAGCGTCACCACCTGAGTCGATATAGCTTTGTCCGTCTGTCTGTCTGTCTGTCTGTCTGTCTGTCTGTCTGTCTGTCTGTCTGTCTGTCTGTTGAAATCAGGTTTACGCAAAAACTGAGCAAGCTAATTCAATGAAATTTGGCACACAGCTCACATCTTCTTGCAAGCTGCTAGCATATAAAAATGGGTGAAATCGGTTTACAGACACGCCTTCCGCCCATACTCTATGTAAATATACCCAAGTCCATTTTGAAAAATAGTTGCTGCGATTTTGATCAAAATTGGTGATTTGTTGAATATGAGAACAACATTAATATTAGGCTAGGTCTTAAGTTTGCAAAGGCTCTTAAAGGGGCGTGGCACAGCCCTAAATTATAACTTTTATAACGCAATAGCTCATAAACTGTGCAAGATATTGTGATGAAATTTGATACACGGATCTATATCCGTGAATTGCGCATAAAGGGGGCGGAATTGTAAAAGTGGGCTTGGCATTTCTTAACAATTAAAAATTTGGATTTCGTATAACTCCAAATTGGCACATACGATTTTCATTAACATTTTAGGGATGATACCACTGAAAGTAGTCAACAATACAAGCTACGTCAATATACTGAAAAATTTATTTTATGGGCGTGGCATAGAATACAATATTTATAAACGTTATAAAAAGAGAACTAACAACGCAATCGTTATGAAATTTAATATGGCGTATACACTTGCTTAAAGGTGTCTTCTTGCAAAATTTTGGCACAATTGCGCCGGTGGGTGTGGCAACTCCCATATAAGCGTAATACGTTTAATGCTATAGATAGTGTGCTATGAGAGTAATCTTCATAAAATTTTGTGTAGTTGTGTCGGTTACTATAAGCTTTGAAATTAAATGAAGCTTGACAAAATTGAATCAATGGGCGTGGCACCTCTTATACGATTAAAATACCTTAAGTGGCATAAATATCGAAATATATGAGCAATCATACTGAAATTTGGTGTAAGAGGTTTGTTTATGGAAGGCTACTTTTTGTTCAAAATCTGAGTGGATTGCACCAGTGGGTGTGTCACCGCCCTAAATTTAAAGAATTATTACGCACATATCGCAAACTATACAAGCTATTATGCTAAAATTTGGTTTGTGCATGTCAATCACGAATATAATTTATTGATCCAAACTTGGGCGGAATTGGAGAAGTGGGCGTGGCATATTTCGTGTTTTTCATTTCTATTCGATTTTTTTCAACATTTCCCCTATTCTTTTTACATTTTCAACCTTTTACCATTCCCCTTGAATTTTATTCGACATTTTCTTTATTCTTTCGACTTTTTCATCAATTTTTCAGCATTTTTCATATATTTCGACTATTTCAATTTCTTTCAACTTTCTTCAATGGTTTTCATATTTTTTCAACATTTTCAGTTTTTTCCAACAGTTTTCCACACTTTTGAACCTTTTTACATTATTTTTGACATACTCGTATTCAACCTCTTCAACGTTTTTTTAAAATTAATTTAAAAAGTACTTTCAATGCAGTGTAGGGTATGTGAGTTTCGGCCTGGCCGAAGATAACACCTTTACTAGTTTTTTTTTGTGCTCTGTGACAGTTTGCTGATGAAAATTTTCTTAAATGGCGATCCGTGTTAGCAACTTTTGCCCTTTGTAATTTCAGTTTCTTTTGTTTAGATTTCTTGACAATCAGAACTGCTTCATTGCGTTTTAACATAAGATAAAGATCTGAAAAAATCATCGCAGGTCCCAGTTGCGTTTAGCTCTTAAAACCTTTTGCAATTGTCATTTTAAATATGTCAACACATTTGTGGTGGTCACACAAAACAATGTCAAAAAACTCGTAACTATGTTGCAATTTGTGCACTTTGTCATGTGAAGCTAATTAAAAGGGCTGTACAGCCCACCAAAAGAAATCTAGGGCAGAACAGCCAACAAAAGAAAAAAAGCTGCGAGCATCAAAATCCATCAACTTCCAGAACAAGCTATGCTTAACCCATTTTCTGCCGCTCTTTGAGCTTTCGAACAGCAAATTTGCTCATTTTCATCAAGTTTTTTTCTATGTCGAGGCGTAAGAGAAGCTAAATGGCATGCAGCATATTATAGGTAATTAAATTGACTTTCAGAAAAAAATTATGCTGATTACGGCCCTTCTCCGTTGTAGGCTACAGCTAATGGCTGAAAAATACCTTATTGGGCAGACCTATTTAAGTGAGTTAAGTAATATATAATTAAAAGTAATTCTGTTCCAAAGGAAAGTTTTTATTGTAGACAAAGGTCGAATATTATCAGAAAGTGAGCTTACACAAGATACGTTTTTTCTGGGAAACATTGGCAGACTCGCAAAAGTGACTGTTCGAAAAGTCGAACAATGGCGGTTGCTGAAAACACAGCTCACAATAACATTTGTTTGTGTAAGCGATCATGTTCGATTATTTTTCACTCAGAAACAATTTTGTTTTTCTGCATGAGCTATTATATTAAAATATTTTTTGTCAAAAAAAATGTTTTTTTATTTATTTGTTTACTTTGTGGACACAATCAATAATAACATAACGGCATATTCCATTATTATCGGTTGCTTAGATGGGCAGGAATTTTTCGTCTCTGTGCAGAGCACTTGTCAAGGTTTGGTGCATAGTCTCGTCCACTGGATATATTTTATCGGATGCTGCCATACGATGGCGCTAGTGACACATACACTTACTCACATAACTCTGCGTACGCTCAAAAAAAAAACTCAAATTTCAAATTTCATTGGTGACATCTTTGTAGATATTGAGTGTATTTAAATAAATTGTGTTGCATAACATAATTAGCACATTTTTCATTTAAACTAAACTCTCTTTTTGATAGAAATTTCAAATCTTATATATATAATTTGCATTAACAAAAAACATGAGAAAAAAAAGTCACTCAAAAGTCTGCGTACAAACATTTTACTCTGCACACAATTAGGGGAATTCCCGATTATCGTTACTTTAGATTTGCTTTTTCTGTTCTAAGAAATGCGTTTATGTCATTTTTCATTCATTTGCATAAAAATTTCATATAAGCAACAACATCGAATCCAAAAGAAAAGATATCTGTACCGAAATCCGAAAATTAATTATAGAGCAACGAGTTAAAGGCAAACCATATCGAGAAATTGGTCAATTGATGGGTAAAACTCATTCAACATGCCAGAGGATGCATGAAAATTATATTTCATCGGGCTCTATATTATCAAAGCCCCGTTCTGGCCGCCCCTCTTTATTGACAAAGCGAGAAAAAAAATACATCGTGAAAGTTGTGCGCTTAGATCCAAAAATGACCGCTCATAAAGTGCGACTTGAAATAGTAGAGAAGTTTTCCAAAACTCTTTTCCGACGAAACGGTCCACCGAATCTTAAGGAAAGCTGGATATCATAGCCGAGTAGCTCGTAGGAAGCCCTACATATCGAACGTAAACAAGCAAAAGCGCATAAATTTTGCCAATGAGTACATTTCCAAGCCCCCAAGTTTTTGGAACAAGATTATTTTCTCCGATGAAAGCATGTTCTGCATTTTCGGCATTAAGGGAAAGAAATTAATATGGAGAAAAAAAGGAACGGCCTTCGAAAAGGAGAATTTAGTAGCAACAGTTAAACACGGTGGAGGTGGAGTAATGCTTTGGGGGTCAATGGCAGCCAATGGCATTGGAAATTTAACTTTTATTGATTCTACAATGGACCATAAGGCTTATATTGAAATATTGGACAAAAATTTGCTGCAAAGTGCCGAGAAATTGGGGCTTCTTCAAGTTTTGGTTTCAGCAGGACAATGAGCCGAAACTTACAGCCCACAATGTAAGGCTCTGGCTGCTGATGAAACGAATAAAACAGTTGCGAACACCAACTCAATCGCCCGACCTTAATCCCATTGAACATTTATGGGATTTACTTGAACGCAGGATTCGACAGCATACCATAACATCCAAAAATATGCTGAAGGAGGTGTTAATGGAGGAATGGGAAAAAATAACAGCCGAGGATACCAGAATTCTTGTAGATTCGATACCTAGACGTCTAAAGGAGGTCATTAAGAGAAAGGGATACCCAACTAGTTACTAAGGTAACATGAGGCTGAAGTTTTCTTCGTAAAACTATTTTGTACGCAGACTTTTGAGGACCCATTTTTGGATTATATATTTTATTTAATTGAATTAAACACATAAGTTTTATTTTTTTTTGTATCGAAAAGAATTTAGTTTTAAATATAAGTATGTATGCTAAATGTGAAACACAAAAAAAATTTGTTAAATACACTTAATAAATTAAAAGATATTAACTGTTAAAGTTGAAATTTGAGTTTTTTTTTTAGGCGTACGCAGAGTTATGTGAGTAAGTGTATGACAAAAATATGACCTCTGTAGTCATGTCATACATAAATATTTTTGTTAATTTTTATTTTTTGGGTGAATACAAAGCAAAGTTGGAGAAACAAACGCGAAGTGAAATTATTTTCAAACTTCACTGGAGTTTACCCATTGACATCAACCAGTCGAAGATAACGAACTCGAGAAGGACAGCCTGGTTAAGTCATCGTGCAACAGCCTCACATTATTCGCAATTTTAATAGTTTCATGTTCGGCGTTTATCTGCATGATAATCCCATTCATTTCTACGTGTCACGGGAAATCTCCAAATAATTGTGCAGCCCGTAAGAAAAGCCAGACGTTGCAAAGTATGCCATAAGCCGCCTAAACAGCGAATGTTCAAAAAGTGTCAATTTACACATGAAAAATTACTTCGCAATAAAATTGTAACAAAGTCAAATAAAAAGCCTATCTAATAAATAATTATAACATATTTATTTTGTTTTAATTAAATTTATAAATGTCTCACCATTACCTGGGGAAAATATGCACACTCAACATATAAAGGGTGTTTTTTTTAGAGGTTTGTTTTTCGAATAGAGATAAAACTGGCATTTTATGGTCAAATCTGGCAACTCTAATGTCATTTATGTTCAGTTTGGTTTGCCATTTCATCATGAACAGGTTGACAAAAGAACAACGCTTGCAAATCGTGCAAATTTATTTCGAAAATAATGGTTCAGTTCGCGAAGTTTACCGCAAGCTCCGTCCATTTTATGGTCGACATAATCGTCCATCAGAGCAATTAATTTGGTTAACCATGGATCGTTTTCGCACTACGTTTACTCTATGTGATAATACGCATCCGCAGAGACGTCGAACAGTACGCACCGAAGAAACAATTGCCGCTGTAGAGCAAAATGTTGAAGAGGACCCGAATGAATCGATTCGCCACCGTGCACAGCAATTGGAGCTTTGTCCATCAACTTTATGGAAGATTTTGCGCAAAGATCTTGGCTTGCGACCTTACAAGATCCAGCTTGTGCAAGAATTAAAGCCGCGAGACCATGCAATGCGTCGTGATTTTGGTGTATGGGCCGAAAATGAGATTGATCTCGATGCTGATTTTCATCGCAAAATTTTGTTCAGTGATGAGGCTCATTTTTGGTTGAATGGCTACGTCAACAAGCAAAATTGCCGCATTTGGAGTGAAGAGAATCCACATGAGACCCTTGAGACGCCATTACATCCACAAAAACTGACTGTTTGGTGTGCTCTATGGGCTGGTGGAGTCATTGGGCCATACTTCTTCCGAAATAATGCTGGAGAGTCAGTTACCGTTAATGGAGACCGGTATAGAGCCATGATAACCGACTATTTTGTTCCCGAATTGGATGGCATGAATGTGGATGAGTTGTGGTTCCAACAAGACGGCGCTACATGCCACACAGCGCACGTCACAATCGATTTATTGAAGGAAACATTCGATGAGCGCATAATTTCGCGGAATGGACCTGTCAATTGGCCACCAAGATCGTGTGATTTGACACCATTGGATTATTTTCTTTGGGGATATGTGAAGTCGCTCGTCTACGCCAACAAACCAGAAACGTTAGGGGACTTGGAAGCCAACATTCGTGGCGTTATTGCCGACATACGGCCCCATATGCTCGAAAAAGTGGTTCAAAATTGGACCTGTAGAATTGGCTTTATTCGAGCCAGCCGCGGCGGCCACATGCCCGAAATCATATTTAAACATTAATGGCATAAAATTATCCTTCCAATAAAGCCAAATTGATGGACATTAAAACGATTTTCTTGTGTTTTATTTCAATTCGAAGCTCTATACCTCTAAAAAAAACACCCTTTAGGATGAATTGTGCCCAACCGCTATTGTTCGACTTTTCGAACAGTCTCACCTGACGAAACTAAAACAAGTAAAGCATTTTGGACAACGGGTTCGACTTTTTGAGTCCTAATTACTCTAGAGAGTTCACTTTTAATTATAAATTTGAATCTTCATTTATCGCATCAGAAAATGGGATGATTTTAATGCTATTCGTGATTTGTGAATCTGTTGGGAAGTCCTCCTTCCAATGTTTTAAGCTGCAACGAAAATTAGAGAGCAACAAGCAATTTTAAGAGGGCAATTCTCATTCAGGCAATATATGCCCTCGAAATCTACCAACTATGGCTTAAAATTTTGGTTGTCTATCGCGTCCTAATCAGGTTTCGTATGGAAGATACAACCGTACGTTAAAAAGCGAAAAAAAATAAAACTAGCAACGGTGTTATCTTCGGCCAGGCCAAAACTCACATACCCTACACTGCATTGAAATTACTTTTTAAATAAATGTTAATAAAAAATGTAGAAGAGGTTGAATAAGTCGAAAATAATGTAAAAAGGTTCAAAAATGTTGGAAAGTGTTGGAGAAAACTGAAAATGTTGAAAAAATATGAAAACCATTGAAGAAAGTTGAGAGAAAATGAATAAGTCGAATAATATGAAAAATGCTGAAAATTTGATAAAAAAGTCGGAGAAAAAAGAAAATGTCGAATGAAATTGAATGGGAAAAGGTAAAAGGTTGAAAATGTCAAAATAATAGGGGAAATGTTGAAAAAAATAGAATAGAAAAGAAAAACACGAAATATGCCACGCCCACTTCTCCAATTCCGCCCAAGTTTGAATCAATAAACAAACCAATTTTTAGCACAATAGCTTGTATAGTTTGCGATATGTGCCGCAAATATTCTTAAAATTTAGGGCGGTGACACACCCACTGGTACAATCCACTCAGATTTTGATCCAAAAGTAGCCTTCCATAAACAAACCTCTTACACCAAATTTCAGTATGATTGCTTATATATTTCGTTAGTTATGCCACTTAAGGTATTTTAATTGAATGTGAGGTGCCACGCCCACTGTTGCTATTTCGCCAGCTTTTGATTCACATGTAACTAATACTCAGTAAACCACTTACATCAAAATTTCAGATCAATTGCTCCAATAGTTCACTTAAAATAGCACTTACAACTTTTTGTTAATGAGGGAGGTCCCACGCCCACTGATGCAATCTTGTCATGTTTCATTTAATTTCAAAGCTTATAGTAACCGACACCTCTATACAAAATTTTATGAAGATTACTCTCATAGCACACTATCTATAGCGTTAAACGTATTTCGCTTATATGGGAGGTGCCACACCCACCAGCACTATTGTGCCAAATTGAGAGAAGACACCTTTTGGCAAGTATATCTGCTAATTAAATTTCATAGCGATTGCGTTGCTAGTTCTCTTTTTATAACGTTTATAAATATTGTAGGCTGTGCCACGCCTTTGAACGAAATTTTCCAGAGTATTGACGAAGCTTGCATTGATGACTACTTTCAGTGGTATCATCTCTAAATTTTTTATGAAAATCGCATGTGCCTATACGAAATCCAAATTTTCAATTGCTAAAAAGTGCCACGCCCACTTTTACAATTTCGCAATTCAAGATATATAAGATCTGTATTCGTGTACCAAATTTCATCATAATATTTGGCACGGTTTACGAGCTATGGCTTTATAAAAGTTAAAATTTAGAACTGTGCCACGCCCCTTTAAGAGCTTTTGCAAACTTAAAACCTAGCCTTGTCTTAATTATCTTCTGATCTTCACCAAATCACCAAGTTTTATCAAAATCGTAGCAACTTTTTTCAAATGGACTTGGGTATATTTACGTAGACTATGAGCGGAAGGCGTGGCCGTGAAACGATTTTGCCCATTTTTATATGCTAGCAGCTTGCAAGAAAGTTTGATCTGTGTGCCAAATTTTATTCAATTGGGTTGCTTAGTTTTCCCGTTAACGGGATTTCAACAGACAGACAGACAGACAGACAGACAGACGGACACAGCTATATCAACTCAGGTGGTGACGCTGATCAAGAATATATATACTTTTCCATACCTGCCACGCCCCCTTCTATGCGTTACAAACGGAATGACAAAGTGAATATACCCTCTGTGTAGGGTATAAAAATATAATAAGTTATGTCTTATCATCTTTACATTAGACAAAAATATGTTCTGGAAAGGAAACTGACATATGTGGGAAAAAGTAAAATATTTGTTCCGCTGATGCTGCTAATTCCCTCAGAAGGTGGGTGAAATCACAGTTTTAGCTACGCACATCGGCCATTGAAATAAAGACACTGTTTTGATAAGTACGGTGCACAAATCAGCAGAAGTCGATGCCAATGGAGAGAAAAAGAACCTAAGACTTTATCTTATTACAATTCCTCAAAACGATTGTAATTTTTAGACATAATTTAGAGTGCTATTCTCAGTTTCCTTAGCCTTTCTGAGCAGTAGTTCAAATGTTGCGAACCCAAAACCGAAAATAAGTGGGTTTTCTGCAAATTTATTTTTAACGTTGTAACGTTTTGTTTCCCAAAATATTTCACATCATAGCCATCATAAATGTTCTAAGAACTTTATTAACTTTGATATTTTTAAGCAAATTTCGACTTCTTTCTTCTGCTTAATATTTTTGGTTTTTTTCAACATTTTTCAACTTTTAAAATTTTTCGACGTTTTCTTAATATTTCGACCTTATTGCCTGCATTTTATCAACTTATTCAATATTTTTCAACATTTCCAACAAATTGTAAATCTTTTAACATATTAACTTCTTAAAAATTTTGCGATTTTTGAATTTCTTTTAAAATATTCTATGCTAGCGAATTATTATTAATTCACAGATCACTTGGCGAATGCTTGCAATCACCTGTATATTTTTTCTACTGTGTCCCAATGTGCCAAACGGATCGGTTTCGGATCGGTTACGGAGCCGTTCCCTCAGATTATTTATCCGAAACGGATTCCTTTTCGGATCCGATTCGGATCCGTTGTCGGATGAAATTTCTCTCGAAAAAACGAAAGGATCGTCCGCTTTGTCGGATCCGTAACGGATCCGAAATGGACTTCATATATGGATCCCTTCCGGATTTGTTTTTCTAAATAAAACGAATTCGTTCCGGACTGTTTTTCTAAATAAAACAAATTCGAGACGACCTTTTTCTTTAATAATGCAGATTTTACTGTACAAAAAAATTAACTCAATTAAAAAAAAATTTTTTTGTTGATTCTTTCCCAAATCTATTTTTTTTGAATTTTTACTTATTTTCCATCAATTTCTTTAATGCTATTTAAATTATTGTTTATTTAGTTAAGTGAATTGATTAGAAAACATTAAGGAATCAAATTTTTTTTTTACCAGTCACCGATCAGAATTGAACCTGCACGTCCTGCGCCATGCCACTGTTCAAAGATGCTCATCTTAACCAGCTCAGCTACTTTCATTATTTTTCTGACATACTAAAATTTAATTACTTTTCTATCAAAATGAAAATTTGTAGATTCATTTTGAGCAGTTGTCAATTGATACTTCAAGTATTATACTTTTAGCCAGCAAAAAAAAAGTAATATGTTGGCTGATGTTGTTAAACTGCGCATGCAACAACTATTGGATAAGGTGAGGGAGGATACAGGTTCAAACCCCGGCGATGACACATTATTTTTTTTTATTTCATTAATTTAAAGATATTTAAAAAACAAAAAGGGAGTAGAGAACTGTATTTGTTTATTGAAAATATATTGAAATCTGACTTTTATATTAATAATAAAAAAAGAGTCCGGATCGAATCCGTTTTATTAAAACGGATTATCCGTTACGGATTCGTATATGACGTCCGTTTCGGATCCGTTATGGATACGACAAAGCGGATTCCGGTTTTTTGAGAGGAATTTCATATGAAAAAAAATCCGAAACGGAATCCGTTACGGATACGACAAAGCGGATTCCGGTTTTTTGAGCGGATTTTCATACAAAATCCGTATATGAGGTCCGTTTCGTATCCGTTACGGATACGCATCCGTTTTTGTGCACATTGGGGTGTTACTTGTTTCTTATGCATGTACATACATATATTATTTGAAAGATCTTTTTCAGCACTAAGGCTTTTTCTAACAGCTTCATGCCATGTCACAGTTTAAAATGCGGACCACTATCTTGTGAAAATAATCATAAATAATATCCACACTAGAAAAACCTCATGCTCTAGAAGTATTTGGAAACGCTTGAATTACGAAAATTAATTAATTCTCGTATATACTCAAAACAAAAAAAAAAGTAAAAATAAAAATAATTCTAGAACTGTAATTTTAATTTTTCGAAATTTCAGTAAAAAAATTAAGATATTTGCACATTTACCTATTTACAATTTTTTCGCTTAAATGATTTTTCGATTTTCCTGTTGAACACATAAGGAACTACCGCCAAAAATTTTACCGCTGTTTTTTAAGCCTTTTCTTTTTCTTGTTAAATAGCTCAAAACTCGAACGTGAAAATAGCTATGGATTTGAGACATTAGACAAGAAAAACAAAAGCTCTACTTGCACAGAGATGGATGGATTTTTTCTTTATATATAGACTTAAAAATAGCAGTAAAGTTTTTGTCGGCAGTCCTTTATGTTTACAAAAGAAAAATTTAAAAAAGACTTAAGAAGTGTAAATTAGAAAAAAAGTAAAAGTTTCTTTATTATTTTTCTTAAATTCCGAAAAATTTAAATTTTTCAGCTTTGGTAGGAATCCTAGATTTTTTGATAGTGGGTATACTCAAAAAGGAGTAAATTTTCGGAACTTAAGCTTTTTCCGAAGAATTCTAGAACACAATGTCAATGACATTATTTTACAATTTTCATCGGCGTTTGAATCTAACTCAGTATCTATTTTCTAAAACGCTTTTCCAGCTCTACGCTTACGTTAATTTGAAAGTGCTTCGATATTAATTTCCAATGGGTTTTCCGAAAAAATAATATTTGTAAAAGCTTAACTTTTTTTTCAATTTTTAAAAACTATTAAACTATAAATAATTCAAATTTAATGTTGTATAAAATTTAAATTTTAAAAATATTGAATTAAATCAAGAAAACCAAATGAAATCAAGAAAGGAAGATATATTGAAAATAACTGCCAAAGATTAAATTAAGTTTTTTAAAAAACCTTAATCTCAGAAAATTTTTATTTGCTGCATAGGTTAGGTTTGCTCGTTATGTAGTATAGTATAGTATAGTATAGTATAGTATAGTATAGTATAGTATAGTATAGTATAGTATAGTATAGTATAGTATAGTATAGTATAGTATAGTATAGTGTAGTATAGTATAGTATAGTATAGTATAGTATGGTATAGTATAGTATAGTATAGTATAGTATAGTATGGTATAGTATAGTATAGTATAGTATAGTATAGTATAGTATAGTATGGTATAGTATAGTATAGTATAGTATAGTGTAGTATAGTATAGTATAGTATAGTGTAGTATAGTATAGTATAGTATAGTATAGTGTAGTATAGTATAGTATAGTATAGTATAGTATAGTATAGTATAGTATAGTGTAGTATAGTATAGTATAGTATAGTATAGTATAGTGTAGTATAGTGTAGTATAGCATAGTATAGTGTAGTATAGTATAGTATAGTGTAGTATAGCATAGTATAGTGTAGTATAGTATAGTATAGTGTAGTATAGTATAGTATAGTATAGTATAGTATAGTATAGTATAGTATAGTATAGTGTAGTATAGTATAGTATAGTATAGTATAGTATAGTATAGTATAGTGTAGTATAGTATAGTATAGTATAGTATAGTATAGTATAGTATAGTATAGTATAGTATAGTATAGTATAGTATAGTATAGTATAGTGTAGTATAGTATAGTATAGTATAGTATAGTATAGTATAGTATAGTGTAGTATAGTATAGTGTAGTATAGTATAGTATAGTATAGTGTAGTATAGTATAGTGTAGTATAGTATAGTATAGTATAGTGTAGTATAGTATAGTATAGTATAGTATAGTATAGTGTAGTATAGTATAGTGTAGTATAGTGTAGTATAGTATAGTATAGTGTAGTATAGTATAGTATAGTATAGTATAGTATAGTATAGTATAGTATAGTGTAGTATAGTATAGTATAGTATAGTATAGTATAGTATAGTGTAGTATAGTATAGTATAGTATAGTATAGTATAGTATAGTATAGTATAGTATAGTATAGTATAGTATAGTATAGTATAGTATAGTATAGTATAGTGTAGTATAGTATAGTATAGTATAGTATAGTATAGTATAGTATAGTGTAGTATAGTGTAGTATAGCATAGTATAGTGTAGTATAGTATAGTATAGTATAGTATAGTGTAGTATAGCATAGTATAGTATAGTATAGTATAGTATAGTATAGTATAGTATAGTATAGTATAGTATAGTATAGTATAGTATATTATAGAATTTTCTTGTTTGCACTTAGAATGTATAGAACTTAATAATAAAATTTTGATGACTTACCCTTTGCTCTCCCAGCGCTCTTTCTCAAAGCCCTTGTGTATCGACTGTGCAATCGATGATTCCATTAGATCGACATACCGTACTACCAGCGGGGCAAATGTATCACGTAAATGCTGATGAAATCGGCCATTTTTTAGGTTATCTGCATTAAAAAAAATAATATATATATATATCGAAAAGTCGATAAGAGCTTAAAAGTATTGAATATTATCGAAAAGTACCGAAAAATTCGAGCGAAAGAAAGAAGTGTTATATGGGTTAGGTTAGGATAGAGTTCCTTATTAAGGTAGTAGAGCAGAGATCTAATGGCAATTTCCGCAAATACGCTGAGTGTCGCATAGTACGAAAAAGATTGTGCGAGCTAAAAGGTGCCCAATAGTATCGAGTTGTATCAAAAAGCTCATAAATGTTGTAAGAGTCGAAAAGTGTCAAAGGTATCAAAAAGTTGTTAATATTCGAATAGTAGTAACTAAAACTAAATTTTCTTCAAAAGTAGCGAAGTTTTTAATTCTCAAATATGTTAGTTTTGAAAAAGTTGATCAAAGCTTAAAGTACCGAAAAAGTCAGGCGAAGTTCGTCTAATAGTAGCAAAACATTAGCTGATATTGGAATATTATCGTAATGCATCAAAAGTGGAAAGCCTTAATCCACTTCGGCCCGGGTAGTTTTCTACTTCTGTACTAAAGTAGGGATTCCTAGGGAACTAGAAGCTATGAAAATTATTTGTGGATGCACGAAAAATCTTTGGTATATTCCGAGCTTGGCTCCACCACACCTCCCAACGCCCTCTCTCATTAACTGAAAGTCTCCAAAAAGACCATTGAATTTAAAACTAAAATTATTTATATATTAAAAATGACAACGTTAAGTGTCGTTTCATGTAGCCAAAGTATGGTAGTAATAATGTGTACAAAAATAAATTTAGGTCGCAACTGCCATATATGTGTTACCCGATGTGAAAATTGCGTGGGTAGTTTTCTACCCATTGGACCGATGTGAATATACATTTCGGACAGTTTTGAAATCTACTGAAATTGCTGCACAATTCATCTTTTGCTGCTTGTTTACTTTATTTCTGTACTATAACTATGGCAAGTACTGCCATCCATGTACCCAAACCTTGTCGCAGTGTTGGAGCTTGCGTATACCTGTGAAAGGCTGGGCTGCACTAACGGGCACTGAGGTACTGCAGCAGGCTTTTTCATATTGGATAGGTCAGCCTGAAGGTGTCAGACTAAGACAGGTACACGTCCGTTTGTCGGTCCGAAATCCAGAAGCGTGTGAATCATAGTAATCGCCTCCCTTGTCTAATTCACATCTACACAAAATTTTATGAAGATTACTCTCATAGCACACTATCTATAGCATTAAACGTATTTTGCTTATATGGGAGGTGCCACACCCACCAGCACTATTGTGCCAAAATTTTGCAAGAAGACACCTTTTAGGAAGTATGTCAGCCACATTAAATTTCATAAGAATTGCGTTGATAGTTCTCTTTCTATAACGTTTATAAATATTGTAGGCTGTGCCAAGCCCTTCAACAAAATTTTCCAGTATATTGATGAAGCTTGTATTGATGACTACTATTTTTAGTGGTATCATCCCTAAAATTTTTATGAAAATCTTATGTGCCAATTTGGATTTATACGAAATCAAAATTTTCAATTCTTAAAAAGTGCCACGCCCACTTTTACAATTCCTCCCACTTAACGCATAATTCAAGAATTATAAGATCTGTAATCGTGTAGCGAATTTCATCACAATAACTTGCACGGATTAGCTATGGTGATTATAAAAGCTAAAATTTAAGGCTATGCCACGCCCTTTCAAGAGCCTTTGCAAACATAAAACCTAGCCTTATCTTAATTTTGTTCTCATCTTCACCAAATCACCAAGTTTCATCAAAATCGCAGCAACTTTTTCAAAATGGACTTGGGTATATTTACGTAGAGTGTGGGCGGAAGGCGTGGCCGTGAACCGATTTCACCCATTTTTATATGCTAGCAGCTTGCAGGAAGGTTTGACCTGTGTGCTTATTTACTTAGCTACCTTAGTTTTTCCGTAAACGTGATTTTAACAGACAGACAGACAGAAGGACATAGCTATATTGACTCAGTAGTGACGCTGACCAAGATATA
The DNA here is from genome assembly GCA_963680825.1 of Meiosimyza decipiens. NCBI lineage: Eukaryota > Metazoa > Arthropoda > Insecta > Diptera > Lauxaniidae > Meiosimyza > Meiosimyza decipiens. The sequence continues at coordinate 4,717,935 of OY804262.1, read as the reverse complement.
TATATAAATATATATATATATATATATATATATGTATATATTTTCTTTTATATATCTGGATGGAAAAATGTGAATAAAAATCATTCTTTTGTATATCTGTATGGAAAAATGTGAATAAAAATCAATCAATCAAAAAAAATCAGAACTTTTCCATACCTGCCACGCCCCCTTCTATGCGTTACAAACGGAATGACAAAGTGAGTATATTCTCTGTGTAGGGTATAAAAAGAAATCGCATTAAAAATAACACCATCGTCGGGACTGCGGATGTAAGTGATGCTCTTAACGTTGATCACTCAATGAAATGTGTGCACATCTCGAAGTTTAAACATGCAGCTGATCCAAATGCAATCAAAAATTATATTGCAGAGAAACTTAAAGTAAATGCTGATAATCCGATCTGCTTTAAACTTGTCAAAAAAGACATAGACATCTCTAAATTACGTATTGTGAACATTAAACGTGGAGTGCCTACACCTTTGTTTTATAAAGTATTACATAAAGATTTATGGCCACTTTCTGTGAAATTAAGCCGCTTCGTACGGAAGACAAAAAACTTAGACGAACTGGTGACACGGCCTCCGGCGTAACATTCACAGATGTCTCCAATACATTCCCCGTCATCAGTGGTGGTCCACCACGTGGAAGTTCAGCCAAAAGAAAAAATTTTGAAACGTTCTCTTTGAGTAAAAACAAAACAATAACAACAAAATGGGAAAAAACTTATTTTTTTTGCGGAAAATTTTTTTGGCCAGCCGCAATGTTTGATTTGCATGCACATTTTAGAGGAAGTACACAAACAGAAAATAGAAGGACATTTCTTATCTGTTCATAAAAAATATCATAGCAAATAGGATAATGAGAGGGAGACTTAAGTTGTGGAATTGAAAAAACGCTTTTTTTAGATTATTCTCTTCACTTTTCTTATGCACGAAAAACAAATTTTGATTTTTATTTTATTTAAATTTTTAAAGGATTTAAAAAAAAAAAATTAAAAAAAAAAAAAATTTAAAAAAAAAATTAAAAAAAAAAATTTTAAAAAAAAAATTAAAAAAAAAAATTAAAAAAAAAGATGAAATTCGATTTTATTTTTTTTTTCTAAGAAAATATTCTTTCCCAAGGTCTCATTTCTTTTATCACAATAATAATGATTATGTGCAGAAGTCGGTTTTAGACTTTTGTTAACATTGCATACACAGAATTTTTCTGATTTTTTTGCAAGGTTTCTTGCACTTCAATTAAAAAAAAATCATTTTTAAGAACTAATTTTTATATATGTATAGTTATAGAGTGTTATATGTAACATACCATCAGCACGTAAATAATCATTAAGTATTTGAAACAACGGAAAGGAGTCCCATGTGTCTGGTGGTTGTTCAAATAAGACACGATCCATGTCAACTGCGAAAAGCGACCAGAATATTTCGGCATGTTCCACCAAAAGATCACTGAACCAAGCAAATGCCTAAGGAAGATGCAAGAAACTAATTAAAATTAAATTCCGAAATTTGTTCAAATTTGTACAAACAAAGTCAAATTGAAACGTTGTTTGATAAATATATATGTATGTTTCTTGATTGAGCGGAAGTTTATATGAAGCTTAAAAATGTAAGGGATAACGTACTAGTATATATGTATGTACTTATGTATGTATGTATGTGAAGAGTATCCCAGCAAAAAGTTTTCTAAAACGTATAGACTTAATTGTTTTGGCTTTCAACACGATAATCGCTAATGAAACGCTAAAATATTGAATGAACAATAGTTGTTTACTTTTTCGCGAAGATGAAAAATATTTTAATGATCAGTAAATTAAATAATTTATTTCTTTGCAACACTGAAAAAATTTGAACCTACAATCCATGAAAATTCTCACGAATTTTTCCTCGAACTGGCATGGCATGTAATCTTAGATTTTTTGAAAATGAGAAAAAAATCCCCCTGGAAAGTAAGTTCGGCAATAATTTTGGAGGGGGAATTTTTTGTCATTTGTTGTTAAAAACGTTTTCTCTAATTTTTAAACAGAGAACTTGAAGCGTGAATAAATAATGTAAGTATTATAATGTATTTTTTTATTTGAAAAAATTATTTCTAAGGACAACATGATCCGTTCCGTGTTTTGATAAGCAAAAACGTCCGAAGCAAGCACTTAGTTTGAGAATAGAAATCACTGCAAACAACTTCTTGTGCTACGAACAAAAGTTCATTCAGCAAAAACTTAAAATAAAGTTTTTGCAACAGTAACAGCCTAAGGCTGCATTTATGGGTAGGAATTTCTTGTCGCGCTACACGACAGCTTATCGCTCCAGCGATCAAATACCTGGAAGATTCTATGACAAACCGATTTTGCGTAGCGCGACGTCGCGAAGAGACGTTGCTTCCTACGAAAATCTGCAACAAAAATATTTTGAACTTTTTGGCAAGACACGGCATGCAACGCAATAAAATACATCGTGCGTGAAAATCAATGTGTCACTATTCCGATGGAGAAAGTTTGAATTTGGCTTTTAATCGATGCGAACAGGTCGAAAATGGATTTTTAACATAGTTTGTGACGTATTGTGGCGAGAAACCGTTTTGTATCCATATCCGAAAAAAGCTTTTCATTTTCAACATTTTTGTGACAAACCGATATTCAAGGTCAAAGCTTACAAGAATTAGATTTTCGCTGTTATAACGCTCAAGAAAACGGCACACGTAAGAATTTATGTAACGTGTTTTACACTAAATCATATATTCTATAACTTTTTCGTAACATAAATTAAGGCCCGACTAATAAATAGATGGTTCAAAAAATGGACCTTAACAGGCCGCTGGCAATATAGAAATTTTTGAGCTTAGCTTATCGAGCGGCGCGATTATATTTTTATCAGGAATATATATTTTTTTTTTTGTGAAAAGTGGTAACATTTTTATTTGAATCTAAACTACATACTCTGAGGATAGTAATGGAATGTAATATTTACCATGTGTTTGCCTCAGCTCAGCCTACAAATGGCCATTCTATTGCTGAAGTTTTTCCCCACTATATAACTACTTTGATAGTTTCTTTTAATGCTTTAATCGTTGGTAAAACACAATCATAGGGGCCATCCATGAACTACGTGACCGAAAATACCTTTTTTTTTAACCCCTACCCCCAATATAGTGACGATTCGTGACTTTACTCTATTAACCCCCCCCTCCCCCTATTCAATTACGTTGCAGCATAGTTTTTAAAAATATTTTCTACTAATGAATTTTAAAATAAAATACTGGGTTTATTGACAATATTAAACATAAAACATTACATTTTATATTTTAATCGATATGAAATATTTAAAATGAATAAATAATTTTCAATATTTAAATTTCTTCCAAGAAAGGAATTCCCTCATCTATCCAAGACGCTATATCCTCAATTAAAGTAATATTTTTCTCTATATTAAATTGTTCGTCTTCCAGTGCAACAGCTTCTATATCCTCTATATCTTCTACATCTACATCCACCCTGGTAAATCATCATTCGAAATAACAAATAAACGTTCTCCTGATCGTTTACTCAATATTCTCAAAGGTCGAACTCTAGAAACTGCTATCTTCAGATTTATGTATTTCTTTTCTAAAATGATACGTGGAGCTTCTAAATTTACTACTTAATCTGGACGTTGAATTTGAAAACTAATTTATATTTTTACAATTTGAAGTCACGTAGTATTTCGCGAAACCCCTCGCCCCCCCGTCGTTACTTTTCGTAGTATTTTCCATGACCCCCCATTTCCCCAAATCGGTCACGTAATTTATGGATAGCCACCATATAATTCTCTTCCAACATAGTTCCACCGGGAAAAGGTAAATGGTCTGAAACCGCACGGTCTCGGCAGCCCATTGAAGTATGTCTAAAGATCGTTTTTGTTATTAGATTAGTACCATGGTCCGGGACCCATTTTCGGGTTAAAAAGTGGTACTTTCTAGGGTACCGAGCCTTCCTTAGTGATGCTCAAAACTAGTTTTAGAGCTATCTTTCGTTCGAAAAAAACAAAATTTTTACCCGAAAATGAGTCAAAAACGGATGTCATTGTCCGGGGACCCATTTTCGGGTCAGAAATGCTTCTTTTCAGTGTCCCGAGCCTTCCTTAGTGATGTTCAAAACTATTTTTAGAGCTATCTTTCGTTTGAAAAAAAAACGAAATTTTTACCCGAAAATGAGTCAAAAACGGATGTCATTGTCCGGGGACCCATTTTCGGGTCAGAAATTCTTCTTTTCAGTGTCCCGAGCCTTCCTTAGTGATGTTCAAAACTATTTTTAGTGCTATCTTTCGTTCGAAAAAAACAAAACTTTTACCCGAAAATGAGTCAAAAACGGATGTCATTGTCCGGGGACCCATTTTCGGGTCAGAAATGCTCTTTTCAGTGTCCCGAGCCTTCCTTAGTGATGTTCAAAACTATTTTTAGAGCTATCTTTCGTTTGAAAAAAAAAACGAAATTTTTACCCGAAAATGAGTCAAAAACGGATGTCATTGTCTGGGGACCCATTTTCGGGTCAGAAATGCTTCTTTTCAGTGTCCCGAGCCTTCCTTAGTGATGTTCAAAACTATTTTTAGTGCTATCTTTCGTTTGAAAAAAACAAAACTTTTACCCGAAAATGAGTCAAAAACGGATGTCATTGTCCGGGGACCCATTTTCGGGTCGTTTTAAAAGAGTAAACAACAATTGTATTTTCAACTTGTTGATATTGCACGCAAATTCAATCAATGAAAATCGCAAACGCGTATTTTTCGTTTTTGCTGGGATATTTCCGATATTTGGTGTTTGTAAGCTTAGATTAAAAATTAAAAAAAAAATACAATAATAAATACGAGTATTGCAAAACAAAAAAGGCCAGACAAATTTAGAATCTACAAAATCGATAAAGAAATAATAATAATTTTTAATAAAATTTGATAATACGAAAATACTGTGGGCCAAAAGTTGCATATTTACATACAAATATTTTTACGGGCGTGCAAAGCAGAGTAACAAAAATTTTATTGCATTTTTTTTTTTTTTTTTTTTTTTTCATTACAAAACTAACGACGTCTCCTATGTAAGTGCGATTTGATAGACATGAAAAATGAACATGAAAACAATTGAGCTTGCGGTCGATTCATAGAATTTGCAAATCGTATGATACTGAATATTTTAAAGTCAAATATTAAAAACTGCGCGCATTTGAAAAAAAAATTTCGATTCCCAATTTGTTTATGAAATAAATATTTAATTTGTGAGCTCATAAATTTTTTAAAGCAGCATTTTCTTCTTTACAACTCTTCTGAATGAGGAAAACTTGATCTGAACACCTCGAATTTTACGATATTCATGATGGAAGTTCACATAAATCAGTCTAGAGCAAAGCAATGGATAAAAAGAACGCTATTCAGTGCTTATGAAACGTACTGTTAAACGTATCATTCGTTTATTTCATATATTTAATCAATCAACCCAGTCAATCAAATTTTTTTTTACCTTTGAAGTTGCATATTATCAAAACTGTGAAATAAACGTAAGGGTTCGTCTCCGTCTTGGTGAGATTTGATAAGATGTTGTAGGACACTCTGCCACTCACGTGAGACTTACCATAAAACATTTAATTTTGTCTATGCCCGGCTTTGCGCGTTACGAAATAAGCGCCGCACAAGTGTCAGATTTCATTTTGAAAGTTCTCTGCCGTGCCGGTTGGAATTACTGCTTGTCAGTCAGTCAGTTAGTCAACATGAGTTTACCACAAAACTTTTACAATGCGCAAGTTAAGCGGCATGCCGACAAGGCGAAAGTGACGTGCAAGGCAGGTGTGATTTTGTGAATGTTGCCACCTTAGAAGTTTTTTCTGTGGGAAATCGTTTGTTCTATAACTTTTGCTTGACTTAATATTTGTTCGACTAATAGAAAGCCATATTTCCTTGCAGCCTTTTTCCTTGAGCATCATGAAAACGGTGAAAGTTACCTAAACCTTTCGCTGGCAGTTTTTATTGAGTAGCATTTAAAATCCAATTCCTTCATTTTTACTCTTATTGTCTCTAGGCACATCAATCGATGTTCGATTTTAAAAATTTTTTATTCGCTTAATGTAATTTTTATAATGTACCCATATGGACACAAATTTCGTGTAAGTTAAAGAAAAATGCTAAAATTTGTTTTTTTTTTCATATTTGAGTTTCAATATATTTTAGTAGTTGCAATACATAAAATTCGATTTATTTTTCAATAAAGGCAATATTTAATTATTACATATGTATATAAACTAAAAATTATACACTTCAAATTCATAAAACTTAGAATAAAGACATCGAATGCTACATCGAATCTAAAAAGAAAAAGAAAACTAAAAAAAAATTATCTTACCAATAATTTATTCATTTTATTGTAATGAAATTCCTTGAAGTAATTTCTTGATCCATTGGGCATGCACAAGAACACTTGTATCTGTTTTGTCCTTTATATCCTTTGAATTTGCTCTGGTCATTGTTGATTTCCGTCAGAAGTTAGTGGTGTAGCTTTATGTCTCTTCCCGGAAGTCGTTGGACTGATTTAAGCATGTGTTGGGCGTGCTCGTTAAAGAGATTATGCCTGTTGATTGGATAGCGCTGATTCTCCATTCGCAATATCATCACGCAAGCTCAATAAGTCCATGTACTTATTTTTGTGCTTATTTTTTTTAGTGATCCATTCTGTACTCTTACCACGAATTGCATTTTGGAAAATCAATAAAGTGGTCAATTATTTTCAGAGTCCGCTTTTTAGAACTTATAGAAATTTGATACAAGTAGAGCATAAAATCCATTTTGTATAATTCTACCATATTTTTATTGCGCTCTGCTACAATATTTGGTTGTGCTGTTTCAATTTTTTTTTGCTTTTTTTTCAGCACCAAGCCGGGACGTATTCAGCGGTTCTTGGCTATGGATGAAGAAAAAGGTTGCCTAGTCTTTTCATACGATAGTAAGAAGTTCACCGGTTTTTTTTTGCAACTCCTCCACAGTTTTAAAATCAATTTCCTGTAGCCCAATTTCCATTTTGGCGTAAAAAAGTCATTAAGTTGAGAAATAGATTTCTTATGATTATTTTCTTCCGTAATAGTTTTTGAAAGGTGACTTAAGTACAATGTCAGAGCATAACCCAAATTTTGAGCCAGTTAATATTGCGCCTTTTTCTTGTTAGATTTTAAAATCGTATACTATTCCTTTTGTGCTGCATGGGCAAAATAGTAACATTCTCCATTTGATGAGTTTGTTGGGCATATATTGCCTCCCTTTAAAAGGAGCCATCATCGTATCCGATACAGCTTATTTCTTTGTGTTGAGTTTGTTGTGAACTTTAACTTTAATCGCAAAGAATGGAATCTTTGCCTTGTCATTTCTTCGGGAAATGATCCATTATACAATACATTTCCAGAAGCGTATTATCAATTTTAACAATCATTATCTCCAGAGCTAGAAATTTCAGAAGTTCTTTGGTAGTTAAATTGATATATATCCCATATTTAATTATTGATGGCTTTGATTTGAAGATACAAGTTGTTGAAGAAAATCTTCTGTAAAGTACTCCAAAATATACTCCATGCGTAATTTTATACAATTTGATGAGTAAGTTTCAGTAAGAATAGCCACTGGAGTGGTCCAAGAAGATTTTTTTACCAACAAAATTGGTCAAACTTTTTGAATGGAACCTCTGGAGTATGAAATGCTTTCAAACTCTCTTGAAATGTCTCATCAACTGCACAACTCTCTATAGTATCAATATGCACAGAAACGTCACCATTAGCAACATCTATATCCTGTATGCTTATCTGATACGTACCTTCTCGAGAAAGTTCTTCTAACAAAAAACTTTTATTTTTCTCAAAAGCATCTCATGAGTTGTAAGTATGGCCGGGATTCCTCCGTTTCATCTTCTAAGTCAGAAACATCGGAATTCACTAAACTTAGTTAAATGCTGCTCAAATTTCAGAACCTTTCAGTTTTTTCAACATTTCGTTAAAATAAATGTTGCTGTCAGTAGAGCTAAAAATAAACATCTGCACCATAGGAGCCTTAAGCGAAAATTGATTATACTATATATATATATACTATATATAATACTATGTATAATACTATGTATAATACTATGTATATATAATACTATATTTTTCTCGGTTTCAAAAAAAAACTCGAATATTTTTTTAATGTACATGTTTCCTAAGACTTTCGAAAACCATAATATTTTAAAACATAAATGGTTTTTCTGGCGTGGAGATTGTCAGATGCCCACAAAGTTGAGTGTATCCATATGGATACAATATACGAAAGCGTTAAGCAACACAACTTTTTTTTTAAAAAAATTGTTAATTGCACAACTACAGCTTTCACCTTAAATAATTTGAAATTCCATCTGCTAAGGTTGTACAAACCATGATACAATTAATATCGTAGAAATAACATGTCAAACTCTAATTAATGCAATCGTGAAAGTTTGCTATCAAGAATAAACAAAGCATATGAAGATAAAACTAGCAAAAGTGTTATCTTCGGCCAGGCCGAAAGTCACATACCCTACACTGCATTAAAAGTACTTTTTAAATAAATGTTAAAAAAATGTTGAGGAATTTGAATAAGTCGAAAATAATGTAAAAAGGTTTAAAAATGTTGAAAAGTGTTGGAAAAAACTGAAAATGTCAAAAGAATATGGGAAATGTTGAAAAAATTAGAGTAGAAATAAAAACACGAAATATGTCACGCCCACTTCTCCAATTCCGCCCACTTTTGCTTCAATAAATGATATTCGTGATTGACATGCACAAACCAAATTTTAGCACAATAGCTTGTATAGTTTGCGATATGTGCCGTAATTATTCCTAAAATTTAGGGCGGTGACACACCCACTGGTGCAATCCAGTCAGATTTTGATCCAGAAATAGCCTTCCATAATCAAACCTCTTACACCAAATTTCAGTATGATTGCTCATATATTTCGATAGTTATGCCACTTAAGGTATTTTAAATGTATGGGAGGTGCCACGCCCACTGTTGCAATTTCAAAAGCTTTTGATTCATATGCACCTAATACCCAGTAAACCACTTACTTCAAATTTCAGATTAATTGCTTCAATAGTTCACTTAAAATATCACTTATAACTTCATGTTAATGAGGGAGGTGCCACGCCCACTGATGCAATCTTTTCACGTTTCGTTGAATTTCAAAGCTTATAGTAACCGACACCTCCACACAAAATTTTATGAAGATTACTCTCATAGCACACTATCTATAGCATTCAACGTATTTTGCTTATATGGGAGGTGCCACACCCACCGGCACTATTGTACCAAAATTTTGCAAGAAGACACCTTTTAGCGAGTATATCTGCCATATTAAATTTCATAGCAATTGTGTAGTTAGTTCTCTTTTTATAACGTTTATAAATATTGCAGGCTGTGCCACGCCCTACAAAAAAATTTTCTTGAATATTGAATAAACTTGTATTGACGATCCCTAAAATTTTTATGAAAATCGTATGTGCCACTTTGGAGTTATACGAAATCCAAATTTTCAATTACTAAAAAGTGCCACGCCCACTTTTACAATTCCGCCCACTTTATGCGCAATTCAAGATGTATAAGATCTGTATTCGTGTACCAAATTTCATGACAACATCTTGCACGGTTTACGAGCTATTGCGTTATAAAAGTTAAAATTTAGGGCTGTTCCACACCCCTTTAAGAGCCTTTGCAAACTTCAAACCTTGGCTAATCTTAATTTTGTTCTCATTTTCACCAAATCACCAAGTTTCATCAAAATCGCAGCAACTTTCTTTCAAAATGGTCTTGGGTATATTTACATAGAGTATGGGCAGAAGGCGTGGCCGTTAACCGATTTCGCCAATTTTTATATGCTAGCAGCTTGCAAGAAGATGTGAGCTGTGTGCCAAATTTCATTGAATTAGCTTGCTCAGTTTTTGCGTAAACCTGATTTCAACAGACAGACTGACAGACAGACAGACGGACAAAGCCATATCGACTCAGGTGGTGACGCTGATCAAGAATATATACACTTTCCATACCTGCCACGCCTCCTTCTATGTGTTACAAACGGAATGACAAAGTGAATATACCCTCTGTGTAGGGTATAACTAGTAAAGGTGTTACCTTCGGCCAGGCCGAAAGTCACATACCCTACACTGCATTAAAAGTACTTTTTAAATAAATGTTAAAAAAATGTTGAGGAATTTGAATAAGTCGAAAATAATGTAAAAAGTTTCAAAAATGTAGAAAAGTGTTGGAAAAAAACTGAAAATGTTGAAAAAATATGAAAACAATTTAAGAAAGTTGAAAGAAATTGAATAAGTCGAATGATATGAAAAATGCTGAAAAATTGATAAGAAAAGTCGAAAGAATAAAGAAAATGTCGAATGAAATTGAAGGGGAAAGGTAAAAGGTTGAAAATGTCAAAAGAATATGGAAAATGTTGCAAAAAAAAAAGAATATAAATGAAAAACACGAAATATGACAGTTCCTCAGCTCAGTAAAATGTTTATAATATATCTGTTCCCATACACCACAAATGAAAAGGTTTTCTTTAAACAATTTAACACGTTTGTCCCGCTCGATTTTGAAAACTTATCAAGAAAATAGAAAGCGAAAAGGACAGCAACATTTGACATCGCAACAATTCTGTTGGTTGAATTGTGGTAAAACTTTTTTTACATATATTCCGATTTTCGGAAAGAAATAGATCTATTTTTAGGTCAAGCAACACTTTTTGTGATAAAACTTTATAAATATTTATCTAGATTTTCCGAAAGAAACAGACCTAATGTTATCACGCTATGAAAATGCTCGTATGTCGCTTATGAGCCATTCCAAATTAAAGCATCTTATCGGTAAGGCCAGTTGATTTAAGCTTTTTGAGAATTTTCTTTAAGCATCTAAGGAAGGAAGCGTCAGTTGCCACCTGCCAAAATTAAAGCATTTAGAAGATCTCATATATACGCTATAACAGCAAATATTTTTCTGCTAGAGAGATCTACACGTTTAAGAAATCATTTTAAAGCTAATACTTAAATAGTAATTTTTGTGCAAAGGATTTATATGCTTAAATTTTTTATTAAATTAATTTACTCAATTAATACACCCGAAGATTCTCACAAAGAAAAAAAAAAACGTTTTCCCTGAGCCAAGCCGAATTGGCTTCATATCCAGCCTCTTTCAAACGCAGTTATAACATTTTTGTGAGCCATTATTTAAGAAACCTCAATTTTTCATAAGTCCGTGGAACAATTTTATGTGCTCTATAATCGAATGTTTTCGATTTCAATCTTGTTGTTGCCTAATAAATTTATAATTTTGTACACAGTTTTTAAAAGTTGCAAACATATTTTAGAAAGGTTTTCTCTCTGAAAAATTCCATTTGGAATATTCGTTGATTTTTTTTCATTTGCCACATCCCACGATTGAGGCATTTTTTATAGAAAAACTCTTCCGGGGAGTCTTAAAATATGCGGTGAAAGCTTTGTTTAGTTGAGTTATTTAGAACACTGCACGCAAAAAAAAAGCGGTGATTATTTTACAATCCCCCAAGTACTCATACACGTTACCGGCCAAGCTACTTAGTTACTGTTAAGCTTAAAAATATTCAATGAAATGCATTAAATGGAGCGCTGTGGCCTGCAAAGACGGTGTAACATACTATATAATATAGACCCTGAACAGCGGCCAAAGGCCTAATATTCACACCAACTTTGAAGCAGAATATTGTGGTAAGCAATACAGGATAATAAAAATTTTTAAATTTCAAAGTTTGTTTGATAAGTGGGCAATCTTCGTTCATAACCACCCAGCAGGCAATTGAGCAAGGCCTTCCCCAGAGAAGGCCTGCTAGCACTGCTCCGATTGTAAGAGGCCTTCTCAAAACTAAATTTTCATGTAAATAACAAAAAAAATTTTTTTTTTTCTATGATTTTTGTTTTTATTTACAATCTGTCAATATTAACAATAAGTAAATTTTATAAGTAGTGAATTTTTAATTAGCAGAATAGTTACACTCCATTGAGTGTATACTCATGAAATGCTATTATGCCTTACCACGGCAGGCGTGCTATTATGCCTTCCCACAGCAGTACTGCCATAAGGCCTTCCCACAGCAGCAGTGCTATAAGGACTTCCCACAGCAGCAGTGCTATAAGGCCTACCCACAGCAGCAGTGCTATAAGGCCTCATAATAGAAGACAAAAAAGAAGGACTTCATGTATTTTTTTACTTCATGTATTGCAATGTTTTATGATTCGACATTACTTTTTTGTCATTGGATTGTACTTATGCGACATCAAAAGTAGATAAATGGTTAGCAGTAAGGAACGGTGTGCATGTTGCTAGGTTGGTCTTCTGTTTCATGTTATGCTAAAGTGGTAGAGTGTTGTGTATTCAATGTGAAATTATAAATTAAGAAATCGTCACTAAAAAATAAACATTAAAAATATGAACGTAAGGGAGGTTGACGCAGATAAAAAAAACATTTAACTAAGAGTCTCACGACGTATTAAGATTTAATTTTTTCAAAGTACTTCTATGACCCCTTCTACGGTAAGCGCTCTTAGAAGGGCTCTTGACGCAAGCGATGTAGGAAGACCTGCTCGAAGAGCACTTCTATCAGGCCTGCTAAATGAGGCCTTACTTATCGGGACGTTTCATATAAAAAAGAAAGTAAGTTTGAAAGGAGGTGGTAAAGCCTTAATCTTACCAGGTAAGGCCTGCTAGAAGGCCTGCAAGCTCCTGCCGTTGCCTACTGGGTTGTGCCCATCACCGATCTTGATATTTGATGAGAAAGAGTAAGGGAAAAACAACTTTGTGTTACACATGTTATGGGGAGGGGGGTGGGGGGTGAGGGGTTTCGAACGAAGAGTTACGTAACATTGTTTTTGAAGTGAAACTTCTTTAGTGAGAGTGATTCTAAATTAGGTGTGTACAATGAAACGCTTTCTTTGTATGTTTATTGAATAACAACAATGAAAAGGTTTTATTAAAATGATAAAAGTTTACGGGATCTAGATTATCTGCAGCAATAAATAATAGGGGAGAAGTGGGGGTTGTGGGCATGGGTCGGTTGTGGGCACCCCTACGTATATTTTCACAAAATGAAGATTGAGTTTCGTTGGTAATGTCATTCGCAAGCAATTACCCTATGTATGATTCATGCCAAATATCAAAGTAAACGGACGCGTTTGCTTTTGGAAATGAACGAATTGGTTTTTTTTTGGGCTTGGAAAAGGTGGTGAAACTTCTTTCAAACATTTTCAATAGTGTATCAATCAAAGTGGTTCGATTGGAAAGGTAAGTGTAATGTATTTTTATTTAGTCGAAGTATTATGCTGAATGGAACAATATCGATTTGAACCAAAAAATTTATGCATAAACATTTTTTCATTACTTTTTAAAGTGACTGCTAAAGTTGGTTGTGGGCACAAAAATTGGGTGGGTTGTGGGCACTCGTTTTTTAAGTCAAATTTTTTATATACCTACAATTTCTCAACAGAGCCATCAACTTCAGAGCCATCCACTTCGGTTCCACTCGCCACATCAATGGGCAGTCATTCGATTTTGGATGAAATTGGTCCAGTGCGCAGTGTAACACCAAAGCAATCCTCAAATCGCGGTCGCAAACCAATGAAGAGCTCAACACTGACATCCCCGGAAGTTCTTGCTAATTTAAAGGAAAAGGCAGCTGAACGGGATGCTAACATAGCGGCCAAGGCAACTAAAAAAGCGTTTTTTCATATTTTTCCATTTGTAGCATTTTTGCCAAGGATGCCCACAACACCCCCAAAAAAAATTTTAGCTGAAAATGACGATTTTACGAAAGTCTATGTAAAATTTTTTTGCATGACGGAATCGGGTATATTTCTTTATAATTAGTTAGCTTAAGTCTCTAGGTTTACACAGATACCCGTATGTCCAAATGATATGCACTAGGTCGGTAATTATAAGCTGAAAACAAAACTATGCCCACAACCCCCACTTCTACACTACCATAAAATGATCAGCTTCGAGATCGGCTAACCAAAACCTAAGATATATAAGCGTGGAAGGGTTTCCTATTTTTATCAATTTTTTTAAGCAATGCACTGGTTAACTACCAAAGCCTTGCCATAGCGAAGAGGAAAACACTCGCTGTTTGGTAAATATGGCCAGTTGAGTGATACGTTACGTCTAAGGAGGGGGAGGGGGGTACAGAAAATCGATACATGGGGGTCAAAAATCTTCAAAAATTGCGATACGTAATACTTGCACGCCCCTTAAATCATTGAAATCGAGCATACATGGGTGATTGTAAAAAACTCTCGCTTTTTGAGTGCGCGATATTACTTTAAAGCTTAAACTAAATTTGGCCCTACTCTTGAAACCAATCTTCTCATACCTATCTACTCTTGAACATTCCACCCAATTTTTAAAAATTTCTAACTGCATGTTTTAAGAACCCTCGGGTGGATGTTTTTGGGTAAAATACCTTAAGCGTGTCATGTCCCAAGTGACACAATTCAAGGAAAATTCCAAATAAAATTTTCAGAAGGAATAGCTTATACAAATATGTTTGGGACTCTTAAAAGCTTAGTATACAACAATAAATTTTTAAAACAACAACAAGATTAAATTTTTCCCATGGATTTATGTAAAAATTGAAGTTTCCTATATAATGGCTCACAAAAATTGTAAGACCCTGTTTGAAAGAGAAAGCTATGTGAAATATTTATCTTAATTCGTTAAAAAAACAATCTGGCTCAAGGAAAAAATTATTTATTTTTGTTAAACGCATATTCAAATCATTAAGAACCGAGAAAAATAAAGGGGCAAATCAGTTAGCCACTGCCGTGATATTTCACGGGCTTAGAACCATAGAGTACGTCATCTTTTTATCGAAATTGCGTTAAGCTAACGTGACTAGATATCTGTCAAGAAAACGCGTAGCAGGAAAAATTTGATGAAACATTTTTAAGGATTCGTTTTTTTTGCAAAAAAATTTGATATTTACTAAAAAAATAAAAGAAGTCCTTGCTTTTTTAAAATCACTTCTGTATTATTTCCAGAATTAAAATGTCTTATTTCCAATGAAAACGCATTGTATTTATTAAAACTTTTGTGTTTGTAGAAAAATGCCTCCGGGACTGGGAAGGCCAGTAAGGGTTCGTCAAAAGCCAATTTTAAAATTCAGTTTTGGTTAGTGTGTACAGAACACTCACCCGATTTTCGGGGGTTATCACTAGTAACAATAAATAAATATAATATGACTAAAGAATGCTAATAAGCTCAAACTCTGAATAGCCCAATAACAATTGACAAGTCGTCCATCTGACGCTGTAACAAAACAGACTAAAATCTAATAAGTCATACTACAATAGAACATCAACATCTTTTCCAGCATCAACAGCTACAGCTGCATACAATAACAATGTCTGCACTACCGACGTCGCTGTCAAGTTGCAATCTCCAGACTGGGGAGATTTTACACAATTTTGAAAATTGTTGACGACAGAGCTAATGTCAACGTTCAGGGCTTTTCTGTGCCCTGGCTTTTGCAAATAATGCTGTTCGGCGGTCTATTTCCCTCATTCTCTTTATACTAAGCTTATTGAGTAGAGTGGCAAAGGCTGCGCTAAGGATTTGAGTCTTAAGAGAATAAAAGCTTAACACATGCCTACATATTCGCTCTTTAGTTCCCTTATCAACTCCACCAGCAATTGGCTGTCATATATGTCTTGGGTTTGTATGTTGTCGCAGATGTCGAACACAAAGGTTTAATTTTTGCAACTTAGAGCGAAATTTTTTCTGCATATGCCCATTGGTCTGTTCCCATCCTCAAGAAATGGCGGTTGGTGAAGCTCAGGTGTGTGGGGATGCAAGTCCACTGGGTTTTTAAATACCTGATTATCACCTTCTCTCATTATTCTCTCCCGATAGGGGCATCGCTATATACGTACGTAGTGTTGTTGCATACCAGTGACAGCAACAATTGAATACGACGAACCCCGAATTTAAGTACTCAGTTCCATGCGTATTAAATTCAGAGTCCTTTCGCACATTATACACTTCTACTTCTTCTATAGAAGCCCGAATTTCAGCAGGATTAATACCTACGAAAGGACAGATTTCTTCTCTGATTCGATTTTCAATATCTTTGAGTCGGACCCAGACAGTGAAATCGTTATTTAAAGTCTTTTCAATCTTCATAACTCTAATTAGTTGGACAATTCTGGCCATACAACTACTGCCGCTATGTTGAGTTTTTTTTGCTGATTATAGTCTACTGACTCAACTATTGAATGACCCCAAGTATATTTCACGCGTTGAGAGGCATAGCTAAAGTAAACTACACCATTTCCTAACATCCCATCATAAAAACTATGATGTGTCTGCCCCTGCACCTCTTGCTGACGCGGATTATTGCACTATTTAAGCTGACATCCCATTAGGTGCTGTCTCGCCTACAGCCCCGAAGCGGATTGTATGGCCTACTCGCAAAGAAAATTATGTTGCGTTACATTATTTCTTTCGTAATTTCAATTGGAAATTGTGTTTCGGAAATAATTTTACTAGGTCCTTCATAACTTTTTAAAAATTAACGCTAAGCATTAGGATCATTCTTGATTTAAAGAGACTTACAGCTCTGCAGTCAGGTCCCAAAAAGAAGCCTTTTGATTACTCATTAGGAATACTGATACCGATGGTTTCTGAAAGAGGCTAGAAATAGCTGTAATGCCACACCTCATCGCGAAAAGTTTCTTCACGAACAAAACACGTGCAAAAGTATCCTCTCAGCCGCCACTTGTTAAGAGAGTGGATAATCTATCCTCAACGAACAATGAACAACCGCTTGGGAATCTTATCAGGCCCATCTCTTTTGCGTCACACCGTTGCTAAATATGACATCACACTTTCGTGTGAATTCGTTCCTTGGCCGCGCGATTAAGTTACGTAACAGTCTGCCTGCGAATGTTTACCAAACAGCAGTGACATCGATAAATTCACCGACACTACTACGTCTATTCCCTTTCCCTCTGACTTTCCTTCTTCCTTTAAAACCAACACGATGCATTGTGATTATAGTGCGGTTCTGAGCATTCTGTCTACCCAACTTAGTATTCGGTAGCCACAATAATTCTGCATAAAAAATTGAGTATGTGGGTAGTAGGTGCGCTTTGAGGTAGTCGAAAAAGTGTGGAAAGTGTTGACGCATGTTGAATGAGGTTGAATAAGTCAACAAAATGTTGAAAGAAGTTGAGAAGCTCGAAAAAAGTTCATAGTTAAAAGAGATTCAAACAGTTGAATATCTTCGAAAAATTCAAAAAAATATGGAAACTAATGAATTCAAATGAAAGAGGTTGATAAAAAACGAAAAATAATGGAAAATGTTGAAAGATATTGAATAAGCCGAATCCATATGAGAAATATTGAAAATTGAACAATGTTGTAGAAGTCGGAAAATTTTGAAACATTTTGAAAAAGGATGAAAAAGCCGAAAAAATTTGGAAATGCTGAAAAAGTCGGAAAAAAATTTAAAAAGGTTGAAAATGTTGCAACAGTTGAATAAGACTGCAAAGATCGATAAAATATGGATGATGCTAAAAAAATTGTTGAGGTTGAACTCTCGAACTAAGTTGAAACTCTCAAACTAAGTTGAGAAGCTCGAAAAAAATTGAAAGAGGTTGAAACAGTCGAATTGAAACTCTCTACAATCTCGATAAATTCGATTATATTGTCAAAAAGGTTGAAAAAGTCTAAAAGAAAATGTTGAAATGGTCAAAATCTAGTGAAATAAGTTAACAGAGTTCAAAAAATTAATGTTAATGGATGATTATGGAAAATGTTGAAAAAAGTTGATATGGTCGAAAATAGTTAGAGCTATGAAAAAATATGGAATATATGGAGCTATGTATGTCTGTAACACTAAACGTTTTTTCCTTAGATAGGACCACCATATAAAATTTTATAGCGATTACGTTATTAGTCACGTTGGGCTTTTATAAAGTTTGAGAGTTAGAACAAATAATATTAAATTATTAAATTAATTTTTAATTTTGAAAGTAGGACCTACATTTTTTTGTTGCCTGGGACGTTTGCAAAACTATGCCCCATATGCGCTGAAGCCTGTTAGTTTTACAAATTGTATGGAAAAACAATATTTTATTAAAAAAGTCTGTGAATGAAGAATTTTGAAATATTTCAGGTTAAGTTCTTAATGAATAATTTTTTTTTTTTTTGTCTTCATTCGAAACTATCATTTAGTTCAATGCTTTATCTCTAAAATGAAATTGAAGCGGTCATCTATGTGTGATGTTCCCTCGCAAAGTTATGGCCATAATGCATAACATACTTACGTATGAAATTTCGACAAGTCAAAAACTCTGAAAGATAGCCCCAAAGCCCGAAATTCAGCTCCCTAAACAGGGGGGGGGGGGTCCTGGCAAAGAGCAATATTTTGGTCTGAAAATAGCCATTAGCTCATTTTAATAATTTCAGTTCTAAAAGCTCACAAATTCAAACTAAACGTTATAGATATCACTTTTTTTTTAGCGTGTTATTCTACAACCGGAAGAACGTCTATTTTCAAAGAAGTGATAGAGAAAAATAGATCATAGCAAGTGTTTGAACCGACGATTTAACATAATTATGACAAACACAAAAAAATGACAAAAACCAGAAATGCCAAAAATATATGATAGATGGCGCATTGTGCGCGAAATGTAATTAAATGCATAAAAATACGCTTTGTACACCTCGTAGGAAAAACCCCTCATGTCTCAAATGTTGAGAGTGGCTGTCTAAATATAATTCATGGTCGGGGTTCAAATCCTAGTACAAATTTACCAAAACTGCTCTGAAGAGGCTTTGTATGTATATATGTGTATGAATATGTATATACATATGTGGTTTTGTTTGTTTAAAATGCGTTAACCGTTTTGTGTAAGTTCACATGAATATCGGTGTCTGTTAATTACTGTAATGTTTGATCAAACAATTCAGACGAAAAATAAATAAAATTTGTTCGGCTTTATATAAAAAAACTTTTAGCAAAATCAATATTTTTTAAAATTTATACGGAAAGTATATATATTAGGGTGGGTCAAAAAAATCAAATATTTTTTTTTAGGATACGACACACGAAAAATAGTTCCTAGGTACCTTTAGAAAGTACTTACAAAATCTGAGCTCTTAATATTAACGGGAAGATTATGCTCATCATAGTTTTCCATTTTTAACCCCTTGACGTATTTCCACGAGTCTGACTCGTGTTACAATTTCTGCGCCTAACATGAATATCACGAGTCTGACTCGTGTTACAATTTCTGCGCCTAACATGATTATCATGAGTCTGACTCGTGGTGTGTAGAAGTGTACATTTGATGAAAAGAGAATACAGGTCGTCCCCGACTTACGACCGAGATAGGTTCCTAGTCATCGGTCGTAAGTCGATTAAGTCGTAAGTCGAGTTTCATAAAAAATAACTAAAGAAAAATATTACATACATGCTGTACTACTAGTTCCAGCCATTTTTGGGATGATATAAAATTATTCACTTAAACAAACGTATTATTTGTACTGAAATAAATCAAATCCTTGTACATACTACTGTTCTTTTTTTAAATTTTTTCTCATATACATATTTTAGGGACTCCCCGAAACTATTTTAAGCATTTTCTATGAAAAAAATTGAAAAAAAAAATTGGTCGTAAGTCGAACGGTCGTAAGTCGGGGACTACCTGTAGAAATTTTCCCGTTATTTTCAGCTAACAATGTAAAGTTGTGTGCGAACAGTTGGAAGCGAACTTCGTTGCGCTAATTGATACGTCCAGGGGTTAATTTAGTCTCATAAAAAAATGGTCATATCTTATCACCAATAGATTGTTAAACCAGTTGCATTGTCAATATTTATAGGAAATTAAACGCTCTACACTTTTATCACTGATCTTACCTATTAAGAGCTCAGATTTGGCAAGTACTTTCTAGAGGTACCTAGGAACTAGTTTTCGTTTGTCGGATCCAAAAAAAAAAAATTTGATTTTTTTGACCCACCCTAAAATATATATGTATGTAAACCAATAAAAAACAGTAAATATGAAGCTAAAAACAAAAGCTCTGGGGGCTTATTTTGTTTTGGCATATATCGACTCTGTATTACATCCCATATAATTCTTAGCACAAGTTTTGATGTAACTCAAACTTTTATTTAAATTTGGCTAAGCCACACCGTGACATACAATTTTAGCTCGTTTAATGATAGAAGATAACTTTATGAAAGAAACGATTTGATATCTCTTTCGAGTTTGTTCAATCAGCTAGATTTTCTGTAGCTGAGAAAAATTTCAAAGATAAGAAGGAGCATCGAAAATTAGATACTAATTTTATATGATATCAGAGCCAAAATCTCAAAGTCCTGTTGAAAAAAGATTTTATGAGAATAAACTAGAATTTTTTTATTAAGATATCGTAAACTTAAAGGCGGTACACATTAGCGATCATGTTTGCCAGTCAAAAAGTCGTCAGTCAATAAAGAATATGGCCGTTGACTGTTGACTGACAAAAAAGAGCGGTCACACGCGCAAACAAGAAAATTTTGAGCAAACCTGTCGAACATGATCGCTAATGTGTTCTGGGTCTTAGTCGGTACAAAATCGCTTGCAAAAAGTTCGTGTACTCCATTTATTTACAAATGCTTCGTTTTATTTTTGCAATAATTATTTGTTTGTGTAATATAATTAACAAAATATTATACTGTACTTTTCGTGACTTCCAGTATTTATACATCATAGCATAACATTTTTACAAGCTAAGGATGATGATCATAAAAAATTGTTTTTTTCCTACAAGTTACTTATAACCAGCGCCAGAAACGTAACATAGTCCGGGGGGCAGCGTTGCATTATTCGAGGTGATTTCTTTCGACTTAATTTTTTTTTTTGCAAATGATAGTTCAGCTATAGTTGTTACTCAAAATCGTCGCCAGAATTGTGGTGGGACTGGTTGTGAGAGGCTGACAAAACAAAGTTTCGCTTAAAATCTTGTAAAGTAAGCCACAAGTAGAAAAATATGTTAAGAGCAATGTTGTAGAGAAGAAAAAAGCACAACGGTTTCATGCTCGAAAAATTGCCAAACGAAATATTTGAGCCACTTTTCACCGTTTTAAATATTTCAGTAAATACTGTAATTTCGAGCAAAATAGTTATTTTGAGCAAAATAGTTATTTTGAGCAAAATATGCAGTATTTAGATTTGAACGAGTAATGTTAACTTAAAATTTCAGTAAAAACTGTGTTTTTTTTTTCGAAAATGGAGATAAGTATTTTTAAGAAAAGTGGGTCAAAAAATCTTGTCACACGGAAATTTTTCAGGCATGATATCGATGATATCTACAACATTGATCAAAACATATTTCTCATACTTGTGGCTCACTTTCCAAATTTATTTTGCAAAATTTTCTTTTGTCGGTCTCTCACAACCAGGCCCACCACTATTCAAGCGACTGACATTTATTTCGATTATCAGCTATACTTGAACTATCATTTGCAAAAAAAAAAAAAAAAAATTACGTGGGAGGAAATGACCACGAAAAATGCAACTTTAACTACCTTCCGGACCATTATTTTTTGTGTTATTATGTATTTTGTAATAATCAAGTACAAGTTATAAGCGTTTTTTCTGTTTTCATCCTTAGATCACTACTTATGGAATATCCATAGTGTTATTTGTGAAAGACATTTGGATTAAAGCCCATATATTTTTAGCCATTCAACACACAACTCCGTTCCTGATCTATGGCTCCACTTATGAACACTACCAACAACACTTTATTTTATTTGATGAATTCAAAATGTTTAGGATGCAATAGTCACGTGAGCTGTTCCCGAAAAGTCTCATATATGTACATGTAGGTATGTAGAGATGTAACTACTATACCTGAAGCTGGTGCACTAGCGAATGCGCAAATTATTATGGGTGAGCTTATGCTAAGTGAAATTTTTACGAGTATACATATGTCATGATAAATTTTTATATAAATTTAGTGTTGCATATGTTAAATATCACTATGGAAATTTTTGAAATCTAGAATGTTTAAAAAAGCTTTTCTAATACAAAAATTCAACAATAAACAAACAATTAAAAAAATGGTTTTCAGGTTTATTAAGGTACGTGCCGTTGGAACTGGCGCTGTGTAGACCGCATGTGTTGGCATACAATAGCGAAAAGGAGGTGGACCATTTTTGGCTGTCATGTTGCCACTTCCCATCATCATGTTGGCGTCGGGTGTTGCAAAATCAGCTGCTGTGGTATTATCAACAAGTCCTGTTGCACCATCATCATTTTGATTATTAACTCTATCCGTAGTAAAATCTTTCGTCGTTTCTTTCCTATCCATATTATTTTTGCGCAGCTATAAGGCATGTAGTATATGTGTTTACATTTATATAAGTATCAAGAAATACAAACATATACATATATATATATATATATAAATAAGCTCGCGATTTAAAAATTAAAAATTAAAAAAAAAAGTTAATACAATTTTGTTTTATAAACTATTTTATATAATAGGGTGTTTCCGTTCGGAATGCTTGCACTCCGAATGTGTATTGATAATTTTCTGAGCGCAAAAATAATATGTGCTCCATGAGCAGCTTTGCCATCGTGACAGAATACATGTCACTTGCGACATAAAGTTTTTGATGGTGACATAATTGAGAACAGATTATGCTGACATATAAAATAACATAATTTAACATGGCCAACGAAATATGTGACATAATTTAAGTTCAAATATTTCGGTTTCATAAGACAGCTGCTATTATGCCATGAGCAAAATTTCACTAAAACTTTTGGTTAAGTAACTCTGATTTGTGGTACAACTAGCGCACAAAATCTATTAGAACCGATTTCAATGTGGGATACATGAACCAATTTACCAAAAAATGTTTCATTACTACCTAAAGTTTCATGCCACAGGTGTGGGGAGTTTTGAAAAAGTGTAATTAGTTGTTCGATCCACATATATAGATGAATGAATTTGCTTACACCAAAAATGTACCATTGATAAGAGGTTACTTTTCTTATGTATTTTTTCCCACTGAATTAGAAAGTAAAAATTTTTTTACATAACAGTTTTTGAGATATTGTGTTTTTTACATGTTTTCGACTTCTTTCCACTGTAAAATTCGTGCTCGTGTCTTCAGCTAAAAATATACAATTTAATTGTTTTGAAAACAACAAACTGTCGAAAAAATTAGTATGTTAAGATAATGTGGGACTTGGAATTTGGGTTTTGGAAAATGTGGGTTTTGGAATTTTCAGTCAATCGATTCTAACTTAATAATGTGGGACTTGGAATTTTTAAGTCCCACATTATTAAGAAAATGTGGAACCTGGAATTTTCAGTCAATCGATTCTAACTTTGTCATTTTACTGTCGATTTTCTTCTGGTCAGTCTTGTTTTTTGCGTGAAGGCTTTACATACATTTGAAGTTTCATCGATTTCGATTTTTTCGTGGCCACAGAATTTGACTTTTTAAAACTTTGACCTATATTTAACGCTGAAATATCCGTTTGCTTAACATTGTAATACCTTTTCGTTGCTACCAAGAACAATGAAAATGAACTTTTCTAACTCAAGATATGAATTGTAATGTGAACAGAGCTTGAAAAATTATATAAAATATACAATATCTCAAAAACTGTATCATTTAAAAAAAAAAATTTATTTTTTTGAATTCAGCTGGAAAAAATACATAAGAAAAGTAACCACTCATCAAAGGTACATTAAAAAAAATAGAATTATTTTGTAAGCTAGTGTAAACGATTCTTCAGAAATTCAATAAAATTAATATCTTTGCTGAGACAGCAATATGAAACATTTACAATGTGTTTAATACATAACTCTGTGTGCAGTCAAATTCAAGGAAAATCGACCGATGTCAAATTAGGGTAACTTGGGGTCACCGCTGAGCTCGAATCTGCTAACAGATTTTGAATTTCACGTCAGCGATTAGAGATAACAGTAAACTAACCGGAAATTAACTCTCTTCTACGACTTTTTATATTTCAAGTCTAAGAGGAGTATTGTCATCAATCGATCTTCCTTCAAATTTAGATCTCATTTTTGCACGTAGTGTGATACAGTTTGTAAATTTATAAGAAACTAAAATAATCTTTTATGTTGATCTCAACAATGTGTTCGATTTTATAATAAGGGGCCATCCATAAACTACGTGACCGAAAAAACCTTTTTTTTTAATCGCTACCCCCCCCCACCCCCCTCCCCCTACTTAATTACGTTGCAGCATGATTTTTTAAAATATTTTCTACTAATGAATTTTAAAATAAAAAACATGATTCATTGACAATATTTAACATAAAACATTAAATTTTATATTTTAATAGATATATAACATATTTAAAATAAATAAATAATTTTCAATATTTAAATTTCTTCCAAGAAAGAAATTCACTCATCTATCCAAGCAGGTATAGCCTCAATTAAAGTAATATTTTTCTCTATATTTAATTGTTCGTCTTCCAGTTCAACAGCTTCAATATCTTCTACATCGATACACAATTTTGCAATTTGAAGTCACGTAGTATTTCGCGAAACCCCCCGTCGTTACTTTTCGTAGTATTTTTCATGATCCCCTCATTCCTCTAAATCGGTCACGTAATTTATGGATGGTCCCTAAAAAACAACAATTTGTGTAATATAGCAACAATCAAAATTGTTTTTTTTACAATTTGTTAACCCTGTTGATGAAAACAACAATAAGGATAAATAGTACAACCTATCGCAAAGTTATACAACCAGGGTAAATTGTACAACATATTGCAACGTTAATAGACAGTTTCACCCCATCAAACTTTTCAATAAATTGTTTGTCAAACAATTTGATAGCTGAAGCATACATACTGCGTCCGTTCCTAAATGGAAATATCAGTGACCTTTGACTCATGAAATCAGAATTTCTAAGCCTGATTTATTTAGCTTTTTGCATAAATTTGCTTAGAACCAAAGCAAAAAAAAAAAAACTGAGCAAAGCCAATTTTTTCTGTATTCCTTTGTTTCTATAACTCGTTTGATAATACATAAAAACATATCTGGCTTTAAAACTCTCCCTCATAGGTTCGAAGGCCCTAGGGATTACATTTAGATGTGGATAAAACTAGTATGTCTAGCCTAATCCGTTTTTTAATATTATTGGTGTTATCACACACTGTTTAAGTTTAGTAAAATAATTAAAATATCTGTTTATTTTTGGTACCGTCGCCTGTTTGTATCGAACAGCGGCCATAAATAGCAATAATTGCGCCAGACTCTTGAAATTTTATGCAGATGTTTTTTTAGCTGAAAACAATAAAAATTTCTGTACACGAATAAAATCGGTTGACTGACACGCCTACCTCCCACACAAAGGTGGGATGCTGCTGAGATAAACTTATCATTGGAATCCTGATAAGTACACTTTCGGTGGGATAAAAGAACTATCAAGCTCAGTCTGTAAGCTCTACCAAACGCCCCTTAGTTTCTTTAATTATTTTTTTGATTATAAACTAATTGGAACTAGTTAAGGTGTTATCTTCGGCCAGGCCGAAACTCACATACCCTACACTGCATTGAAAGTACTTTTTAAATAAATGTTAGAAAATTTTAAAGAGGTTGAATAAGTCGAAAATAATGTACAAAAGTTCAAAAATAATGAAAAGTGTTGGAAAAAACTGAAAATGTTGAAAAAATATGAAAACCAATTGAAAGAAATTAAAATAGTCGAAATATATGAAAAATGCTGAAAAATTTATAAAAAAGTCGAAAGAACAAAGAAAATGTCGAATAAAATTGAAGGGAAATGGTAAAAAGCTAAAAATGTTAAAAGAATATGGGAAATGTTGAAAAAAAAAATAGAATAGAAATGAAAACCACGAAATATGCCACGCCCACTTCTTCAATACCGCCTACTTTTGGAATAAAAATAATATTCGTAATTAACATACATACGCATACAAATTTTAGTACAATAGCTTGTATAGTTTGCGCTATAAGACGTAATTGGTCTTAAAATTTAGGGCGGTGACACACCCAAAGGTACAACCCAGTCTCTTTTATCCAGAAATAGCTCTACGTAAACAAACCTCTTACACCAAATTTCAGTATGATTGCTCATATATTTCGATATTTATGCCACTTAAAGTATTTTAATTGTATAGGAGGTGCCACGCCCACTAATTCAATTTTGTCAAGCTTCATTTAATTTCAAAGCTTATAGTAACCGACACCTCTACACAAAATTTTATGAAGATTACTCTCATAGCACACTATCTATTGCATTAAACGTATTACGCTTATATGGGAGTTGCCACACCCACCGGCGCAGTTGTGCCAAAATTTTGCAAGAAGACACCTTTTAGCAAGTGTATACGCCATATTAAATTTCATAACGATTGCGTTGTTAGTTCTCTTTTTATAACGTTTATAAATATTGTAGGCTGTGCCACGCCCTTAAAATAAATTTTTCAGTATATTGACGGGGCCTATAGTGTTGACTACTTTCAGTGGTATCATCCCTAAAATGTTAATGAAAATCGTATGTGCCAATTTGGAGTTACACGAAATCCAAATTTTTAATTGTTAAGAAATGCCAAGCCCACTTTTACAATTCCGCCCACTTTATGCGCAATTCAAGATTCACAAGATCTGTATCCGTGTACCAAATTTCATCACAATATCTTGCACAGTTTACGAGCAATGGCGTCATAAAAGGTAAAATTTAGGGCTGTGCCACGCCCCTTTAAGAGTTTTTGCAAACTTAAAACCAAATCACCAAGTTTCATCAAAATCGCAGCAACTTTCTTTCAAAATGGTCTTGGGTATATTTAAATAGAGTATGGGCAGAAGGCGTGGCTGTGATCCGATTGCACCCATTTTTATATGCTAGCAGCTTGCAAGAAGATGTGAGCTGTGTGCTAAATTTCATTGAATTAGCTTGTTTAGTTTTCCGGTAAACTTGATTTCAACAGACAGACAGACAGACAGACAGACAGACGGACATAGCTATATCGACTCAGGTGGTGACGCTGATCAAGAATATATATACTTTTCCATACCTGCCACGCCCCCTTATATGCGTTACAAACGGAATGACAAAGTGAATATACCCTCTTGTGTAGGGTATAAAAATGAGATCAGAGTCTATATACAGTACTCAATTGAAATTGATACTGAACTAATCTCCTCACAAATATCTAAGTAATACAATGATAACAAGCGGAGTTACAAGTCATGACAGACTACATAAGATTCGACCTGTTTTGAATCAGCTCATAAGCCACTTTCTGTCCATTCCAACGGAAGAATGTCTATTTTCGTATGAACCAATATGTGCTAGAAAGGCTCGCAGCTAATTGTATTGAGTGGAATATCATAATTTATTTGGAATGTCGAAATATACACAGGAAAGAAAATGTGAATGAAATAAACCATACCTAGGGAAATGTTGAGAAAATGTTGATCATAATATGATTATTATTATACGATACTTCCATTGTAGAGCTGGCCAAAAATGAATTACATTTTGTCGGAACAATTTGTCGAAATAGGGTTTTAATTTGCAAACTATCAAGCGAGAAAGAACTAAAGGCAGATCCACGTGGAAGTCTATTGAATTTTATGGTAATATTGACAACATTGATGTTTGTTCAATGTGTTGGAACCATAACAACCCAATGTGCCAAACGGATCCGTTTCGGATCCGTTCCTGCGGATTATTTATCCGAAACGGAATTCGTCCCGTAAAGCGGACGATCCTTCCGTTTTTTCGAGAGGAATTTCATCCGACAACGGATCCGAATCGGATCCGAAACGGTATCCGAAACAGATTCGTATATGACGTCCGTTTCGGATTCGTTACGGATCCGCAAAAGCGGATTCCGGTTTTTTTCCGTTTATGAGGTCCGTTTCGGATCTGTTACGGATCCGCATCCGTTTTTGTGCACATTGGGAGCTAGTGCACTTATTTTCTTCATTAGCAAGCGCACTTCTAATGCTGACAAAGCTAAAATATTTGACAAATCTATAGAAAAATCAATCGATGTAGATTGCCAAAATAAAGTCCATCATATATTATTTAAGGGGACAGTACACTTTGCAAATGAAAAAAAAAATTTCTTTTGAAATACTTTATTTTTTATGAAGGAAACAAGATATCTTAATAAAACTTTGCACATATATTATATAGTTAAAATAGTATACAAAAATATATATATTTTTTTTTCGGCCAGTTTTTTGGCTGCAGCAGATTTTTCTCATAACAACGTTTTTTAAGTTGGCGGGCGTAATTAAAAAAAAACTACTAATCCGATCGTTCTGAAATTTTAGTTTGTTATTGTACACATTTAACTCTATAGAGTGAACTACAATTAGAACGATCGGTCATAAATTTTTTGATTTACAATGGTTTTTTGTCGCCAAAAATAGTCAAATTTTGAAAAAACGCCGCCATTTTTTTGTTTTAGTCTAAATTTAATCATCATAGTTCACTCTATAGCGGCTTCGATGCTGATTAGAACGCACTTTTTTTTTCACACCATCCAGAGAGCCGCAATCACGCCCGCCATGGTTTTTTGGTCTTTTTTTCAAAAATCTGCTGCAGCCAAAAAACAGGCCGAAAAAAAAAATATTTTTGTATATTATTTAAACTATATGTATAATATATGTGCAAAGTTTTATTAAGTTATCTTGTTTCCTTCATAAAAAATAAAGTATTTCAAAAAAATTTTTTTTTTCATTTTCAAAGTGTACTGTCCCCTTAAGAGAATTTTACCATTTAGTAGACATAACTGCTGTGAACGCATGGATTCTTTATATAAAAGTTGTTTGATATCAGCTATGGGCTTGTGCGATTTCCGCGTCGATCTTGGCGAATCACTCTGCAGAAGCGGAACTCAAATCCAAAAGAACAAAAGTAGGCCAAATAGTTCCCAAGGTGTTTTTTTTGCAAGAATGGAAGAGCAACAATCATTTAGTCATTTATCATCCAATGATGTGAGGTAAAACGTAATATCACTTTAGCTAACAAACATTTTGAAATATAAAGCAAAAAAAAATTATTATTTTTTGAGAATAATTAAATTCCTTCCAAATGCGTTGCAGACATCCATACTGTGGAAAACATCTGTTATTCCGAAAAACTAAGGCCCGCAATTTTTTTTATTAAATTTTTAAAGGTTATATTGAGAAATTATTCATCATGCAAGATAGAATTTAACAAATTTATCTAAAGTATAAATACACGAAGAGAAGACTCGCGAGACGGCGTACACATGACTGCATGAGATGGAACAGAATTGCGGCGCACGACGTAAATGCTGTTACCGCTGACGGTGGAATTAGATTTAATTTTAATTTTTAAATTCAATTATTTATGCTGCAAAATTCAGAATTCTTTTTGTGACACGGACATTGCCCAACTCCAGACTAGAGATGGGCGCGTGTCCTGTTTTTCGTCGTGACACGAACACGCACGACGTGACACGCCGTGTTAGAAAATTTGAGTTCGTGCGTAATTCCTATTGAACAAAATTAACACGACTAACACAACTCAATGCAATAAACACTTTGTCAAACCTAAACAGTTTGTCAATGTCACAAACAAAAACAAAACAATTTGACAAACTGTTTGCGTAGTGTATTTTGCCCTTTAAAGGAAAAAAAAACAAATTCAACTAGTAAAGGTGTTTTCTTCGGCCAGGCCGAAACTCACATACCCTACACTGCAATGAGAATTGAATATGTCGAAAATATTGTCAAAAGGTTCAAAAATGTTGAAAAGTGTTGAAAAAAAACTAAAAATGTCGAAAAAATATGAAAATCACCATTGAAGAAAGTTGAAAGAAATTGCATAAGTCGAAATATATAAAAAATAATGAGAAAATAATCGAATAACGAAAGAATAAAAATGTCGAATGATTTGAATGGGAAAGATAAAAGGTTGAAAATGTCAAAAGAATATGGGAAATGTTGAAAAAAAAAATTGAAATGAAAAACACGCAATATGACACGCCCATTTCTACAATAGCTTGCATAGTTTGCGATATGTGCCGTAATTATTCCTAAAATTTAGGGCGGTGACACACCCACTGGTACAATCCAGTCCGGTTTTGATCCAGAAATAGCTTTCCATAAACAAACCTCTTAAACCAAATTTCGGTATAATTTCTCATATATTACGAAAGTTATGCCACTTAAGGTATTTTAATTGTATGGGAGGTGTCATGCCCACTGTTGCTATTTCGCCAGCTTTTGATTTCCATATACCTAATAATAGCCAGTAAAGCACTTACATCAAATTTCAAATCAATTGTTCGAATTTATTCAAAATAGCACTTATAACTTTATGTTAATGAGGGAGGTGCCACACCCACCGGTACTATTGTGCCAAAATTTTGCAAGAAGACACCTTTTAGCAAGTTTATCTGCTATATTAAATTTCATAACGATTGCGTTGTTAGTTCTTTTTTTCTAACGTTTATAAATATTGTAGGCAGTGGCCACGCCCTTCAACAAAATTTTCCAGTATATTGACGTAGCTTGTATTGATGACTACTTTCAGTCGTATCACCTCTAAAATTTTAGTGAAAATCGTATGTGCCAATTTGAAGTTTTACGAAATACAAATTTTCAATTGCTAAAAAGTGCCACGCCCACTTTTACAATTCCGCCCACTTTTACATTTTCGTTCCACTTTATGCAAAATTTAATATTTATAAAATCTGTATGCATGTACTAAATTTCATCACAGTATCTTGCATGGTTTACGAGCTATGTCGTTATAATAGTTAAAATTTAGGGCTGTGCCACGCCGCTTTAAGAGCCTTTGCAAACTTCAAACTCAAGCCTAATCTTAATTCTGTTCTCATCTTCACCAAATCACCAAGTTTCATCAAAATCGCAGCAACTTTTTTCAAAATTGTCTTGGGTATATTTACATAGAGTATGGGCGAAAGGCGTGGCCGTGAACCGATATCGCCAATTTTTATATGCTAGCAGCTTGCAAGAAGGTTTGACCTGTGTGCCAAATTTCATTGAGTTAGCTTACTTAGTTTTCTCGTAAACCTGATTTCAACACACAGACAGACAGACAGACAGACAGACAGACAGACAGACAGACAGACAGACAGACAGACAGACAGACAGACAGACAGACAGACAGACAGACAGACAGACAGACAGACAGACAGACAGACAGACAGACAGACAGACAGACAGACAGACAGACAGACAGACAGACAGACAGACAGACAGACAGACAGACAGACAGACAGACAGACAGACAGACAGACAGACAGACAGACAGACAGACAGACAGACAGACAGACAGACAGACAGACAGACAGACAGACAGACAGACAGACAGACAGACAGACAGACAGACAGACAGACAGACAGACAGACAGACAGACAGACAGACAGACAGACAGACAGACAGACAGACAGACAGACAGACAGACAGACAGACAGACAGACAGACAGACAGACAGACAGACAGACAGACAGACAGACAGACAGACAGACAGACAGACAGACAGACAGACAGACAGACAGACAGACAGACAGACAGACAGACAGACAGACAGACAGACAGACAGACAGACAGACAGACAGACAGACAGACAGACAGACAGACAGACAGACAGACAGACAGACAGACAGACAGACAGACAGACAGACAGACAGACAGACAGACAGACAGACAGACAGACAGACAGACAGACAGACAGACAGACAGACAGACAGACAGACAGACAGACAGACAGACAGACAGACAGACAGACAGACAGACAGACAGACAGACAGACAGACAGACAGACAGACAGACAGACAGACAGACAGACAGACAGACAGACAGACAGACAGACAGACAGACAGACAGACAGACAGACAGACAGACAGACAGACAGACAGACAGACAGACAGACAGACAGACAGACAGACAGACAGACAGACAGACAGACAGACAGACAGACAGACAGACAGACAGACAGACAGACAGACAGACAGACAGACAGACAGACAGACAGACAGACAGACAGACAGACAGACAGACAGACAGACAGACAGACAGACAGACAGACAGACAGACAGACATAGCTATATCGACTCAGGTGATGACGCTGACCAAGAATATATACACTTTTCCATACCTGCCACGCCCCGTTCTATGCGTTACTAACGGGATGACAAAGTGAATATACCCTCTGTGTAGGGTATAGAAATGAGCATAAGATTGTTGAGCGCAAGTCTGGGCAGTTTAATTTATCTTAACAAAATTATGTATGTAAATAATATTTATAAACATGTAAACGTAAAACAAAAATGTGTTTTTGATCCTACGAAGATGTATTTCTTACAGTCGAGAAAGTCGTGCGTGCTGTGTTCGTGTTTTAAAAATTTGTAAGCGTTCGTGTTTGAAATTTGTAATACACGTCGTGTCGTGCACATCTCTACTACAGACGTGTTAGCCAGCAACATGTGTATGGCGTGAGAGTCTTTCGTGAATACATACATACTTTTTTGACAACAACAACGCGGGATTTGTGAAGAATAATCAAAAATTACAGTACATCTATTAAAATAGAGGCTTCGCAGAAAAGACTAAAAAGAGGCTATGCGTCACGGGCATCAGCTAGTCTCAGATAAAAATAATCACGATATTCCTACTAAATATTGAAATATTAAAGTTTTAAAATTTCTAAAAATTAACATTTCACACAAAAAAAAAACAAGCATGCATGCATGCATAACAAGTTTTTTAATATAAAATTATTGTGTATGTGTGTGTTTTGTTTTTGTCTTTCCCAATGGAATTTTTATATAAAAGGAGCAAGGGAATATTTAAATTTTACTCTTTCGCTCCCAGTCTCAATTTTTCAACTGACATTGCAAACAACAACAACGCAAAAATTACGTTAGGTCTTCTAAAAAAAATTAAATTTATTTGCCCAATAAAAAAAAATGTTCTAGGGTTGCTACCAGAACTGCAAAATTATAAATTTTCAAGACTTGTGTTAGAAAATAAATAAAATTTGTGGGCATGGGTCGGTTGTGGGCACCCCTACGTATATTTTCACAAAATGAAGATTGAGTTTCGTTGGTAATGTCATTCGCAAGCAATTACCCTATGTATGATTCATGCCAAATATCAAAGTAAACGGACGCGTTTGCTTTTGGAAATGAACGAATTGGTTTTTTTTTGGGCTTGGAAAAGGTGGTGAAACTTCTTTCAAACATTTTCAATAGTGTATCAATCAAAGTGGATCGATTGGAAAGGTAAGTGTAATGTATTTTTATTTAGTCGAAGTATTATGCTGAATGGAACAATATCGATTTGAACCAAAAAATTTATGCATAAACATTTTTTCATTACTTTTTAAAGTGACTGCTAAAGTTGGTTGTGGGCACAAAAATTGGGTGGGTTGTGGGCACTCGTTTTTTAAGTCAAATTTTTTATATACCTACAATTTCTCAACAGAGCCATCAACTTCAGAGCCATCCACTTCGGTTCCACTCGCCACATCAATGGGCAGTCATTCGATTTTGGATGAAATTGGTCCAGTGCGCAGTGTAACACCAAAGCAATCCTCAAATCGCGGTCGCAAACCAATGAAGAGCTCAACACTGACATCCCCGGAAGTTCTTGCTAATTTGAAGGAAAAGGCAGCTGAACGGGATGCTAACATAGCGGCCAAGGCAACTAAAAAAGCGTTTTTTCATATTTTTCCATTTGTAGCATTTTTTCCAAGGATGCCCACAACCCCCCCTAAAAAAAATTTTAGCTGAAAATGACGATTTTACGAAAGTCTATGTAAAATTTGTTTGCATGACGGAATCGGGTATATTTCTTTATAATTAGTTAGCTTAGGTCTCTAGCTTTTCACAGATACCCATATGTCCAAATAATATGCACTAGATCGGTAATTATAAGCTGAAAACAAAACTATGCCCACAACCCCCCCCCCCCCCCCCTTTTACCCTACAATTAATTTTGATTCCATTTTCTAGTTGTTTATATACGTATGGAAGTATGGAATAAAACTTCACTGATATTTTTAAGCCTATAGAGAAGGAAAAAATCCATAATATCTGTGTTAGTAGAGCTTTGGACTTTCTTGTTTAATAGCTGAAATCCTTTGCTGATTTCACTATATTTGCCTTGAAATTGCCAATGCCACTTTACAAAGAGCGCTTAAAACAAAAATGAAATAAATAAATAAAATTTAGTTTTTGATCCAAAAATTTTCAAAGTATTTTATAAACAAGTAATTACAATATTTTACTTCGAAAATCACTCTAACAGTGCATGTAAAAAAAACTTAACTTTGATAATTTTTGTACTAAAAATTTAAGATTTTTTAAGGGAAATTCATGTTGTGGCATTGACAAAATCTTTCAAATCTTTCAATATTATGGTGAGTGAAGTGAAAACAGCAGAAGATTTGAGCTGTTACTCAGGAAACACCAAAGTTGAACATCATGAAAATGGAAAAACAATTTAAGAAAAAAATTTATGTAAGAAAAAATTTTTCACTCAAATTCCGAAAATTTAAAATTTTACAGCTCTGGTAGCAATCCTAGGAGACTGTTTTATTATAAAATGAGGATATATATACTCGAATATTATTAGATTTTTTGAATCTTAAGCGTTCCCGAAGAGTTCTAGAACATGCGCATGTTTTGAACACGTTTGCTGCACAATCTTTTGGCTTTTCCCTCCGAAATTCTTGATTTATATAGTATATTGCTTAGCCTAAGCAATATCTAAAGCGGAATTTCAAACATATTTGTATTCAAAAAAAATTGATCGGAATATCTCAAAAGTTATGGGTAATAGAATAAAAACTACACAATCTAAATTTTTGTTATTTATAATAATGTTTCTCAAAGTATCTGCGACATAACATTTGTTTTTTATTTTTTATTTTATTATATATAATGTTGTTCTTCAATGAATCCAAAAAATGTGTCTGCCTTCAAATCGAAGTTCCACAAATAACTTTGGATGAGTATGAATTTTTGAATAAAGAAGCGCAACAGTCTGATTGTCTGATATCTTCCAAAGTTACTTCGGATACTTCGATTTGAAAGCAAACACATTCTAAAAATTAGTTAAAGAACATAAAATGTAATATATATATATATCATATCATATATATATATATGCTCATATTATATAAGAAAAAATAGATGTTATGTCGAATGTATCTTGGGAAACAATTTTATAAATAAAAAAATTAATGTTTAATCAATTTGATGTAAATTTTTACATTTTTAAATTTATTATTTAGTTTTATATTATTTAAGTTAAGAGAGACAAGGCTTTTTTTTACCCTATTCCCCGTACTTTTTGAGATATTTCGCTTAAAAAGTGCTCAAGATAGCTACAAAAATCAAAATGTGCAGTTATTTAATGAATGACAGATGGTCATATATATATATATATATATATATATTAGGGTGTGCCATTTTTGAGCAACTTTATTTTTTCAACTAAAAAACAGGCTTAAAACTTTCAGAAAGGTGCAAAAAGAAGCCTCTGAAAATTTGAGCTCTAAATATTAACATTTAGAGGTGCCTGTTTCTAACTTTCCATTTTCCATATAAATTACATGGAAAAAAAATCATTTTTTTTTCTTATTGTTGTAGCTTGACATGAGATCATTGTAGAAATTAACTGAAACATTATTTTAGCAGGAAATTGAACGCTCTACAAAAAAAAAAAAAAAAAAAATTTTTTTTGTCAATAATTTTACTGAACCTAATGCATAATTACTTTTGTTTAACAGTTAATCAAATAATACCTATCATATTTTTTTTTTTTTTTTTTTGTAGAGCAATTGAGTTTTATTTATAATGGGTCCTAAATAATCCTTTTTTTGAATCATTGCATGTATAACGGTAAGTTTCTTTTGACGTAAATTAGAATGTTTCCTAATATAGTAAAAACTAATTTAAAGGGTGTTTTTTTTTCGTTTTAATGTCCATCAATTTGGCTTTATTGGAAGGATAATTTTATGCCATTAATGTTTAAATATGATTTCGGGCATGTGGCCGCCGCGGCTGGCTCGAATAAAGCCAATTCTACAGGTCCGATTTTGAACCACTTTTTCGAGCATATGGGGCCGTATGTCGGCAATAACGCCACGAATGTTGGCTTCCAAGTCCCCTAACGTTTCTGGTTTGTTGGCGTAGACGAGCGACTTCACATATCCCCAAAGAAAATAATCCAATGCTGTCAAATCACATGATCTTGGTGGCCAATTGACAGGTCCATTCCGCGAAATTATGCGCTCATCGAATGTTTCCTTCAATAAATCGATTGTGACGTGCGCTGTGTGGCATGTAGCGCCGTCTTGTTGGAACCACAACTCATCCACATTCATGCCATCCAATTCGGGAACAAAATAGTCGGTTATCATGGCTCTATACCGGTCTCCATTAACGGTAACTGACTCTCCAGCATTATTTCGGAAGAAGTATGGCCCAATGACTCCACCAGCCCATAGAGCACACCAAACAGTCAGTTTTTGTGGATGTAATGGCGTCTCAAGGGTCTCATGTGGATTCTCTTCACTCCAAATGCGGCAATTTTGCTTGTTGACGTAGCCATTCAACCAAAAATGAGCCTCATCACTGAACAAAATTTTGCGATGAAAACCAGCATCGAGATCAATCTCATTTTCGGCCCATACACCAAAATCACGACGCATTGCATGGTCTCGCGGCTTTAATTCTTGCACAAGCTGGATCTTGTAAGGTCGCAAGCCAAGATCTTTGCGCAAAATCTTCCATAAAGTTGATGGACAAAGCTCCAATTGCTGTGCACGGTGGCGAATCGATTCATTCGGGTCCTCTTCAACATTTTGCTCTACAGCGGCAATTGTTTCTTCGGTGCGCACTGTTCGACGTCTCTGCGGATGCGTATTATCACATAGAGTAAACGTAGTGCGAAAACGATCCATGGTTAACCGAATTAATTGCTCTGATGGACGATTATGTCGACCATAAAATGGACGGAGCTTGCGGTAAACTTCGCGAACTGAACCATTATTTTCGAAATAAATTTGCACAATTTGCAAGCGTTGTTCTTTTGTCAACCTGTTCATGATGAAATGGCAAACCAAACTGAACATAAATGACATTAGAGTTGCCAGATTTGACCATAAAATGCCAGTTTTATCTCTATTCGAAAAACAAACCTCTAAAAAAAAACACCCTTTATATGTTAACGACCAGACTTGTTTTAAGGATAAAATAGTTTTTTCTAAGCCAGACTAGTTCATCGTGTTAGGATGAATCAGTTTAGCCTAGGATAAAATTGGTTAATTATTCACTTAGGCACTCTCCCGACTTTCTTGATATTTTAATATGTTAAGGTAAGTGGGCGGCATTAGGCCATGGCTCTGGGCTTACATCCTTCAATATGTCCAATGCCAACTTCGTGACTAGCTTTGGCTGCGGCTCACTCCATGTTCACGGCAGCGAAGCCCGTTGCTGTTGTTGGAGATATTGAAAGATGTAAGTCCTGTGTCACTGCTGAACCCCTCTCACTTAACCTAAAATACTAAATGCTTTCTAGGCTAAATTGCTATGTTAACATTATTTCGACAACTTCAACATTTTCTGTATGCATGGTAAGCCGGGTCACATTCGACAGAAATTTCAAGCCTGGATACAATATTAACTGTATCAATTAATACATTTAAAAATTTGAAACACTAAATAAAACGTTGGTATCCAAGCGCATATAAAATTTTTCA
Organism: Meiosimyza decipiens; assembly: GCA_963680825.1. Taxonomy (NCBI): domain Eukaryota; kingdom Metazoa; phylum Arthropoda; class Insecta; order Diptera; family Lauxaniidae; genus Meiosimyza; species Meiosimyza decipiens. The sequence goes on along the minus strand of OY804262.1, from coordinate 4,680,116 downwards.
TACAAATTTCAAACGAACGAATTTTTTACAATAAAAAAATAAAGTCGTTTGGCCGAATGTACCCCAATATGGGTTAAAGATTTGATTAAAGCGTAGGAATACATTCTATTTACACGAGCAGGAATTCCTAACAGTCAAGTCGGCTCCTGATCAGGCTTGGAATGGCGGACTCTACTACGGGCGGTCATGTGTGAATCTTATCAGGAAGTCATTATCCTTCATGTTTGAAAGAGGCAAAGTGCCACTTGAAGTCTTGATCGTATTATCCTGGTCTTTCTGTTCTACCGTTTCATCGATTTGAAAGCTATCTGCTTTCCTTATTTGCTCCAAATGTCTCTTAATCTCCATATTGTTGTGTGTGTAAAAACAGCCATACGCTGGAGGTCCCAATTGCATTTTAATTCTAGCTGGCAACCAGTAAGGCTAATTGGGACACGGATAAAAATCTGATAAACTTCAGAGAATTGATTTTTTCTCTAGGTGAAAAAGGTCTAAGGAAACTGAACCTAGTTTTTTTTAGGAACAACCTAGAAATGGCTTTGCTTTGATTCACCAGTGGTGCAGTGTTTGAAGTAAGCTTCTCTTGAAAACTTCTACCCACTTGGAAAAAGAACCAATAATAATAAAAAACTAGTAAAGGTGTTACCTTCGGCCAGGCCAAAACTCACATACCCTACACTGCATTGAAAGTACTTTTTAAATAGATGTTAAAAAATGTTCAAGAGGTTGAATAAGTCGAAAATAATGTAAAAAGAATCAAAAATGTTGAAAAGTGTTGGAAAAAACTGGAAATGCTAAAAATATATAAAAACCAAAATGTGAAAAATGCTGAAAAATTAATAATAAAAGAGTCGAAGAATGAAATTGAATGGGAAAAGGTTGACAATGTCAAAAGAATATGGGAAATGTTGAAAAAAATAGAATAGAAATGAAAATCACGAAATATGTCACGCCCACTTCTCCAATTCCGCCCACTTTTGTTTCAAAAAAATGATATTCGTGATTGAAATGCACAAACCAAATTTTATTACAATAGCTTGTATAGTTTGCGATATGTGCCGTAATTATTCTTAAAATTTAGAGCGGTCACACCCACTGGTACAATATAGTCTGATTTTGATCCAAAAATATCCTTCCATAAACAAACCTCTTACACCAAATTTCAGTATGATTGCTCATATATTTCGTTAGTTATGCCACTTAAGGTATTTTAATTGTATGGGAGGTGCCACGCCCACTGTTGCTATTTCAAAAGCTTTTGATTCATATGTACCTAATACCCAGTAAACCACTTACATCAAATTTCAGATCAATTGCTCCAATAGTTCACATAAAGTAGCACTTACAACTATATGTTAATTATTGTGGTGCCACGCCCACTGATGCAATCTTGTCATGTTTCATTTAATTTCGAAGCTTATAGGAACCGACACGTCTACACAAAATTTTATGAAGATTACTATCATAGCACACCATCTATAGCACTAAACGTATTTTGCTTATATGGGAGGTGCCACACCCACCGGCACTATTGTGGCAAAATTTTGCAAGAAGACACCTTTTAGCAAGTATATCTGCCATGTTAAATTTCATAACGATTGCGTTGTTAGTTCTCTTTTTATAACGTTTATAAATATTGTAGGCTGTGCCACGCCCTTCAACGAAATTTTCCAAAATATTGACGAATTTTGTATTGATGAAAATTTTCAGTGGTATCATCCTTAAAATTTTAATGAAAATCGTATGTGCCAATTTGGAGTTATACGAAATCAAACCTTTTAGTTGTTAAGAAGTGCCACGCCCACTTTTACAATTCCGTCCACTTTATGCGTAATTCGAGATCCATGAGATTTGTAGTCGTGTACCAAATTTCATCACAATATCTTGCACGGTTTACGAGCTATGGTGTTATAAACCTTTAAATTTAGGGCTGTGCCACGCCCCTTTAAGAGTCTTTGCAAACTTAAAATCTAGCTTAATCTTAATTTTGTTCTTATCTTCACCAAATCACCAATTTTCATCATAATCGCAGCAACTTTTTTTCAAAATGGACTTGGGTATATTTACATAGAGTATGGGCGGAAGGCGTGGCCGTTAACTGATTTCGCCCATTTTTATATGCTCGCAGCTTGCAAGAAGGTGTGACCTTTCTGCCAAATTTCATTGAATTAGCTTGCTCAGTTTTCCCGTAAACTTGATTTCAACAGACAGACAGACAGACAGACAGACAGACAGACAGACAGACAGACAGACAGACAGACAGACAGACAGACAGACAGACAGACAGACAGACAGACAGACAGACAGACAGACAGACAGACAGACAGACAGACAGACAGACAGACAGACAGACAGACAGACAGACAGACAGACAGACAGACAGACAGACAGACAGACAGACAGACAGACAGACAGACAGACAGACAGACAGACAGACAGACAGACAGACAGACAGACAGACAGACAGACAGACAGACAGACAGACAGACAGACAGACAGACAGACAGACAGACAGACAGACAGACAGACAGACAGACAGACAGACAGACAGACAGACAGACAGACAGACAGACAGACAGACAGACAGACAGACAGACAGACAGACAGACAGACAGACAGACAGACAGACAGACAGACAGACAGACAGACAGACAGACAGACAGACAGACAGACAGACAGACAGACAGACAGACAGACAGACAGACAGACAGACAGACAGACAGACAGACAGACAGACAGACAGACAGACAGACAGACAGACAGACAGACAGACAGACAGACAGACAGACAGACAGACAGACAGACAGACAGACAGACAGACAGACAGACAGACAGACAGACAGACAGACAGACAGACAGACAGACAGACAGACAGACAGACAGACAGACAGACAGACAGACAGACAGACAGACAGACAGACAGACAGACAGACAGACAGACAGACAGACAGACAGACAGACAGACAGACAGACAGACAGACAGACAGACAGACAGACAGACAGACAGACAGACAGACAGACAGACAGACAGACAGACAGACAGACAGACAGACAGACAGACAGACAGACAGACAGACAGACAGACAGACAGACAGACAGACAGACAGACAGACAGACAGACAGACAGACAGACAGACAGACAGACAGACAGACAGACAGACAGACAGACAGACAGACAGACAGACAGACAGACAGACAGACAGACAGACAGACAGACAGACAGACAGACAGACAGACAGACAGACAGACAGACAGACAGACAGACAGACAGACAGACAGACAGACAGACAGACAGACAGACAGACAGACAGACAGACAGACAGACAGACATAGCTATATCGACTCAGGTGGTGACGCTGATCAAGAATATATACACTTTTTCATACCTGCCACTCCCCCTTCTATGCGTTACAAATGGAATGACAAAGTGAATATACCCTCTGTGTAGGGTATAAATATTGTATATTTATATATAGATCCTGCAAGGTCTATATGTATACGACTCCAAATGGAATTTGTAGCTGTCCACGAAATAAGACTACTGTTTTCAGGACTAGCTTGAATTTACACCACAAAAATTATCGAGCCAACCATTTTGTTTTAACTATGTCAAGATGTGATCTAAGCAATTCATGAAGAAATTGAGTACGAAGTTTTTCTCGAACAACAATTCTATATCCCCAAAGGATGCAGTCGTTTCTGTTAGGTAGCGTAACATTTTGAATTGCTGCACACTATCTAGAGAGAATTTTAACCCCACTAGTGTCCCTAGCTACACCTTTGAAGTCTAAGTGCAAATTATTTTCTTTAATATCTTCGATTTCCAAATATTGAAGCATTCTTGCACACCTTTTACGTATTGAATTGAGTAATCAAACCCAGATAGGATAAATGCCCACTTTTGAATACGTGCGGCTGCTATAAGAGGCATACATTTGTTCGCCCCAAAAATTGTCACTAAAGGCTTGTCATCCGTTTGTAAGAAAAATTGATTCCCAATTTATTGATAGTGCTTCCCACTCAAAAGTACAAAATTTTTTTATACCCTACACAGAGGGTATATTCACTTTGTATATTCGGTTGACTCTACAGTCAGCATAGTTTGATGATGGGTATTCTTTAGTTTGCCAGATTAGAGATTTTTTTAGTGGACTTTCTAAAGTTAATGTCTCAGCTGCTTCACAAATTTTCCCGAATTATTTTCCAGAAAAACCCATGACATTTAAGTTAAATTAATTTAACATCGAACCGAATTTACAGTTGAGGGCAAGCATCTTTACGCGAGCATACGATTCCGACACATTTTCGTTTTCACTTTTTTCTTAAAAAAATAAATTCTTGAGAAAGAGTTTTTTAACTAAAAGCCAAAGTTCCAGCAGTTTTTTTTAAAAAAAAATTTTTTTATGAAGTTTTTCCTAACGTATCTTCAGATGAAAAAAATATATTGATTGTTATGAATTGCGCTGATTAATTTATTTGTATCGAAATTTTCTAAAATTGTATATTGGCAAAAATTTCATAGACTATAATTTTTAAAAAATGTTTGCTGAAGGTCTTATATTCTATGTGTGAATTATGCTGATTTTTTTAAAATTGGGGCTTAAGGAGTCATAATTGAGAAATTTCGCAAGCTTGAACAGTACGAAAATAAATAAATATTCACATATTTCCTTAGTTTTTTTTGAAATGTTATGTTAGAAAGTATGGGGTTAAGCGAATTCCAGACTTTCAGCTGCTTATTTCACTTTTTTTTATGAATTTGTTTCTATTGCAATATTTGAAACTGTTTTTCTGCTAGAACTCTTAAACTATAAGAGATATCACGCAATTTTTAGTAATTTAGAAATTGGCATTGTCAATTCAATGGAAATTTATGCTCAGTTTGCTGAAAATGATTCAACCACAGCCCAGCTTTGTATGTGAGGTAGGCATGTCCGTCGATCGAACTTTTTCACATGCATTACTTGTTCTTTTTTTTTAACGTAGAAAATGTCTTTGCTAAATTTCCAGACTGTAGGGCTTTTATTACTGTTTATGGCCACCGATTTTGATTTTTTTCTAATGACTTGAAAACTATAAAAGATATCACGGAACTCAAAATATATTTTTGAAATCAGCATTGGCAAATTAATAGAAATTGTTACCCATTTTGAAGAAAAGGTCTCAATCGCATGCCACCTCTTTATGGGAGGTAGGCGTGGCCGTAGACCGATCTTTTACGTATTAAAAAATTTTTGTTATCTTCACATTAAAAACGTCTGTACCGAATTTGAAGAGCCTAGCGCAATTTTTATTATTTATGACCACCGTTCCATACAAACCCATCCACTGTGTGCCAGTCCGATTGATTTTAAGAGCCTTTTTTATTCTGTCATCTGTGCACATTATTTTACTGATGTAAATTTCCAACTTTTCCTTTCACAGAAACCAAGAATCGCTGCCTGGAGCAAATTTGGGCTCACTGGTGGTGAAATGATGTTTTCATCGAACGTTTCCCTCAATAAAGCGCTTGTTTCTCCAGCTGTATGGCATGTTGCAACATTCTGTTGAAACCAAAGGTCGGCTACACCAATATCCTGAATTTCCGGCAACAAAAATTCATTGATCATTGCACTCTAGCGAGCATTATTGACCGTAACACGGGCTTCATCCGCATTTTTGAAGAAATACGGTCCGATGATGGTTTACACCTTCCTATAAACCACACCAAACAGTACATTTATCGGGACACATTGGAAGCTCTTGGATTGCTTCTGGTTGTTCAACGGCCCAAATATGGCAATTTTGCTTGTGAACGTAGCCGTTCAAACAGAAATGAGCTTTGTCGCTAAACACAATTTTTCGATAAAATAATGGATCACTTTGAAGTTGTTGTAAGGCTCATAAGCCGAAATTAAAACGTAAATCAATATCAGCCGGCTTCAATTCTTGTACGAGCTCTATTTTATAAGCCTTCAGACAAAAATCACGCCACAATGATCCATAAGAGATGCCCAAAGCCTGAGATTGGCAACGAATCGATTGTTCACGGTTTTCACGAACACTCTCTGGTACTGCAGAAATATTCTCAAAATTACGGGCTGTATGCACTCTGGTTGTATGATGAATGTCCAATAGTGTAAAATTGGTTCCAAGTTTGGTGATGATGTTACGAATAGTGCGCTCAGTTAGACGCTCATAAGGACCAAAATGATTTTGAAGAACTATATAACATTCTCTAACTCATGACTGATTTTGGTAGTAAGTTTCCACAATTAATATACGTTGTTCTGGAGTAAGTCTATTCATGACTGAGTCGTATTGAATACTGAAAAGAAAGGTCATCTGGACAAACCATTTGACACATGACAGCTGTAAAAAAAACCCAGTTGGAAATTGGATCTTGCATTGGATCACTCTTTTAGTATACAAGGGTTACCAACTAATTATAAAACAATATTGATTGTATAAAGCGAAATATGTTGGAATTACAAGCCATACAGATCAGTCACACTGATCAGTATCATTTCAGGTTTGCCTGGCCCGATTAGCCTAGCTCCATGCGTAACCAAACCTATCAGGGTTGGTCCGATTGCCTAAGTCCAGACCAGATCTCTAATAGGGCCAGTCGTATGCGATCCGGATGAATACTCCTACTCGGATAAATGCAGGTTTTTTAATTTTAAAAACTATACCATAAAAAACGTAACAACTTAATTCATAAAATAAGCAAAAAAATATTTTCCGTAGATAAAAATTTCAGAAAAACAAAATTCTTAAAAATATGGCAATTAGTAAAAATTAATTATTTCATTATTTACTAATTTACTAGTCAATTAACTTCTGACCTACAAATGGCTTACTGTGACCTTAGCTTTGATATATGTATATCTTGTTGTTCAACATAATCTCCTTTAACTTCAATACACCTTTTTCCAGCGATGCTATAGTTTACGTATCCGATACCAGAAGTTGTTTCCAGTAGGCCTTGAAACGTCCGCTCTACAGCTGCGATTGCTCTCCATTCAATGAAAAACGCTGAAATCTCATGAGGTTTGGAAACAGATAGACTCTCTGACTTTTGTCAGAGATAGCCAGATCTGGTGCTTAGGATTAATGTTTCATTAATTCGGTCAGCTTAGAGCTGGAACATTTGAGAGCAGGTGCAATGTCATGATGAAATCTTTTTTTTTTCGCCAATGTAGGTCAATTCTCTCAAACTTTCACATCCAGCTGGTCCAAAAGGTTGCAATAGTTTTATCCTGTTATTGTTCCACCAGTTTAAAGGTATTCGATCAACAAAATTCTACGACAAAGATCTGGTGCATCAACCTTTTTAGATGACTTTGTTGTCGCAGTCCCAGCCCAAGTCGCATCCATTGCTACAAGCCGACGATCAAAATCAGTTTTATTCCATGTAAAATGCTACAAATGTGAGAAAATTTCGTTTGCAATTGCGTTTTTGTTCCAAAGTTAGCAAATGCGGCACCCATTTTGCCATTAGCTTTCGCATACACAAAAAATTATCAAGATCTCTCATATACTGAGCCGTTTAAGATGCATTTGGCTTCAGATAATTCATTCTCAGTTAATTGGTGGTCTTCACTTAGCATATCCTGTACTTTATCAACCGTTACTTGAGAAGTAGCGCTTTCTGGATGAACTTCATGCACTTCATCTCCGATGCTGTTGCGACCAACTTTAAAATTAACTGCTCATATTTTTAATGTTGTGTATGAAGGCGCATCCTCCCCAATACAAGCAACATGTCTTCATGAATTTTCTTCCCAGATAAGCCCTTATAGTACAAGTATATAATTACTGCAGGCGCCGTATTTACTCCTTCCATAAATGTCGAATATGCCCCGATGTCGAAATGTTCTTTTCCAATAAATGTATTTCAATAAAAGTAATGGAATCGGAGCAGATTTGGGATTTTCAACTTTAAATTAGATGTTCATTAGAAACTTTCACAAAATTTCACCTTTGCTTGGACAAAATCTAACAAAAAAAATTACTTCCTCAGCTGAAGTACAAAATAACTGGTGTACAAATATGAAACCAGTAATTTTTTATTCAAGAAACACGTTCATTTTGCGAAAATGGCTCCAAATTTAATCTTCAAAGTAATTCGCATCACTAGCTACACATCTTTTCCATCTTTCAGGCAATTTATGGATTCCTCGCCAAAAAAATTCTTTGTTTTTTTGAGGCTATCCATTCATCGAGCCATTTTTGCACTTCCTCGTAAGAATCGAAGTGCGAATCGTTGAGTGCGTATCCTATCGATGAAAACAAATAGTAATCGGATGGCGCCAGGTCCGGTGAGTACGGCGGGTGGGGCAGGGGCTCCCAGTTGTACGATTCTACCAAGTTTTTATTGACCGCTGCTCGATGTGGCAATGCGTTGTCATCTTGGAATACAATTTTGTCATGGCGAAGTTGAAATTCGGGCCTCTTCTGACATATAGCACGGTTCAAAACGATCAATTGTTGATGGTAACGTGCACCAGTAACTGTTTCATCTGGTTTCAGTAGCTCATACCAAATAACACCACGCTGATCCCAGAAAATACACAGCATTGCCTTTCGGCCGAAGCGATTTGGTCTTGGCGTTGATTTGGGGCGTTGGCCGGGGCTCAAATATGATTTTTTTCGTTTGGGATTGTTGAAATAAATCCACTTTTCATCGCCAGTGATGATTCGATAGAGAAAACCTTTTCTGTTTTGCCTGGCGAGCAGCAATTCACAAGTGGTTTTTCGGTTTTCTTGCTGCTGTCGGTCAGTTCATGTGGCACCCATCTACCGACCTTTAAAATCTTTCCCATGGCCTTCAAACGCAAGGAAACGGTTCGTTGTCTCACATTAAGTTGTTCAGCGAGCTGCTGTTGCGTTTGACCATCATCTTCGTCCAATAATGTTTGCAATTCGGTGTCTTCAAACTTTTTCGGTGGCCGGCCGCGCTCCTCATTTATCACATCAAAATCACCACTTTTAAATTTATTGAACCACTCATTGCACTGTGTACGACCAAGAGCATGCTCGCCGTAAGCTTCAACAAGCATTCGATGCGATTCAGAAGCGTTTTTCTTCAAATGGAAACAGAAAATCAATGCTTCCCGCAAATGAGAGTTTTCAGGCACAAAATTCGACATCTTTACGAGCGGAAAAAATGCGTTGTTGTATGAAACTTGACAAATTGTGAACTGAATATTGTTGACAGATGACAGAATGAACAATTAAGACATTTGGTGCGGTTCGGAAGCTCATACATATACGGCTATCGACCGCTAGATGTCATTACCGGTTTCATATTTGTACACCAGTAAAAAGCAGGATCAAAAAAACCAAGGATAACTTATAACTTTTCTTCTCAACAATCTAGAACTGTCAAACTGCAATACATCTCTGATGATCGTTTGAGGCTGCGTTCATAGTTAAAACCAACGGTGGGCATGAATATCTAGCAAAAGGGCGCAACAACAACATCAAGCAACAACAAACGAAGTTTTTAGAATTTTTTTTGCCTTCATTGCCAAACCCCCCTACAGCACAAAAAAAAAAAAACAAATTCCACTACAAACAAAAACAATTGCTACATTCGTCGAGACGCAATGCGGCGCTGTCGCTAACGTCTTGGTGTATTGTTTCGAAGTCAACCAAACGCTGTGCGCCGGACCACTACATGCCCTTCGCTGGCTTAAATCATTGGTTTATATCGCCATACTTGGTGAAAACGGCAATGCCCCAAATACGGGTGTACCCCGGCTTACCATATCAACTTAGCGAAACAAAATTTAGTTCAGATTCCACGCCGCCATTTCTTTTCTTAAATGCACCCAAAGTTTCGGAATTTTCATGCAAAAACTAAAGAATAATCAAGAGTTTCAGAACCTAATTTATATAAATTTGATAGAAGAAAGCTTAAAATGAACATGACTGAATTCAAGTCAAATCATGCAGCGACTATACCACTGGGATTTCGTAGAAACTCAAAACTGACGTAACAGTATTCTCCGTACAAATTTAGCGAACACGTATTTTTTTGTTTTCAGTTTGGCACAAATTTACGAGTTTTTGAAGTTTAGTTGACGCAAATTGAATTTTCTAAAAATCTGATACTGAAATTGATTTTTTCGGCGCTTTCGTATATATAAAAGTCACAAATTTTTTTATCAGTTTTTACAAAAAAAAAGAAGGTATGAACCCTTTCATTCCATAATTTAGACTTTTATCTCGAAAAAAGAAAATTGCATTTTCTTGAAAAAGCCATTTTTTTTTTCTTGTTGAATATTTGTACAATGGAAGATGTCTGTGAAGTTGGCCCACCATTTTTTGATTTTTCAAAAAATGAAACTTGTGCTGCAATGTGCGCTACTTGTGCTATGATGTGCCGTATTTAAAAAAAATATCATTTCTAGGATTCGATTTTTATAAGCAAAGTAATTTTTTTGTGTGAAGTTGGCCCACCATTTTTGATATTTATAAAAAAGTAGCCTTGTGCTGTAATGTGCTCAGGATGTGCTTCCGTGTGCCGTAAAGGATATAAAATGAATCCTGCAATTTCGACCTTTATGAGCAAAAACATTTTTTGCGTGTGAAGTTAGCCCACCATTTTTCTATTTTTCAAAGAATTGATGTTGTGCTGTAATGTGCTCAACTTGTGCTATGATGTGCCGTATCGCAAAAAAAATAATTCCAAGTATTTAAAAAAAAAATTATTTTAAAAAATTAGGGAAGTAAACCCAGCATTTTTTGATTTCCAAAAAACAAAGTATTGTGCTCAACTTGTGCCATGTTGTGCCATGTTGTGCCGTATTGCAAAAAAAAATAGTTCAACTTTTGTTATATGAAACTTGCAAAAATCTATAAATCACACAAAAATGTGTGTGAAGTTGGCCCACCATTTTTGGATATTCAAAAAAAAAAAGTGTTGTGCTGCATTGTGGTCGACTTGTGGTATGTTGTGCCGTATTGCAAAAAAAAAAATAGTTAAAATTTTGCTACATAAAAAAATAACGGTTTTTTCAAAAATTATTTGAGAAAAATATTCAAAATTTTAAAACTAAAAATTCAATTTGAAAGATTTTTAAACCAATATTGTAACTTAATAAATTATCTTTCATACGATACCCATAATTTGGACCTAAATCTAGGACTTTAAAACTATTTTACAAAAGCTATATCCGCAAATTTCGATTTCTTCATCTTCGAAACTAGATCCGACCAACGTTTTTGGATTGAGTACTTATTCTTAGAACTAAAAAGCACATAAGAAAAAATTGGATCAATAAAAATTGGGAACTTAAGTAAACTTAAGTGATTTTTTAGTATATATGATGTTTACTTTTCAGCAGACAAAATATGAATGAACAATGAAAGCTAGCGTAGGGTCGTTTAAATTGAATTCATGCGCTCAAACTTTGCGCTCAGCTTGTGAAAAAAATCCAGCATAAGTCGACCACAATGCAGCACAACACTTTTTTTTTGAATATCCAAAAATGGTGGGCCAACTTCACATACATTTTTGTGTGATTTATAGATTTTTGCAAGTTTCATATAGCAAAAGTTGAACTATTTTTTTTTGCAATACGGCACAAAATGGCACAAGTTGAGCACAATACATTGTTTTTTGGAAATCAAAAAATGCTGGGTTTACTTCCCACATTTTTTTAAATAATTTTTTTATTAAATACTTGGAATTATTTTTTTTGCGATACGGCACATCATAGCACAAGTTGAGCACATTACAGCACAACATCAATTCTTTGAAAAATAGAAAAATGATGGGCTAACTTCACACGCAAAAAATGTTTTTGCTCATAAAGGTCGAAATCGCAGGATTCATTTTATATCCTTTACGGCAGCACATCCTGAGCACATTACAGCACAAGGCTACTTTTTTATAAATATCAAAAATGATGGGCCAACTTCACACTAAAAAATTAATTTGCTTATAAAAATTGAATCCTAGAAATGATATTTTTTTTAAATACGGCACATCATAGCACAAGTAGCGCACATTGCAGCACAAGTTTCATTTTTTGAAAAATCAAAAAATGATGGGCTAACTTCACAGACATTAATGGAAGACTCTCTTTTTCGTAGTAAAGTTTTTTTTTTTTTTTTTTTTGGGCTATATATATAAGTATGGTTATATATATAAAAGGGTTTTTTTAATGCTTTTGAGGTTATGTGTGGGACTCAAAAAATTTGACTTAGTGCTTTAGAGTTTCATGTATTCTTAATTTTCAATTCATTAATGTATTTTTGGAAATATGAAATAAAGCCTTATTTTATTGCTTTCCTCTAAAAAAAATATGGCTGCGTAAGCTGCCTTAAACGTATACATACTTATGCCAGAAGTGTATGGCAAACAATTTGTTGAATTGAAAATAAAATATATACCATTTAAATAATAATACTTTGATTTTTCCTATTGAGTTTAGCATTAAACCTATGTATGCGACGTTCTTTGTCCAACGGAACAAGGCTCTGGCCAAAATTGATGTTTACGGATTTTTATGATCTTGGGCTTAAAATGTTCGTTATTCGTGTATCTTTATGGATTTTCAAAAAGTAAGTTGGCAGACCCAATATAATGGATTGGATTATTGAGTTTAAGCCATATTGCATCCGCCATCTTGGATTTTAAAAATCTGAACACAGCGTCGTATTTAGCGACTCCATAAGCCACCGTATACCAAATTTGGTGGAAATCGGTTGATTTTTAAACAAAATGTCCGCCATATTGAATACGCCATCTTGAATTCAAAAGTTTTAGATATTTAAACTCAGATTTGTATTCGGCGACCATAAAAACCACCACATACCAAATTGATACAAATCGTTTGATTTTCAAAAAATGTGTCTGCCTTCTTGAAAAAGCCATTTTGAGTTTGGCAATATAGAACACGGAGTCGTGATCAGTGATTTCCAAGAACACCGTGTACCAAATTTGGTGCAAATTAAATGACTTTCAAAAAATCGGCCACCATTTGGATTGCCATGTTGAATGCTCGATGTTGAATTTTGTCAACCTACCACGCCAGATTTTTAGAGGCGTCCATTATCTATAATTAAGAACAAGCTGTAACGCGATCGGTTGCGAATTTTTATTTTTAGAAGCTTTTATTAGCTGGACACTCAATTTTTCTCCACCTTCCGCCCGCCTTTACCAAAAGGTCACACTGGCCCATAAAGAGAGATGCATAACGAACATTCTAAGCGCACGATCCAAAAACCACGACCAAAAAGTTATACTAAATTACACATCAAAAATAAAATTAGCTAAAGCTAGTCATACTACTTTCATACATAAGCGAAATCATCAGTGACTTTTAAACCGAGTAGTAAGAATTTCTATATAGGTTTTCCTTTTTACATAGATCTGTTGAGAGCCATATCAAAAAGTGAAACAAAGCAAAGCAATTTTTCTTTGTTTGGCTTTGTTTTTGTAACTCATTTCATATCACACCTCTCTTGCAGTTCGTTGTGTTATGAAAAAAAAAAAGTAAAAAAGTCGAATAAATGCTGAAAAGGTGGAACGTTGTTGAAACGTATGAAAATACTGAGAATGGATATCGTATTCGACATAGTCGAAAAAATGCCGAAGAGCTCAAATAATGAATTTGAAAAAGTAAATCAATGTTGCGCAAGTCGAAAAATCTTTAGAATGTCACAATTGGTTGAAAGTTCACTAAATGTCGAAGTTGTTAAAGAAATCGAATTGATTGAAAAATGTTGGAAAAGATAAAAAACTCTACTTATCTAAAAAAGTAAAGGTGTTATCTTCGGCCAGACCGAAACTTACATACCCTACACTGCATTGGAAGTACTTTTTAAATAAATGTTAAAAAATGTTGAAGAGGCTGAATAAGTCGAAAATAATGTAAAAAGGTTTAACAATGTGGAAAAGTGTTGGAAAAAACTGAAAATGTTGAAAAAATATGAAAACCATTGAAGAAAGTTGAAAGAAATTGAATAAGTCGAATAATATGAAAATTGATGAAAAAATCGAAAGAATAAAGAAAATGTCGAATGAAATTGAAGGGGAAAGGTAAACGATTGCAAATGTCAAAAGAATATGGGAAATGTTGAAAAAAATCGAATAGAAATGAAAAACACGAAATATGCCACGCCCAATTCTCTAATTCCGCCCACTTTTGGTTCAATAAACAAACCAAATTTTAGCACAATAGCTTGTATAGTTTGCGATATGTGCCGTAAATATTCCTAAAATTTAGGGCGGTGACACACCCACTGATGCAATCCAGTCCAATTTTGATCCAGAAATAGATTTTCATAAACAAACTTCTTACACCAAATTTCAGCATGATTGCACATATATTTCGATAGTTATGCCACTTAAGGTATTTTACTTGTATGGGAGGTGCCACGCCTACTGTTGCTATTTCTTCAGCTTTTCCTTCATATATACCTATTACCCAGTAAACCATTTACATCAAATTCCAGATCAATTGCACCAATAGTTCACTTAAAATAGCACTTACAGCTTTATTTTAATGAGGGAGGTGCACCGCCCACTGCTGCAATCTTGACAAGTTTCATTTAATTCCGAAGCATATAATAAGCGACAACTCTACACAAAATTTTATGAAGATTACTCTCATAGCACACTATCTATAGCATTAAACGTATTTTGCTTATATGGGAGGTGCCACACCCACTGGCACCATTGGGCCAAAAATTTGCAAGAAGACTCCTTTTAGCGAGTACATCTGCCATATTAAATTTCAAAACGATTGCGTTGTTAGTTCTCTTCTTATAACGTTTATAAATATTATAGGCTGTGCCACGCCCCTCAACGAAATTTTCCAGTATATTGATGAAGATTGTATTGAGGACTACTTTCAGTGGTATCATCCCTAAAACTTTTATGCAAATCGTATGTGCCAATTTGGATTTACAAGAAATACAAATTTTCAATTGTTAAAAAGTGACACGCCCACTTTTACAATTCCTCCCACTTAACGCATAATTCAAGATTTATAAGATCTGTATTCTTGTACCAAATTTCATCACAATATCTTGCACGGTTTACGAGCTATGGCGTTATAAAAGTTAAAATTTAGAGCTATGCCACGCCCCTTTAAGAGCGTTTGCAAACTTAGAACCTAGCCCAATCTTAATTCTGTTCTCATCTTCACCAAATTACCAATTTTGATCAAAATCGCAGCAACTTTTTTTCAAAATGGACTTGGGTATATTTATATAGAGTATGGGCGAAAGGCGTGGCCGTGAACCGATTTCACCCATTTTTATATGCTAGAAGATTGCAAGAAGATGTGAACTGTGTGCCAAATTTCATTGAATTAGCTTGTTTAGTTTTCCCGTAAACTTGATTTCAACAGACAGACAGACAGACAGACATAGCTATATCGACTCAGGTGGTGACGCTGATCAAGAATATATGTACTTTTCCATACCTACCACGCCCCCTTATATGCGTTATAAATGGAATGACAAAGTGAATATACCTTCTGTGTAGGGTATAATTATTACAAAGGTCAAAACCAGTGAAGGCGTTTGAGTTTTGTGAAAATGAACTAAATCGAGTCTTGAAATGTGTTTTTTAGATGGCGAATGTACTTTCTCGTAATGAACATCAAAAAATTACTTTTACGCATATTTCAGGTCACCTAAAATAAATTTAATGAAAGTTGGAGATTTTTAGTAATAGATGGATATTTTTAGAAATAGTACAAGTGTACTGAAAATGTAACGCAAATGTACCCAAAAATGTGGCAAATGTACTGATAATGCGCCAAATGTATCGAATGAACTTAAAACGTTACGAATTTACTGATGAAGTTTTTTCACGACGCAAATGTAGGTACTGAAAAAAGTACAAATGTTCCAAAAATGCAATCACTGGTCAAAACATTCAAAGAAAAAATATTGTGTTAAATATTATATATATATAGCTCACCAATTTATTATACGATTTGTACTTGTTATTTCGTTTTGACTCGTCTAGAAAGCTTGCAAAGAAGTTGGGTTGGGCAAATAAAAAATACTATCGAAATATCGATGATTGATATTTCGAAACAGTATCGAAATGTATAAAAAAAGAAATATCGTTAAACGATTTTCGATATATTTGGTGAAAATATAAGAAACGGTGTCCCAATCTCAACTATGCGCATTTAGAATTTAAATATGTATAATCGTATGCTTTTTCTTCCAGTCTCACATAGCATGCAACGCCCCTTTTCACCAAACACAACCCAAGGCACTTGATCAAAGCACTTTGTACTTAAGGATGTCGATGTAACTTTGTACTTTTTACATCACCAGGGGAAAGAAATTATTAGAGTGCTAGAGCCTGAGGTCGGGAATTGGCTCTCTGCTGTTGTTGAACGTCGCCCTCTTAATTTTTGAGTAATAGGCGAGATAAAAACTTATTAAGAGGCATATAATTTCCTTTTGGCTCAAGCAATCCCAAATGTAGTCCTAGCCTAACAAGGCTACGACCACACGAGTACATTTTCAATTTAAACAAAAATATCGAAATTCGATAGCCAAAAAATAAAATCAAATTTCCATGTATAAAAATAAAAAATAATCAAAGATAACTATCGAACAAAATATCGCGAAAATCGATATATTTTGCACAAGCCTACAACGAAGCGCCTGCAAGAAAAGTATAATTTCAAATGAGTTACAAAAGCAGATAAAGAACGGAAAAAATAATTCTAGCTATGCTATGTTTCACTTTTCGCTTGGGTTCACAACAAATCTACACAAAAAGGGAAACATCAAGCCTAAGAAGTCCATACTAATCGGCTTAAAAGTCACTGATGATTCTGCTTGGCAATGGATGGAACTAGTGTGACTAGTCTATTTTTTTTTAAATTTATCTTTCCTTAGTGTAAATTTTTTGGTGTTGAGACACGCTCTCATAAACAATAAGCACAAAAAAATTTACTTTATGCTTCTTAACAAAAGAAAAAGCTTAAAAAATGTATTAGTGTGCGTTTCTAAAGGATATTGATCCGCTGGACTCGAATTCGGCCTAGGAATAACTTTGTTACGTCTCTCTCTACTCTCAGCCCGAAACTTTGTGTTCGTTGAAGAAAATGTGACTCGTCAAATTACATTTTCAAAAAAAATATATCATCTTTTACAATTTTTTTATTATATTCTGCTGTATATATAGATTAGCTCTGATGCATTTACTATGAGAAAATGTAGAGCAGAAATTTTCAATTGATAATATCTCCGACTTCTTTTTAACTATCTCTGATTGTTTCAAGATGGTTCACGGTAGGCTCTAACCAACTTTTAATAAAAATGTGAGTTACTCCAAAAATATCGGGGATTATTTAGGATTTAATTTGGAGTTTATATATGAAAAAAAAAAAGAAATACTTAGAGCTTTTATTTTTAATTGCATATTTACTGACTTTAATAAATTGCTCTACAGTCCAAATTTCAACTCTCTACGTGGTCGGGGACTTCAGAAAGCCATATTTTGGCCTGAAAATAGCCGTATTTGGTGTGTTTTAAAAATTTTAGTTCTAAAAGCCCACAATTCTAAGCTTAAACTTATGAATAGCTTTTTTTTGTAATGTCATCTACTATGCACAAAACATAATTTTAAGCTTCCAGCTCTTAAGACTTTTATTCGAAAACAGATTGAGTGAAAAAGTCCTTAGTAAAATGTGAAAACTTTGAAAATGGTGCCCCAAATCCAAGTCTTACTCATAATACTTAAATTATATTTTATATTGTTAACATTTTTATTCTTCAAAATGACACAACCAATAGTGAAAATGCCTGATCAATTTCAGAGAAATTGAATTTGGCTGTTTTTGCGAAAATAGCGTTTTCACCAAATTTTGACCCAATAATACTCAGAACTTCGACTATCTAAAGAGCTGATTTGTCCTAAAGTGCTATCATGACAGGTTCTTTAACAAAATCGGATGTTTTTTAATTTAATTTAAAAATCAGTAAATATGTAACTAAAAACAAAAGCTGTAGGGATATTTTTCCTTTTGATTTATATCAACTATTAATAATATCCCAAATAATTTCGCATTTTTGTAGTAGCTCAACTTGTCATTTAAGCTTGGTTGAAGCCCACCGTGGGTTTGCAAATACTTAAGAAATTGTACTTGATACCACAAAAAATGTAATTTTTTTGTGTTTTTTTCTCGACTATTTGTTTAATGAAGTTAATTAGTTAGGCAATTGAATGGCTCATACAATACATTATTTTTGTAGATAAATAGGTATGTATACTTTACGTAAACAGACAAAGGCAGTGACAGTTAAATAAGAGTACAAAATTCACATTCATAAGAACACACTTAAGTGGATTAGAATTCAAAGTTAACTATAAATAAAAATACAAAACTTAAATATAAAATTAAAAAGTATATTCAGAAAAAAAGTCACGAAAATATATATACATGTATACATATATTAAAAATTAATATTAACCTGTTAGCAAAATAAAGAGAATACAAATACGTTGTGTGCCTGCAAGTTAATACGACTGCTATTTAGTGCATTAGCAGATTTATTGAAAAGACAAGATTTAACGAAAGAGCATACATATACTGGGAAATTTTTGAGTACGCAGTTCCTGTTATGGTGAGTGAAATATTTTTCCGGCATATGCTTCGAAAGTCCGCTACTGACTCGGGGTCATTGAAAGTACATATTTCTTTTTTGAAAAAGTTTTTCTAAGTTTTAAATCGATTGACAGGCATGTGAAGAGCAGAATCGAGTTGTAAAATAAGGACCATAATGACATAATTAAGCAATTCACTAAGTTCCAAGGTGTCTTAAGGTTTTAAAATTCTATGACTGTCTAAGAATGTTGTTATTGTCTTCCAAGTCCCATTGTCTCAGCAATAAATTATTGTTTACAAACTTTTTTTTTGTCACTCTCTGTTCCCATATGACTTTCTCATCAAAATAGAAACCGAATACAACTTTCCAAATACATAGGGCACAGTTAAATTGTCTCATTTTATTTTCATATGGAAGACAACAATAAAGTTTTTAATACAATAATAAAATTTTAAAACATTTCAACACCTTGTGAATTGCCTTAATGTTTATCATGTTTGTGTGTCACCGTGGTCTTGAATGCGAAAAAAGCTTATAAAACATTCGGGAATCATTTCCTGAACGCTCTGATAATAAAAAAAAAACAGATAACGAAATTCTCGTTGATCGTCTTAATTTTTTGAGATATTCCACATTTTTCATGCAAGAAATTCGAAATATTTGGTTTGCCGGTTTTCAAAACAAAACAAATGTATTTTTTTAAAATTTTTTTCATGAAAAATGGTGAATAACACAATAAAAATATAAATTTCCATTTTAAGTTTTGTACTTAAAAATGCTTTTAAGCCACACAATATAAAAAAAAGTTATTTTGCACTGGTATCTAGACCGTAAGAAATAATTTTTTTTGCATTTTTTTTCCGTGAAAAATTGTGTATATCACAAAGAGAATCAAACGATCAGCTAGGATTTCGCTTTAAGCGCTTTCTTATTATCAGCGCATTCAGGAAACAATCCCCATAAGCCTAATCTTGCGTTAGCATAGGCAAACTTTTTTCGCGTTCAACACCACCGTGATGTACTGTCGCTCTGCGCTTGCGTTAAACATTTAACAAAAATGTTGGAAATGTTTAGTTGCCTTCGAATTACTTTTAGACACACACCGCACTATTTCACTAACTTAAACACTTAGAAATTGTAAATAGTTTAGTCTTTTTTTTTAAATATACAAATTACAATATTAAAAAAAACTCCTTAAGAGTCAAAGTGAAAACAAAAAAATACCTCTGCATAGTGTTCCTCATTCTGTTGTAGCAAGTCCACACATAGCTCGGCTAAATGTATTAAGTCTTCAAGCTTTTTCGCCGGAGGTACAATCATCTCGCCACGTAAGTCCTCTGAAAGTAATAACAAATGAAAAAATCAATAGTTAAGTCATTTTAAGCGAGTTTTTAACGTTTTTATAAGCAATTTCCAACTTCCTTCCTCGCCCATCCGTGAGTCAACTTTTTCCCTTACTTCATCTAAACAACAACTAATCAGCTTTTTCAGTACCATCATCTACTAATTTTTCAACAGTTTTCATCCATTAGTCTATAGTTGAACCCTCTTACTCCCTACTCCAACCATTATCCATCTGCCATCTTCTCTCTATCGATCTAAATAAGTGTCCAGCAGAGCGCAAATATCAAATATTTTCTTGCGCTCAAAAGAGAGGGAAATGACAAGTTTGCAAAACCTGAGAAAAATATTTGCTCGTTTTGCTATTTTTTTTCCATGGAATTCCTTATTTAAGGGGTTAAAAGGGTTGAATTTAAGTTCGAAAATGTAGGGATAGGGATAGAGATAGAGATAGGGATACGGGTAGAGATAGGGATAGGGATACGGGTAGGGATAGGGATAGGGATAGGGATAGGGATAGAGATAGAGATAGAGATAGGGATAGGGATAGGAATAGGAATAGGAATAGGAATAGGAATAGGAATAGGAATAGGAATAGGAATAGGAATAGAGATAGGGATAGAGATAGAGATAGAGATAGGGATAGGAATAGGAATAGGAATAGGAATAGAGATAGGGATAGAGATAGGGATAGGGATGGAGATAGGGATACATTTTTTGACCATTTAAGTTCGAAAATGTAGGGACAGGGACAGGGATAGGGATAGGGATAGGGATAGAGATAGAGATAGAGATAGAGATAGAGATAGAGATAGAGATAGAGATAGAGAAGGGATAGGGATAGGGATAGGAATAGGAATAGGAATAGGAATAGGAATAGGAATAGGAATAGGAATAGGAATAGGAATAGGAATAGAGATAGAGATAGGGATACATTTTTTGACCATTTAAATATTTTTCGACACTCATAACAATCTTCCACTACATCAAAATTTTATGATTTTTCAGCTTTTTTTATGACTTGCTTAATGTTATTCAACTTTCTTAATATTTTTTGACTTATTAAAGGTTTTCTACTTAATTCAGATTTTTCAAAATCTCACTGTGATGCCCAAACTCAAACTGAAAGTTCCCTTTATTAATAAATAATTCCAATACAATACACTAGCGTACCTTCAATTTTAGCTTCGGCAGACAAACGTGTATAATTAACAAGTGCTGCTGTTTCCAGACTCTTCTTAATCATCTGACGTACTTCCTCAGGTGGCACTGGTGTTACAATATCCTTCATTAAAACACGCTCCAGCAAGCTCAATGTAGCTTTTAGTGAGCCTTCTGGTCGTCCAAATGGAAAACAAAATCGAAAATTCGTTATTTGATATTCGAGCAATACACGTAGTCGCTCCTTGATTTCGGCAAATTTTTCTTTTTCCTCATGGGTTATGCTGCCAACACCATCGGGCCTAAGTAAAAAAAAAAAAAAATAAAAAAATGGAATATTGAATGCGGACGTGCTAATTTTTGCTGCTTTATGAAAGCTTAAGTTTTTATAAAAAATTTTTCGCCCGATTTGTATGAAAGTCTTAATACACACGGTTAGAACTTTTGGAATAAATTTTAATACTTTTGGGCTTACATATATGACCACACCAGAATTGTATTAAAATTTAATAATTCCTAAATATTAAAATTCAATTTTAATACAAATTTGTATTAAAATTTAATTATTAAATTTAAGATTTAAGAAAAATTTTTACCATATCTTCCGTCTCCTTCTTCTATGATGCTGCTGCTGCTGTAAGTGCTGGTTATTTATTTGTGTTACATTTTTAAAATTTTAAAGGAAAATTTCAACTGTTTTTTTTTTTTTACCAGCTACCGATCAGAATTGAACCTAGGTCACCAATCATGCCACTTTTGAAATATGATCATCATTATAAACTAAGCTACTGCCATCATTTATGAGATCGACTAAAACTTAAATACTTTTACATCAAAATGAAATATTGTATTTCCATTTTACGTAGTTTTTAATTGATAATCCAAATATAATGCTACGTTGGCTGATGTCGTTAAGCCGCGCATGCAAACATTATATTAAAGAGGAACCAGGTTCGAACCCCAGTGAACACGACTTTTTTTTTTTGTTTTTAATTTAATACAGAAAGTATTAAAATATAATACAACTTGGATTAAGAATACTTATTGTATTAAAATTTAATATGAAATATATTACAAAATTTTGTAATCTATTCAATAGCAACAAATGTAATCAAAATTGTATTAAAAATCTTTGTAATATTTCGCTTGTATTAAAATTTATTCCAAGATTTCTAACCATGTATATTCTGTTACGAAAACGAGCACCACTTTGAAAAAAACCCTAAAAACCTACGTTATAATTGATTTATAAAGTTTAAGTCTTTGGTTGCATGAAATTTCATAAAAATGTAAGCTTCGGAAATACAAATTTGATTTTGTAATCAAGGTTTAATAATACAAACAATATGTATTAAATCTCAAAACTCATATGAAAGAAGGCCCTAAATATATTTGGAATCCAAAGAAGTTCTACACACATGCCATATTTCATGTTTTAAATGAAAAAGAGTCTTTCTCTCGGCATACTATTGATATATTTATAATTTAATATTAACAGGCGTTGGCAAAACAGTTCCATTCCTTTTTAAATGCCATAATATACATTATTTGTGGGCTATAACAGGCGATGCTACACCTCTAACAGTAAAATATGTCTACGTAGACAAGGTAAGTTTTAATGGACCAATTTTGATAATCAAGTTCTAAGCTAAGACCTCAATATCTGTAATCTTCATATAGGCGTGGCGCTGCCCTTAATAGAAGAAAACACTACCAACGATTTTATGGATCAAACGTAGGCGGCATACGAAGAGTGAGCGCGGCATTTACGACTTTTTCCATCTCTTTCAATATTTTCCACGTTTTTTTACCCTTTCTAAGTTTCTTCGACGGATTCTACTTCTTTAATATATCCCATTTTTTTCGACTTTTCAACCTGATTCAACATAATTGAATTTACTAAGATTTTTCAACATTTCCTAAACCTATTTAAATTTTTTTCGAATTTTTCAACCTTTTTAAACTTTTTTCGAGTTGTATTTTGAAACAAAAAATATTAAACAATTTTTTATCCTATCTACTATAATTTTAAAGAAATTTCGTTTCGAAAAATGCTCAAAATATTGAAAAAAACCAAGTGTGCAGCTGTATAAGGAATGACCGATATGAATGCGTAGTTTTATTTGGACGTAGAAAGTTCGGACCCTGAAAATGACTGTTTCTGACCAATTTTCGGTTTTGTTTCAATCGATAAATTAAGCTCAAAAAAGAATTTTGGACATCAGTTGGTGTGGCTGCGGACCCTGGAAAATAGCGTTTTTGACCCATTTTGGGACAATTTTTTTTTTTTTAAATTGATGGGGGAAAACTCGATAAATGATTTTGAGCATCACTTAGTGTGGCTCCGGAGCTTGGAAAGGACCGTTTTTGACTCATTTTCGGAAAACTTATTTTTTGCTGCAATCGATGAGGAATGGGGATTTCAGACGACACATAGAGTGGCCCCAGACCTAGGAAAGCACTGTTAATGACTTGTTTTCGGAAAATTTTTTTTTGCTCCAATGAATGTTCAAAAGCGATTTCCGACCTTTCCTTGTCGATTAGATAAAAAAAAATGTTTGCGAAAATGGGTCAAAACGGTAAAAATGTAGTACGCGCAATATACCTACATTATCTTGCAAATTTGTTGAAATGATTTTTAGTACTAGGAGACCGACCAATGTTCGGTTTTTGAATAAGTGGAAAAATTTTACAAAATGTGAAAAGGGTTGAAAAGCCGAAAAAAAAAAATTAAAAAATGCAAAAGGTATGGAAAATATTGAAAAACGGTAAAAAAGGTATGGCAAATGTTGAAATGCGTTGAAAAACCCGAAAAATGTTTGAAAAGTCGGAATAAATGAAACATATTGAAAAAAGTTGAAACAGTTGAAAGAGGTTGATAAACTCGAAAAAAGTTGAATGAAGTTTAAAACGTCGAATTAAATTGAATGAGGCTGAGAAAGTAAATAAAATATGTTAAATGTTGAAAAAAGATGAGAAAGGTTGAAACAGGTGAAAAAGGCTGATAAAGTCGATATTATATGAAAAGTGTTGAAACAGTTGAAAGAAGTTGAAAAACTCAAAAAAGTTTAAAATCTCCAAAAAAGTTGAATGAGTCGAAAAAACATGGAAAACGAAGAAAACATTTTAAAGAGGTTGAGCTATGTTGAAACAGTTGAAAGAGGTTGAAAAAACCTTTAATAGTTGAAAATCTCGAAAAAAGTTGAGTGAGGTTGAAAAAGTCGAAAAAAATATTGAACATTTTGAAAAAAGTTGTACCTGTTCTGGAGAAATTCACTTGAATGAGAGGATCCGAGAAAACCAGAAAACAAAATTGCTTAAGAGCCGTATGGGTACGAGTATTAATAAAACCTTGAGCATAAGCTCCCCGAAATGTTTCTTTTTTTGAGACACTGCACAATTTTGCGTATGTAACCCTGGCTAACAACAAGCTCTATTTTGTATCTGAATTAATTATATAGATTTTCTTAAAATACATACATATATAAGATATATGCAACACTGACTCAGTTGTAACTTACCTATTTCCGTGCACGTGGCTGGCACAGAATGCAAATGAATAATGTATTAGCGTTGGATCAATCATGAATTGTTTTTCCGCTCGATCGAGTAAATCGGACAGGTAGCAAAGATGTCGATAGCAACCACGTACCCCATAACGTGCACAGTACTCATCCAAAACAAACACTTGTCCGGGGCTAAACCAACCCTATATAGCAGATTTAAATAATTGTGATTTGGTTTTGATGGCAGTTTTGAATGGCCGGAATCAATGCGAAATGGAGTAAAAAATTTAAAAACAAATAGTTTCATTAAATTATTTTGCACGCGATAAAATCGCTCTATAAATATTGTGTATATAACCATATTATTCTTATTATAATTACCAATGACGCATATGGATCGTTTAGCCGATATTCAAGCGTGAGATTTTGTAGAACCTTAAACAGCGACGCGTGATCAAAAGTACAGGGATCGGCACTTATAAAATCTTCCATACCATGTTTTCGTGCTTTGTCAGCATCTAAATTGGGCAATGATAATAAATAAACATAATATTCACCTAAGCCGCATTGAACAATTAGCTTATCAGGCTCCTACTTTCATATGACTAAGGAGAAAACATTAGATTATGCAATAGGAGATAACATAATGAAACCTAATTTTCCCAAAAAACAGGCACCAAGCACGGATGTATACAGAGACTATCATTTACAGCCTAACAAAGTTCTGTAGTCATAACAGGTACCCGTTTAAAAATATATTAGCTGTGTTTTATTCGCCAAGTCGCTATCTATGTGCGAAAAAAACCGACCGAGAGAAGACGTCGTTCGGTAAAGTGAGAGAAAAACAGTGTTATCAAACACAAGCTTTATAAGTCAATTTGACTAAAATTAGCATTCCAGTATTAAGCAACTTGCTATGTATACATAGCAACTATAATTTTATTCGTTAAGTTTGCGATTTTGTCTTTGCTTTCCCCTACGGATGGCGAATAAAACGCAGCTATTATTAACTTTAGACAAAACGTAGCAAGAACTATAATAAAAACTACTTGAAGTTGGTGCACCACTCTCTGCTTTATTGTGAACTCTGGTCAGGGCTGATCTTCTAATATTATTAGGCAGTTAGTGCCATACTCAAAGTTATATGACGGATCCAGTGATATATGTTTAGAATAAGTAAGGACTGTCCCAGAAAAAAGGTTCAGGCAGAAATCCAGAAAAGGTAGCGACGTAGGTGAAGCGCCTTTTTAAGCAAAATCCCAACATCTCAGTGCGAGATATAGCGGCTAGAGCAGTTACATCAAAATCTACTGTACAAAGGATAAAAGAGAAAAGTAAGCTAAGGACATATAGAGTTCAAAAAGTGCTAGACCATTCTGATGAAAAGCATTTGATGGCTCAGATGCGAGCCCAAAAATTGAATTAAAAGTACCTGACTAAATTTGATTGCTGTGTTATGGACGAGGAAACTTACGTCAAAGCAGGTTTCAAGCAGCTACCTCTGCACGAATGTTATACATCACCGAAAAAGGGGCATGTGTCTAGTAAATTCAAAGAAAAAAATTTCGAAATTTCCGAGGCAATATATGGTTTGGCAGGCCATATGCACCTGTGGGCTCAGAAACAGATTTTTTGTTAAGCAAGGCACAATCAATTCCAAAGGTACAGTGATGTTCTGCCTTGATATAGCAACCTCTTTTTAGTCTAAAGCTACGAGTGGTTGCTAACAAGGTAAAAAGATCAATTTTTTACCAAAAAAAAAGCAAAAACGCCCAACTACCTAAAGCCTCGTCAAATTGGGAGACATTGGACTCTAATGAGTACCACCCTTTCGATGATCTCGAAAGGGTGGTAAGACTGCAAAAAATTTACAAAACTTCAGATATAAGTGGAAAAGATCGTACCGTACTGTCGATGAAACAATTGTTCAAAATTTAATGAAGGGCCTTACGAATAATGTAAAAAATTTTTATAGAAAAAAAAATTTTTACTAAGTTTTTAGTTATTTATATTCTGAACGCTAGCCATTATTAATAAAAATCGAAAAAAGACCAAAAAAATCACTTAGTATTTTTTTATAACTAAAAAGCAAAACGTAAGTTTTTTCTGGGACAGTCCTTAGATTGGCATGAACAACCTATTTCAGAGGATATGCACGCTAGCTGAATGGTGGTGCCATACTTACTATTTATTTAGCTAAAGATTCTGTTTTACCGTATACTAAGAAAATTTATTGGCATTTTACGTAAAGTCGACCACGAAAAAAATATAGATTTTGAAATTTGTTCATAATCGGCTTAGTTGTACTTCTAGAGGTCGTAAGCTTATGCTCTATTTTTTTTATGAAGCTTAATTGCCAAGATATGGACTTCTAAAAACTGAAGTAATATGGAGAACGCATTTTTCGGAAAGACTTTTTCGATTTATACAAACTTACAATAAAATATTAAAAGTGCGAAAGTGCGACATGGTTGAAATTTTAATTTGAAATGTTACAACAAGAAAAAATTCTAATTTCGAATCTGATTTCATAATTTAAAAGAGAATAACAGTCACTATGTTTAATATCTTATTGAAATTTATTTGAATCGTAAAACTGCTTCCGAAAAATCTGTATTTCATTTACTTCAATTTTTTGAAAGGCGATACCTTGACATCTAGGCCTCAAACAAAATAGAAATTATGTGTTTACATTCTAGAAGCATAATTTACATGAAATGAACGTTTAGCTAGTCGTGATAATACCTACTCTGTTTTTAAAGGAAACGTCTAGGAGTGAATCCAGACAAAACGCTATACAGTAGATCAAATCGGTGAAATGGGTGGGATTGGCGAAGAATGAGGATGCAACTAAACTCATGCATCTGGAATAAAATATTATAGACAAGAGCTAGAAGTTCCTGATAGTCAAAAGTTTTTCTATACGGGAATTCGAGAAAGGGTCACATCATCTGTGGTCTTCTGGGCAGTAAATTTCGCTCCCCAAAGACAAAAATAGTATTTTATAGGATATTAATTTTGCTTTTGTTCTGTATGGTGCCGAGTGCAAAACGATGAGTAGAGAGCAGGTGTTAGGGAATTTTTAGACTCTATAAGCTACGAATTTTCGTTAGTCGAGTTTTACTGGATCTTTTGAGCATTAAGTTACAGTGAAATAACTCGATAAAAAAAGGTTAAATTTGATTTTGAACATGATGAGAGACGTCTACCGAATTCCCCTGGAACCCAAAATTATTCTAAGACTTGTGTGCCTAAATCTCAGTTTTATCTATCAAAATCTTATTGGAATATTTTTTTATGTTGACTCTTTGACAACGATAGGCAAACAAATTTCACACTATATATAGTATTTTGGTTTTAACATCCCAACCGCATTCTCAATGTCATGAAATAAGTTTAAGTGAATTTTCGATTGATTGCCTCTGAACTTCAAAAGTAAACACCGAAGAATGGGCCAAACTAAATAAAACCGAACTCATTATGTTTACACAAAAAAGCAGTTCTCAGCCTAACTGTGACGGCCAAACATATATGCGTCAGACTAAGCTCTGAGTTTTATTGAAGCAATGAATGGATGTCGATTTAATTACGCTTAAATTGACTACCGGAAAAAAAGTAGTCATCCACATAACAAACAAGGCCTACTTTAATAGTGAGTATTAGCTCAGCTTACTGTGCAAGGTGCAAAGACAAGCCTACTTGGGAACACACTCACATTGCGAGCTATACTTGAATTGTTACCATAACTGGCACCGTTGGCCATCTTCATTCCGCAGTTGGCTGCTGAGTAATGTAATAAAAAGGCTGAAAGCTGACAATATGCTTCTGGGTCGTGCATAAAAGAAGACCGCAGCGGGGGAAGGGAGAGGGTCGTAAAAACAAACAAAAGCGGACAAGCAGGGGGAGGAGTTGAGGCCTTTTCGAAGGTCCAATTTTTTTAAAAGTCACTGGAATTTTTTGGTTTTTTTTTTTTCATAATCTTTTGTAGACGTCCGTTAATGCGAAGGTGTTAGAGCATTTGGACAAAAGCGGACAACCAGTGCTAAAGTTTCAGAATTTTTGCGAATGTTTGTTATGGGCGACCCCTTAAGAAGAGCTTCTTTCATTAAAAATATTATTTGTATTCTTACATTCGTCATTTTTGCATTCGGTACTTTTGCATTGTTTAATCTACCACAGGGAGCTGCGAAAGCAAAGAAGGAAGTAGTGCCGGTGTGACACCTCTTCTGCTAATGCTCTGCACTTCAAAACATCTCTATTCGGTTAAGGAAAGTTTGAAGATTTGTCAATTGACGTAAAAGCACTATTGGCGAAGCTTGTCAGATAATAACGAACTTCGTAATGAATTCGATATTCCTTCGTAGAGACTGTAACCGAAATAAAGAGCTAAAGACTGTTTGATGCGCATAATTTAAACCCAAAAATCTTATATAATTCGCTTAGTGCTTATGATATCCTATCTCAGGACTGAATATCGTTGTCAAAGAGCGTTATGTACTCTTACGTAGGTATTGTATATGAAAAATGCAATGATGTAAGTGTGCTGCTTGTATGGTATTTTGTAAGTACCTCCTTGGATTTTTGATATTGCTGAGTTTTTATCTTGAGTGACAGGTGGCGTCGGTTTGTGTGACTGGCCTGTAGCACGGTACATGGCCATCACCCATAGACTGCACTCATTTTCATCATCACAGGCAAACGCAATGCTATCACCCTCTCGTACAGCATTGAAGAAGAAACGACCGCCATTTAAATCAATTCCAAACATTAAGTTCGCTTTTATTGAAAAATAGTCAAGGAATAAAGTTACTTACGTTACTAACATACAAATTTATTTTATACAATTTTTTACATACCACTTGCTGCTTCAATATAGTCAACTGTGTATCCATCAAGTTGCATCATTTCTGATGGCTCAGACTTTTTCTCTTTGTAGCTACACATCGCAAATGTATACTGCGATACTTGTACTAAAACAAAATAGCGTTTTTTCCATTTTTTCCACACCGATTTGCCAATTGCATATAGATTACTAAAAAAAAAAAAAAAGCAAAAATTGTTTCGGATGAAACTGTTTTGGAAAGGTAATTAAAATAAACATCAATCCGAAAATCTGCTGGTTTCAAACTTGCAAATGCTAAAAGAACTTTCTTGAATAACTCTGATGAAGCTGACTACTTTAATTCGCCTGGAATTCATGTTGATCCCTCAGCCTGAAAAGTCACCTGACGAAACAACAGCTGATTTGAAAATAGCATTGTTGTCAATTATGCCCAAGTCATTCAAGACAATTTGTTTCCACCAACGCTCAAGTCTATCAAATTTTCAATAATATTTAACATTTCTTTAGGATAAAAGTGAATTTTTCGGTAAGATTCTTGGTTTTTAATGAACACATAATTTTTGTGGTGCACTGATTCCGCTCCGATCGAGAAGGATCATTGTTGTTGAATATGTCCAAGCTATTTGAGAAACTTTTGCTAAAAAGACTAAAATCTATCATGGAAGTTGAAAATCGCTCCATCACTTCAATTTGGTTTCTTGAAGCAGCACTCTACGTTAGACAAGTAATTGTTGGTATAAGCCTTAAATGACAAACTCAAATCGATGAAATTTTCGTTAAAAATGACCAACATCTGTTAGTGATTCGAAGAGCCTCTAGTCATATCCAAAACTGCATTTTGAGCTTTTCCCATCGGTTGATGAGCTGTCAAAAGATAACTCAAAGCCTGGAATTGTTGGACAATACATTTCGAATTTTAAGTAAAATACATCACCAACTTTGTTATTCCGTGTTAAGTATTTTAGTGTTTTGTGTGAATGCCTTGCTGCATGACCAAATTATCATGTCTATATTGTTATGTATACATACCCGCAATGCTTCATATTAAGGGGCTTGTCCATTCTGCATGCAATTTTTATACGCAAATCTTGATCAGGCAAATTTTTCACTACAACCATTCGATGCCATTCCGGTGACTAAAAACAGTAAAATAAATCAATTGGTTTTTTTATTGTTGTCTATTCGTGATTGATAATATAATTTACCTTTGATGATAGCGGTGTTGGCTTAATGGTTACCTTGCCTAATTCCTTATCTTCCAATGCTAGCATGCCTGGGTTTTCTGTGTATAACTTTACCTTCACTACGGGCAGTGGATGTGTCGTTGTGAAATCGCCTTGAGTGTCCCACCTAAAAAATGGAGATATCCAAAATATTATGTAGCTAAGCAAACAACATTCCATATGTATGTCAACTGTGGCAACCTTTACATAAATTGGGTAAGAGGATAATTACATAGTTCGATAGTAGTCCGCGAAAGATTCAAGTCTGTCAACGTTTGTTCAAGTTTGTTAGAGTCTGTCAAAGTATGTTCAAGCCTTCCCAAGTCTATCGAAATTCGCTGAAACCTGTGCAAATTTGCCCATATTGGAAAATGCTGTTTGGTATGCGTGAAAAAATTATTTTTATGGGAAATTGATTGAACAATAGAAATAGTCGACTGCTACATACAAATAGAGGGAATTAAGTCATGTAAAAGAATTGGAGGATGTAGCTACCGATTGATTTCCTATATTCACTCATTAATGATACATACATGTACCTAATATGGTGGAAGCTTTTCAGATAAATGGTACTTATCAATGTTCTGGAAAAGAATGACTTGAGAAATTGCGGGAATTATATGTTGCCAGCGATTAAAAACTATAGCTCAGATTATGTTAGAATGTTTAAAAGAAAATGTAGTACACCGGCAGTTGATTAAAGGAACGTGAAGAAGAAGAAATATTCGATGATATAAAAGATACAAAACTTTTAGATTATAACTACTAAAAGCAACATAGATTGCAGTGCAATTTATCCAAGTGTCTGTTTGTTGTTATCTTTAAATGTTACTACAGATATATGTAAATTTATATATTGCGTGTAGAATCCATAAAGTTTCAAAGTTGTGCTGACATTTCAAGGCCAATTTTAAATATTTGAGAGACAGACAGTCAATGATCGAATACATTATTAATACTTACATGGGCTTTGAAGCTTCTGCTTGATCGGTTTGCAATTTTTCACCATTTTCTACTTCCATTGTACAGTAAACGATACGATTTGGTGACAAAGATTTGAGACCTTTAACTTCCATAACGATAACTTCCATTTGAAACGTCAACACAACATCTAGTTTGGTAAGCTGTGTAATGCCTTCTTCAGAATCGCCTTCTAGCTTTGACAGCGAGCCATGTGATCGAAGTATCATTTTTCTTAGAGTTATAAGCAAATTAAAAGAAAAACCAATAGGATATATAACGAATAAGTTTTGCTTACAAATGACATAATGATATATGCTCACGGATACAATAAAAGAAGTGTGGCTTTTTAGTCGTGTTAGAAGTTGAATTAAGATACATTTGCATTTACTGAATGATCATTTAACTCTGGCCACATTTAAAAAGCCATTTAATAAAGTTGTGCACAGTGCTTAAAAATTATTTCGAGCACCAGGCATTAACCAAAAATGTCGAACTAAACATCTCGTCAATATTTCAAGAAATGATTTCAATTTAAAGTGAATTTTAGATTGGCATTGAATCATGAATTTAGTACATTTTCACTATTCCAAGACATTGTTCCAACATCACATGTCTTATGAAATAAAAATAACAGAGCTTAGCTACAACAGCTATTATCCTTTTAAGCTATTAAGCTTATGGCCTTAAGTCAAGTAAAAAGCTTACAAGAAATACATTTCGGAAATGAAAGAAATAATGCTTACTATTTTTTTTTATAAACTAAGTATGTAAATATATACATATAGATATTAAAATAATTACATGTATATATTAGAAAAAATTTATCCCGCATGCTGTGGAGGTTGAACAACACAAACGTAAAGACTAAAAACCATTAAACTACAAATTTAGCTACAATTAGTTTTTTGAGTTGGCCTGGAGACAAGCTAAGACTATAAACTTCGCAATTAGTATTAAGAGTTGATGTGCGATTAAAAGTAGGTGCAGCCATATACTCAACTAGTTCTACTAACCGATTGATACGAGTACGACTACTCCAATTTATATTAAAATATATGTAGCTAAGAAGCTCTGGTGCAGCAAGAGACCCAATTACAAATTGATGCAGATAAAGAATATCCGCATCGGATCTACGGGAACTCAAACTCAATAAATTCAAACGATCTTCATAAGGAAGAAGGTTTAAAGAGTCAATTTAATTTCAGCTTTTGAGAGAAAAACGAACAAAATTTTTTGGAATTCTCTCAATTCTATTTATATTAATAAATTAACTTCTGAGTACATATTTAACATTGAACAAATGTTAAACTTCAAAAATTCATTAAGTGAATCCCATCTCCGGTTTGGCATCACTGCATGTGGCACTTTGACATATTGCCGACAACTTCAGCAGAGTCAAAGTTTTATACTAAAAATTTTAGAAAAAAAAGCAGCCAGTAGATAATTAGACGTACTCAACGTTAAAGAAGTCTTTACGTGCACAACGATATCAGAATACTACGTTGAGAAAAATTCAAAACTCCCAGATTCAGTTTGAAAATTTGTACAAAAATTGTGATCACACCAGCTGCAAAGTTACCTATTTTATTACATTAACTTCCTACAAAAATCACAGATATTGAAAACACAGCTCTCAGGGAAAAGATTATAAGTAGGGTGATGTAGACAGAAGTGGGCCATGTTTTTATTTTCTGTTGTAAAATGGTGAAAAATTCAAATTTTTAAAAACAGTTTTTTTTTTCCTTTTCTATGTAAAAGAAAAGTGTATTTTCCGAGATATCTGAAATTATAGGGAGAAGTGGGCCACCAAAATTTTTATCTGAAAAATGCTGCCATCTATTTTAAATTCTTCTTCTGGAAGTTTTTAGAGGCGCTGATCACAAATCTGTTGTGAACAATTGACCTTTTTTGAATCTTTTGTTGGTTTTCTTCTTTTTTTTGAAGGCATAATGGCTAAAATGATAAAAATTAGTAAAGAAGACATTTGCATAATTAATAAAAACACTTTATTGTGCAAAGAACGGCATTACTCAAGTGGCCCATGTCTGTCCACAAATAGTGGCCCACTTCTACCTACAAGCCCCATTTTTTGCATATGCATTCCACAAAAACACAACGTGAAGAATGGACAAAAATAACTTTGCATTCCAAAGATAACATGTTTAACTAACATATTGCATATTTATCTGAGTATTTCTCGTAAAAATTCGATCACAAATCGTATGAAAGGGTACGAGGGTAAAAACTTTCTCGCCAAAATCTACAGCACGTTTCTCTGGACAGTGCGAAAGCAGGTTTATTACCCCCAAATGCTTATAAAAAGTGACCTCGCGTCAAAATACGATAATTAATGTGCGCGGTTTGACATAGATATCACTAATCTTAAAATTACTTGGGTGGCCCACTCCAAACTATGGCCCACGTCTGTCTACATCACCCTACTATTTTCACCAAGAAATTCAATGAAATTATGTATAAAAACAAAAAAAAAAAGCATTTTGTGAAACGAAATATCTCAAAAACTATAGAAGTTAGAATAAAAAATCTTAGAATCATATTTGCTTAGAAATACTATAACGTAATAAAAATAAATTAAAAATATTTAAATAAATTTGTTGAAACATAAATTTTTTTATTTAAAAAATTTTTCTCGAAATAACTACTTTTTTATGATTTTTTTATATATATTACTCCTCAATGAATCCTTAAAAATGCATGTGCTTTCATATCGACATTCCCGCCATAACTTTGGAAAATGCGAATTTTTAAAAAACTTTTTTCTTTTTTTATATTATGTATTTTCAATCAATTCGACATAGCTTTGGAAAATATCATACAATTCATAAAATTAGACTGATCTTCATCGCATCTTCATAAAAATATCATATTTTCCAAAGTTATGGCGGACATTTCGATATGAAAGAAGTTACTTACATTCTTATGATTGATTGAAGGATAACATAAACAAAACAAAAATTTTTGTGAACAAACAAATTAATGTTTGAACAAATTTATTTATGATTTCTTATTTATTTTCCATAAAACAAAAGCATTTTTAAGCAAAAAAAAGTTCATAAGTTTTTTTTATTCTTTTCATTTTTAAAAATAAAATTAAAAAAATTATCGATGTAGGGGAAGGCGGGGCATTGCGGTTTACGAGGCAAAGCAGTACAAAAGATATATATATCGTTACGTTAAAGCGCCATCTAATGTAATTATAAGAAATTTGTGTTTGAGTAGTGCGCATACCACTGCCAGGTTATAGCGACATTTCGATCTGCCGTTGTCGAGAACCACGAGGCTCATCAAAATGAGTGCGGTCGATGTAAAATTCGAAAATTTTCGACTTCGGCAAATTTGATTTCATACGAATCATTTAAAAGAAAGGGCAAATGATTGCGTCGTAATATATGTATATTAGTGACATTAATTTCTGTTGATAAGTTTTAATTTCACTCGTCTATATGTTTACATAGGTCATGGAGGCAGAGTCGTAGGGGCAAAGTGGTATTGTTCATCACATGATTCCATCATTTTATCCAGTTTTCAGAAGTTTCGAAAAACAGAAAAGTCCTGCTACTTTTCAACGACTATTCATCACACACAAAAAACAAGGTTTTTATTCTTAGAAAATTTTTAAAACAAATGTAGTATTATCATATTTTGTCTATTGCAGTTCGTATACCGCTTTATCCCACCCGAGAGGCAGAGCGGTAGAAACGTACTTTTTCTGCATCGCAATAATAAACATATTCTCTTGAGAAAATAATGAGCCTAATAAGATCGAACTAATCACCTACATGTGTAGTTGTGCGAAAAAGTTAGGTTTACCACTTTAGGTATACCACTTTGCACCGCCTTCCCCTACATTCATATTTAAAATGATCAGCAATGTTTATTTAAATATTAATGTTCCCTTAGGACTTCGCGGAGACTAAATTTGTGGGTTGTAAACTCAATAAAAAACAAAACTAGAGCATAAAAATTTTAAAGCAAACTGTCAATTAGTTGACAGCTGTACCTGCTGCAAATTCTCTAACGATCTTAACCGCACAAAAAATAAAACAAAATAAATAAACCAATTTGATTTCCGATCCTTGCGTGATTTTCGATTTATTGAAAATTACATGACTTTATAATACTTTTCGATTCTGTTCGATATTTTTTACCTGTTACGATACTTTTACCGCCCATTTTCATGAGAATGATGAGACATGAAAATGTGACTTTAAAAAAATTAATAAATTTTACTTACAGAAATGAAGGCGTGCTGAAAGTGAAAAAAAAAAAATTATTATTACTAAAAGTAGTTAAGATTCTTTTTTCAAATACATATTCTCAGACATACATTGAACTGAAATTTCGTTTCAATACACTATTTTTTCATAATCTATTGAAAGTTATTTTATCAAAGGAAACAGCTATTTAACCAAACAATATACAGCATGAAAAATACAAATTTTTCAATATAAAAAAAGGTACTGTTGGATGATTTACAAAGCACAAATTTTCGTATAAGGCTTAACATTTAAAAACTAACCCACGTAAGATTCTTTGGCTCTAACTTACAATGAAATAATTAAGCTGTTTATTCAGAAATATGCTTCTTTCCAATGTAGCGATCGTTCGTAAAGCATTTAAAACCAATTTTATTTTCCAAAGCAATGTATTGTACTGAAACTTGGTACATGTTTGCTGGACACATGGTAATCTATCGGTAAAAGAAAAACAGGATTGACTGCAGAAAATTTATATAAAGACTTTAAGAGAGCTTTCAAAGAAAATGTAGTAAAATATAATTACATAAAGACAAAAGGGGAGAATGTTTGAACAAATGGGTTTCGAGAGACTTAAGTTTGAAAAGAAAAAGGCTACAGGGTATAATATGTTGACCATTTGTATATGGCTTATAACACAGGCCCCCTAAGTAAATGTTGAAATACTAGGAGAAAGCAAGCACTCCCGGCGCACAGTGTGGAATTTACGTGTCTTGAACAAAAATACATCCGGCCCTCAATTCTAAACCAATTTTGATGTATTTTAAATTAAAATATATGGAATGAAATATACTTTTAGATGTGACTGCCCACTTCTCCAATTCCGCCCACTTTTGGTTCAATGAACAAACCAAGTTTTAGCACAAAAGCTTGTATAGTATGCGATATGTGCCGTAATTATTCCTAAAATTTAGGGCAGTGACACACCCAATGATGCAATCCAGTCCGATTTTGATCCAGAAATAGCTTTTTATAAAAATGATTGCTCATATATTTCAATAGTTATGCCACTTAAGGTATTTTAATTGTACGGGAGGTGCCACGCCCATTATTGCTATTTCGACAGCTTTTGATTCATATGTACCTAATACCCAGCAAAGCACTTACATCAAATTTCAGAACAATTGCTCCAGTAGTTCACTTAAAATAGCACTTACAACTTTATGTTAATGAGGGAGGTGCCACGCCCACTGATGCAATTTTGTCAAGTTTCATTTAATTTTAAAGTTTATAGTAACCGACAACTCTACACAAAATTTTATGAAGATTACTCTCATGGCACACTACCTATAGCATTAAACATATTTTGCTTATATGGTAGGTGCCACACCCACCGAAACAGTTGTGCCAAAATTTTGCAAGAAGACACCTTTTAGCAAGTATGTCAGCCATATTAAAATTCATAAGAACTGCGTTGATAGTTCTCTTTTTATAACGTTCATAAATATTGTAGGCTGTGCAACGCCCTACAACGAAATTTTCCAGTATATTGACGAAGCTTGTATTGTTGACTACTTTCAGTGGTATCATCCGTAAAATTTTTATGAAAATCGTATATCGAGTTATACGAAATCTAAAATTTCAATTGTTAAAAAGTACCACGCCCACTTTTACAATTCCTCCCACTTTATGCGCAATTTAAGATTCATAAGATCTGTATTCGTGTACAAAATTTCATCAAAATATCTTGCACGGTTTACGAGCTATGGCGCTATAAAAGTTAAAATTTAGGGCTGTTCCACGCCCTTTTCAGAGCCTTGCATCATCTTCACCAAATCAAAGTCGCAGCAACTTTTTTCAAAATGGAACTGGGTACAATTACATAGAGTATGGGCGGAAGGCGTGGCCGTGAACCGATTTCACCCTTTTTATATGCTAGCAGCTTACAAGAAGGTGTGACCTGTGTGCCAAATTTCATTGAATTAGCTTGCTTAGGTTTTCCGTAAACGTGATTTCAACAGACAGACACACAGACAGGCGGAAATAGCTATATATCGACTCAGGTGGTGACGCTGATCAAGAATATATATACTTGTCCATACCTGCCACGCCCCCTTCTATATACCCTCTGTGTAGGGCATAAAAAATCACAATGATGGACAAGACGAAATGTGATTTATTTATGCAGATGAGTTTCTTTAAACGAGAAGCGTTGATATATGACATGATATTTAATTTTGTGATTTTTATTATAAAAATCAAAGCAATTCGTAGTTTTAGATTTTTATTCTTTTCGATCCAAACTAATTGTAGTTTTAAATTTTACTTTTTTCGATCAAAAATAATTGTAATTATACATTTTTACGTTTTTAGATCAAAAGTTATTGTAATTTTGAAATTCCATCTTCCGATAGTTTGTAAAAATTAGAATTTATGCGATGTTTTCGATTAGCTTTAAATTTTTTTTTCATATATTTTCATAAGTTACAACTTTTTCAGAGTTTTTCGAAAGTTTTTGACGGCTTTCGATTTTTCTATTGTTATTCGGAAGGATTCAAGTTTTTTGTAAGACTCGATGTTTTCCGTTGGTTTTCGACAAATATCATCATTTTATGTATTCGAATAACCATAACATTGGATCAAAAAAACATTAAGATTACGAACGTTTCGGATCGACAAAAAAAAAAGAATATGTAGGTATTTCGATTATTTTTGATTCAAAAAATTAGAAATCCAAAATTACTTGAATCGAAAAAAATAAATATCCAAATTAACGATTATTTTTGATTGAAAATAATATAAAAATCTATTCATAACGATTATGCAGTGATTCATAATCGTTGTGGTCCTTGATTTGAAGGTTATTATAGGGGCCGTTATATAATTTTTTTTACGCAGGTGGCTCCAAATCCTCAAGTAGGCATGGTTATGTTAAGAAGTTATGGCTAGAATCTCTCAAGCAGAGATTTAGGCCAAGTGATTAATAGCTTCCTCGAAGGCTTACATTGCAAGATAGTCTGGTCTGGACAAATAGTGCTCTGCTAAGCAATCGAAAAAGAAAGTGGTTGATTGTCTTATTCGTTTGATTGGAAAATAACAGCGTGCGATGGTCAGCATATTAACAGAGTCCATTCTATATAGCTTGCATAGGAATTGACCCTAGTCTCACACGCAAGGAAACACCTTTGACATTGTGAATGTGACTTTAGCTTAAACCTATGAAATCTCCTGCGTTTGATAAAGATAATAAATTTTCTAATTCTTTTTTCCTTCTCTGCCGATTAAAGCTGAAAGCGGGTTGGCGCTTCATTCTTTGCTCACACTGATGTGTTAATTAAATGAAGCCAACACAAAAACTTTACCTCATCTGATTCTGTCTACTGATTGGACTTATCCTTACAAAGTTCTATAGTGTTTTGTTTACATTGAAATATGCTTGTGTTTAACACACCTGTGATTGTATCGCTTCAACTTTTGTAATCCGTACTTGCTGTCCATGGAACCTTTTGAAACTGGCAATGACTCCAAGTTTGCCATTAGTAGATTTATGGACGACTTAAGTTCTTCAATATACAGTGATTCCATTTCCTTCAGTACGAACTTGGGCATAAGTTTACGATTTTTTTCCATTTCACTTACACGTGTCATCCGGCCATCAAGCTCGCGTCGTATTGCAGCTGCTTGCTCATCTGCTGAATCAAGCTAAAACGATAGAAAAGAAACAGTAAGCCAGTAACAGTCATTTAGATTGTGTATTATTTTTAAACATAAGAAGATGAATTTATCGAAGCTCACTTGAGGCTCATTGGTTTTGTAAGTTCGAATATCGCGCTCCACAGATAAGGCGATCTTAAAATTAGGGAACCAAAATCTACTGGCACTTACATTATCTCTCTAAACAACTTTGGAAACACATATCGAGTGATAGCACTTACGCTGCAACCAATCATTCAGAATATTTGGATTACAGGTCAGATCACAAACGATTATAAAGAAAGTTCAATTGTAGGTTAGGTTAGGTAGGAGTGGCAGTCAGTTATGAAAAACTAACTCACTTAGACCAAATGTGATACCACAGGGTGTTTGACTGTACCCTCTCGTCGAACCAACCAGATTTCATAATGAAACTAAATAGCTGACCTACATTGACATGTCTAAGGTCATCTAGATCATCAAATAAAAACGACCCAAGTGCTTTGTGGCGTTTTCTAGCAAGTGCGGGACAGGAGCAGAGAAGATGTTTAGTATTTTCCTCTTCCTCCACATCTCCACAACTTCTACAGAAGTCAAAGGACCTAACACCTAATCTCTCCGCATGTCTGCCGATGAGGCAGTGGCCAGTAACAGCGCAGTGCGCAGCGAAGAAGCTCTCAATGGCATATTACAATGACATTAATACCAAAGCTGAGCGAACGCGGCTGACATTTGCTTCATGTGTCCACCTATGAGAACAATGCAAAACAACATAAGTCCTGTGTATAAGTACAGGACGTAGTGATTGTGCTGATTTTTTTTCACTTAGAAAACGTGTAAGTGTCGTTTTTAAGCGCATGCTTATGCCATTGAAACTGCGGCTAGACTCCTAACAATTAAAGGAGCACTCAATCCTATGCGAAACACTCAAAGCTCACCGTTTTTTCGTGCTTTCTAGGCTAGGCTGGACTCAAAACATGAATGAATGATTATTTAGACCCATAGTTGTTAATAAATAGGAAAGTATCATCAGTAAGAGTTAATAGCATATGTTTTTAGTATAAAAATGCAGTACGTACCATTAAAGCATTAAATAGAATTTGATGCTCAAATTTTTTTACACTTAATATTTGTTGGAACATATCGTAAAGCTGCTCTTTCGATAAAATTAATTCGCTGTTAAGTGATTGTTGCATTCGCGACGGTCTCTTGGGATCTTCCTCGCCGGTGCCTTTCAATATAATATCAAATTTGGCCATCCATGATGTCAGCACCGTTTCTTTGCTAAGTCCATCGATTTCGGGAAGTGATCTTTAAATTAAAACATCTATTTTTCATTGAATGATCTTAGAAGGAGTGCAATAATTATCATGCCAATAAAGCTTTATCAATAGAAGTAACATACAATTAATATCACAAAGGTAGGTAGGGTATAACGGAAAACAAACTAGTAAAGGTGTTATCTTCGGCGAGGCCGAAACTCACATACCCTACACTACATTAAAAGTACTTTTTAAATAAATGTTAAAAAAATGTTGAGGAGGTTGAATAAGTCGAAAATAATGTAAAAAGGTTCAAAAGGGAGGTGCCACGCCCACTGTTGCTATTTCGCCAACTTTTGATTCATATATACCTATTACCCAGTAAACCGCTTACATCAAATTCCAGATCGATTGCTCCAATAGTTCACTTAAAATAGCATTTATAACTTAATGTGAATGAGGGAGGTACCACGCCTGAAGCTTATAGTAACCGACACTTCTACACAAAATTTTATGAAGATTACTCTCATAGCACACTATCTATAGCATTAAACGTATTTTGCTTATATGGGAGGCGCCACACCCACCGGCGCAATTGTGCCAAAATTTTGCAAGAAGACACCTTTTAGCAAGTGTATACGCCATATTAAATTTCATAACGATTGCGTTGTTAGTTCTCTTTTTATAACGTTTATGAATATTGTAGGCTATGCCACGCCCTTAAAATAAATTTTTCAGTATATTGTTGTGGCTTGTATTGTTGACTACTTTCAGTGGTATCATCCCTAAAATTTTAATGAAAATCGTATTTGCCATTTTGAAGTATACGAAATTCAAATTTTTAATTGCTAAGTAATGCCACGCCAACTTTTACAATTCCGCCCACTTTATGCGCAATTCAAAATTCACAAGATCTGTATCCGTGTACCAAATTTCATCACAATATCTTGCACAGTTTAAGAGCAATGGCGTCATAAAACTTAAAATTTAGGGCTGTGCCACGCCTCTTTAAGAGCCTTTGCAAACTTAAGACCTAGCCTAATATTAATGTTGTTCTCATATTCAACAAATCACCAATTTTGATCAAAATCGCAGCAACTTTTTTTCAAAATGGACTTGGGTATATTTACATAGAGTATGGGCGGAAGGCGTGTCTGTAAACCGATTTCACCCATTTTTATATGCTAGCAGCTTGCAAGAAGATGTGAGCTGTGTGCCAAATTTCATTGAATTAGCTTGCTCAGTTTTTGCGTAAACCTGATTTCAACAGACAGACAGACAGACAGACAGACAGACAGACAGACAGACAGACGGACAAAGCTATATCGACTCAGGTGGTGACGCTGATCAAGAATATATATACTTTTCCATACCTGCCACGCCTCCTTGTATGCGTTACAAACGGAATGACAAAGTGAATATACCCTCTGTGTAGGGTATAAAAAGAGTACGCATAAACACAACGGTCCTTCCATGAATATGTGTATGTTTTTTGTCCTTCGCATATAGAGATATGCATTTTTTTTTTCAAAAGCTCATAGATTCGTTTTGGTCACACTAGCTATCACAACTTTACTTACTATCCTGCCTATTTTTTTCTTTATTGTCACTGCAGCGTGTCTGGTCTCGGTTAACTTTCGCAGAGATTTCATTAACATATGAGGCCTTATAGCTCTGGGTGAGACCCAGCTGTGTTCGGTTACTGATCCACTGCATTTTCATATACCGGGGTATCACTTACTGTCACTGTTCTCTTCCAATAGAGCCATACTCTTATATATCCACAGTGATGTTGCGTACCAGTGTCAACAACAATTGAACACGACGAACAAAAAAACTTAGCTCAATGTGGGTTAAGTTCAAAGTTCAGTCGTACATCTTGCATTTATGCTTCGTTCATAGAAACCCAATTTTAGGCAGGATTTCTACCTGTGATAAGGTAGATTGCTTCTCTGATTCGATTTCTTAAATTTTGGTGTCGTATTCAAATAGAAAAGTTTCTGTTGCTGGTAACTTTAATGTCCATAACTCTAATTGGTTGCGCCATTCCGGCCATAAACTACTGAGGACCGTTATGTAGAGCTTTTTGCTGAGTTCAACCAAAGGAAGTTTGCCTCAAAACTAGCTCGATCATTGCGCAATCTTTACAACATCTCCTTCACAATTGGTGAATTTCCATCATGTTGCAATGTTGCTAATGTCCAGCCAGTTCCTAAATAAGGGGATGTTACCAACCCCATAAATTACCGCCCCATTGCGATATACTTTGCGTTCTCTAAAGTAACGGAGAGTGTAATAAACTTTGACCATATGAGCGCAGCAAATTGCTTAGTGATCGCCGGGCCCGCTCATATGGCTTTAAAAAGCTTCCAAGCTCTGTGGAGCTTGAGAGAGAAAGGCGTTCTATGAATGACACACTCTCAAATGACCTAGCAACAACCTTCGAGCCAGGTCGCGCTAATCGGCTCGATTTTAATGCTGGTAGAACATAATGTTGTTTGTTGACTCACAGATGAATATATTATTCTCCTCCACCCCTCAATGTTGCTGGCGTAGACATTTCGAAATCAACAACTCTTGACGTTCTGTGAATATTGATTCAATCAGATCCAAGGTGGATAGATCATTTGTTCGATATGTCAAAAGTAGCAGCCAAGTGTTTAAGTTACTT
Organism: Meiosimyza decipiens; assembly: GCA_963680825.1. Lineage (NCBI taxonomy): Eukaryota > Metazoa > Arthropoda > Insecta > Diptera > Lauxaniidae > Meiosimyza > Meiosimyza decipiens. Next base: position 4,636,651 of record OY804262.1, on the reverse strand, counting down.
AAAACAGTAAAAGATATATTTCACCCCTGTTGACCTTTGAACTGTCTAAATCACCTATATTAGAACTAAACTAGAGTACAATTCGCACTTAAGGTACCGGAGCTCTAAAAATTTATTTAAAAATGTTAGAAAGAGTTCAGCGATGTGTGTTAATATTGCATCTTCTATTGATTCTCTCGAGCACCGTCGTAACGTAGGATATTTGACCACATTTTATAGATATTTTAATGGAATGTGCTCCAGAGAAATTTATCAGCTGGTTTCCACAGTTCGGGTAATCTCTCGTAGCACTCGGGCGTCTCATCAGACCCATCCCTTTTCCGTCACGACGGTGCTGGATAGAACGTCACACTATTGTGACAACCTATTTTTTGTCGTATTGTAGCTTGTGGAACAATCTGTCTGCGAGTTTTTTCCTGGCCGCTCTGACACAATTCAATTAAAAAAAATATCCACTGACACTACTCTTCTTATCCTCCTTCTCACTTACATTTCACCGTTTCCTACAAATGAATGTATTGCATAGCATTTATAGGGGGGCAATCCCCTAAGCGTTGGCTTTCAAAGGTTTAAAAAATATTAAACATATACCCTTCATAGTTTAATTCAAAAAAAACTTAATTTCCGAAATGTGTGCTCCCATCGATTTTTTTGAAAAAACTCTCAAAAAGCCTGGACATAATTTCACTTTTTTGAGGTGTCAAAATTTTCGGATGATCTTGATATTTTTAAAAAAATTTTTCTTGGTGACCAATTAATCGGACCAACTGGCCAATTCGTGACCTATTAGATGCATATGTTTTTATTTCAAACTTCGCCAGATGAGGTGCAAAAATATTCAAATGACCTTGAAGTTTTTATATCAAAATTCGCCAGATGAGGTGCTAGCGGAGTGGAGCAGTATTATGTGACGTAAAGGCAGGTAAAATAAATAAAACATACGCACTTGATTCCCCCATACAAAACGCTTTAACCAATTAAATGAAAGTATTTTGATCGCGTCCATGATTGACGTGTAGTGAATTGTGATGTGGCGAAGTGAAATGAGGTGAAGTGAGATGAGGTGAAGTGAGGTGAGGTGAGGTGAGGTGAGGTGACGTGAGATGTGGTGAGATGAGGTGAGGTGAGGTGAGGTGAATTGTGATGAGGCGAAGTGAGATGAGGTGAAGTGAGATGAGGTGAAGTGAGATGAGGTGACGTGAGATGTGGTGAGATGAGGTGAGGTGAGGTGAGGTGAGGTGAGGTGAGGTGAGGTGAGGTGAGGTGAGGTGAGGTGAGGTGAGGTGAGGTGAGGTGAGGTGAGGTGAGGTAAGGTGATAAGTGAGGTGAGGTGAGGTGAGGTGAGGTGAGGTGAGGTGAGGTGAGGTGAGGTGAGGTGAGGTGAGGTGAGGTGAGGTGAGGTGAGGTGAGGTGAGGTGAGGTGAGGTGAGGTGAGGTAAGGTGATAAGTGGAACTAAATAAGATCATGATTCATGGACAAAGCCGTTTTGTTCGTCAAGGCTCGGCAAAATTCTCCCAAAGTTAAAACTTGGTGGGTACGGTCGAGTTTCAACCGCAGGCGGTAATACTAAATATAAATACTCCAACAACCCAGAACTCTGTAGAATCTTGGCACAGGCGAATGCAAATATAAGTAGATAAATCTCATGTGGGAGTATATGAACTGGTAAGCCATTTAATAGAAGAACATTTTGTTGTGAAAAACAAAATTAACTTAAGAAATACCAAGAAAATTAAATAAGCTTATCAAAAGAGACATAAAAATATTAAAAATAATCGAGAAATCGCGAAACTTCTTAAAAATAGATTTTAAAAATTTAGCTTTAGCCAAATCTTTCGATTTAGTTCATACAATTCTGTATACAAAATTACTGTATTATTAAACCTTAGCCTGTTGAACAACTAAATATTAAAATTCTTAAACCCTAAAAGCTGTAAGTCATAAGTTCCCTCTTAATATTTTGAAATCAGTGAAATAATATTATTTAACTTCCATTATCTTAAAAACTGAAAAGTTTAAGTTTTATTCCTCTCAATATCCTGAAACATTTGAAGTCTTTCGGTAGTTTTTATGTTAAAATATATAATAAAAATATTGTATTGATGATATATGTTGTCGTAAATTTATTTTTTTTTCATATATATATAGTTTTTAACTCATAAATTCATTTTCTTTCGTTTAAAGTTTTTCGAGATTTTCGACATTTTAGATTTTTTTCGGTATTTATTTTTCAACAAAAATTTTTTCGGCGTGCAATTTAAAAGTTTAGATAATTCAGGTTTTAACATTTTTTTTCTCTACATAACGTACGGATCCCACGGATCCCCATTAATTACAATATTTAAGTTTTCGACATTTTTTTGGTTCGGTAAATTGTTTTTCGTTGTTTTTGTCTGCGGTATTTTCACATCGAGACTTAAGTGTCTCTTGAGTGTCAAAAATTATGCAAAAAAATATATATCGAAAAATGTTAAATATATGCGCAAAATTTCGATAAAGTCGATATATGTTGAAAAATTCGATGAATGTCAAAGTAGTCGATTAAAATAAAGAAAACGCTGTGTGTCGAAAAATTTTGAAATTTCGAAAATGTCGCAGAAGTTGATAATATGTTTCGAAAGAGTCGATCATTGTCGAAATGCTGATATATTACTGAACCTTTGCTCGTTCCAAAGATGTCGTATATCAAAAAACATTGTGAAGGTTATTCATGGAATGACTGATCATTTAAGTACATTAGGGCTGGTCAAATTCTTAAGCGATGAAGCATATAGCAAAACTAAATGACTCAGCCTATAATTTCGGTGAAAACTCGAACGTCAGAAAAACACTTAAAATAGTACTTTTACACACAAATGTTTTGATGATATGTTTCACAAATATTTTCTCTTGTTATCGAAACATCCTTTCATTCGTCAAAAGCAAAATTTCTTACAAAGGAACTATTAAATCGCTCACGAAATTACTGTAGTTGTTTAAATTGATATTTCGATTTAAATAAAATCAATTTGAAAGGAAGTTTGGAGGAAAATTAAATACAAATATTTGCAAATATCAAATATTCTTAGAAGCAAAATTATAAAGTCAAAATATTAATTGAAACTCTCAACAAACCATTTCTATGCATTTATTTCTTTCTCTTCCAACTTAAGATTTATATATTGAGCGTCGCGGAAGTATATATCTTTAAAAAGTGCTGATGCCAAACAAGAAGCAACACAGCCTGAGATACCAAATCGATCGAAAAACCTCACAAGGCAATTTTTCATAAAGATGCAGATAATTTTAAAGCATCATTTTTATAAAAAAATATGGTTCTTTGAGCGAATTTTCTTAGAATTTAACGTACAATTTAGTTTTACTATACCCTTTGCTAACTTTTTTCCACTCGAACAAATCAACCCACCATAATGTACATTAGGGTGGATCAAAAAAAAATTAAATATTTTTTTTTTTTGGATCTGACACACGAAAACTAGTTCCTAGGTACCTCTAGAAAGTACTTACCAAATCTGAGCTCTTAATATTAACGGGAAGATTATGCTCATCATAGTTTTCCATTTTTAATTTTGTCTCATATAAAAATGGTCATATCTTATCACCAATAGATTGATAAACCAATTGCATTATCAAAATTTATAGGAAATTAAACGCTCTACAAAAATGATCTCAAACACTTTTTTCATTAATCTTACCATTTGAAAGATATTCAAGGTCAAAGATTGAAGTATTTTAAGGAAAATAAGTTGTTGTTTTGAATTTTGTAACTTATTAAAATATAATTATTGTCAAATGAGCTTCAATTATTTCTATAGGCAATTGAACGCTCTACAGAAAAGGTCTCAATTGGTTAATCAATTACTTTAACCATTTAGAAGATATTTGCAGTAGAATCCCAATGCCTAATGATTTTAATATTTATTCAAAACTTATTAAAATCAATAGGCATTGGGATTCTACTGCAAATATCTTCTAAATGGTTAGAGTAATTGATTAACCACATGAGACCTTTTTTATAGAACGTTCAATTTCCTATAGAAATAATTGAAGCTCATTTGACAATAATTATTTTTTAGTAAATTACAAAATTCAAAACAAAAAATAGTTTTCCTTAAAATACTTCAATTTTTGACCTTGAATATCTTTCAAATGGTAAAATTAATGAAAAAAATGTTTGAGATCATTTTAGTAGAGCGTTTAATTTCCTATAAATATTGACAATGCAATTGGTTTGACAATCTATTGGTGATAAGATATGACCATTTTTATATGAGACAAAATTAAAAATGGAAAACTATAATGAGCATAATCCTCCCGTTAATATTAAAAGCTCAGATTTGGTAAGTACTTCCTAGAGCTACCTAGGAACTAGTTGTCGTGTGTCGAATCCAAAAAAAAAAATATTTAATTTTTTTGACCCACCTTAATTTACATACATAGATACAGGGTGTTTTTTTTAGAGGTTTGTTTTTCGAATAGAGATAAAACTGGCATTTTATGGTCAAATCTGGCAACTCTAATGTCATTTCTGTTCAATTTGGTTTGCCATTTCATCATGAACAGGTTGACAAAAGAACAACGCTTGCAAATCGTGCAAATTTATTTCGAAAATAATGGTTCAGTTCGCGAAGTTTACCGCAAGCTCCGTCCATTTTATGGTCGACATAATCGTCCATCAGAGCAATTAATTCGGTTAACCATGGATCGTTTTCGCACTACGTTTACTCTATGTGATAATACGCATCCGCAGAGTCGTCGAACAGTGCGCACCGAAGAAACAATTGCCGCTGTGGAGCAAAATGTTGAAGAGGACCCGAATGAATCGATTCGTCACCGTGCACAGCAATTGGAGCTTTGTCCATCAACTTTATGGAAGATTTTGCGCAAAGATCTTGGCTTGCGACCTTACAAGATCCAGCTTGTGCAAGAATTAAAGCCGCGAGACCATGCAATGCGTCGTGATTTTGGTGTATGGGCCGAAAATGAGATTGATCTCGATGCTGATTTTCATCGCAAAATTTTGTTCAGTGATGAGGCTCATTTTTGGTTGAATGGCTACGTCAACAAGCAAAATTGCCGCATTTGGAGTGAAGAGAATCCACATGAGACCCTTGAGACGCCATTACATCCACAAAAACTGACTGTTTGGTGTGCTCTATGGGCTGGTGGAGTCATTGGGCCATACTTCTTCCGAAATAATGCTGGAGAGTCAGTTACCGTTAATGGAGACCGGTATAGAGCCATGATAACCGACTATTTTGTTCCCGAATTGGATGGCATGAATGTGGATGAGTTGTGGTTCCAACAAGACGGCGCTACATGCCACACAGCGCACGTCACAATCGATTTATTGAAGGAAACATTCGATGAGCGCATAATTTCGCGGAATGGACCTGTCAATTGGCCACCAAGATCGTGTGATTTGACACCATTGGATTATTTTCTTTGGGGATATGTGAAGTCGCTCGTCTACGCCAACAAACCAGAAACGTTAGGGGACTTGGAAGCCAACATTCGTGGCGTTATTGCCGACATACGGCCCCATATGCTCGAAAAAGTGGTTCAAAATTGGACCTGTAGAATTGGCTTTATTCGAGCCAGCCGCGGCGGCCACATGCCCGAAATCATATTTAAACATTAATGGCATAAAATTATCCTTCCAATAAAGCCAAATTGATGGACATTAAAACGATTTTCTTGTGTTTTATTTCAATTCGAAGCTCTATACCTCTAAAAAAAACACCCTTTATAAGAGCAAGTAGATATTTAAATATTTTTGCATAAAAAGCATTTTTTTAAAGAGTATTTCAATTCACTCGTTTTCGTTATTCATTGATTGGTTTGCCGACACCTACCTTACTCGTTTTTCGATATTATTGCGGAAAACTTCACGAAAATCATGCTGTGAACACGCACCGGATTGTACCATTTTTTGAACACGTTCCGACTTCAGAAAAACATCATGATAACTTTGAACTGCATTTTGAAACGCTTCATCGGCCATAATCTGCGTTTCACCTTTGAGGAAAGCCTAAGTACATCAGAAAATACATAAAAGTTATATTAGAGAGAGTATCATGTTTGTACAGATTCATATATAAAACCTAAATAATATTGTTTTTATTTATTTTGTTGATTGTTTCTATTTATGATGCTGTAGAAATAAATCGAATTTCAGCTTATAAAAATATATAAACATAAAAATATATAAACAAAAACTTAATTTCTCTTAAGTTAATACAAGGTGAGATGAAAAAATTGCAACCAACTTCATTTCTAAGCCGCTCGTCCCACAGCTGTCAGATGTATTCAAGTGACAGCTCATTATATTGTTTACAAGCCCACAAAAGCATTTTGGTGGGAATTTTTCAGAAAAAAAGTTATTCGTGATGGAATTCAAGCGTGATAGTGTGATTGCTTTTCATTTGACTGGAAAATCACAAGTGGCTATCGTTAGAGCCCTCCAGCATTTAAAAGTGAATAAATCTTTTGTGTCTCGTACCATTGCTCGTTACCGTGATACTGGCAGCGTAGCACCACGCCCAGGAAGTTGACGAAAAACAACAGCAACATCGGCAGAAATGGTTCGAAAAGTGAAGAAGCGACTTGAACGAAATCCGCGTCACAGTGGCCGAAAAATGGCTCGTGAGCTGAACATATCGCAATATGCCATTCGGCAAATATTGAAAAATGAGCAAGCTCTTACCGATGCACAAAAAAAAGTTAGACTCGAAAGAGCCAAAGAGTTGCTTCGCTTGGCCGAAAGTGGTGAACTTCCGAATATGGTTTTCTCCGACGAGAAACCATTCGTTATCCAGCAGTTTGTAAACAAACAAAATGATCGTGTTTACTTGCCAGAGAGATCAGCTGAAAATTTGCATCTTCGGTTGGCCACCAGAACTCAGAAGCCGGCCATGGTGATGGTTTGGGCCGCAATAACGGCTGATGGTCGCTCTCCGCTCGTATTCATCGATCGTGGGGCCAAAATAAATGCGCAAATCTATCGCGAAAATATTTTGGAGGGAGCTCTGAAGCCGTGGGCTTTCTAGACAATTTCGCTATTACCAAATGTAGGTATGGTTGTTCCAATAAATTTATCAAATATTCAGTATGTTTTCTTATACCAAGTTTTTCTTTAGTCCATACCAAATCTACATTTGTGAACTGTCACTTAATGGTGGCAATGTAGAAATTGTAATATAATATATAATAAAATATATATAATATAAAAAAAGGAGTTTTTACCTGAAATCGTTGCGTTATTGTCTCCAATTGATGTTTTGCAATTTTCGGTTGACGCTTCGTCATATCGGTCGGTTGCTTGGCATTAAAAGGATAAGTTATACAACGTGACACAAATACATACAATTGTATTCGACGTTTGCGTTCTTCCTCCTCACGTTCATGTTTTTCCTGCATAATATTATTTGTTTACAGAAAAAAGTTTGGATATTTAAAATTATTTCTTATTACTATAGGCAGAGAGGCAGGCGGCTGTACAACAGCGGCATGCATATGATGAAAAAATTAAATTTTCACGAAAATTATAACTAACCAGCAAGAGTTGTCTGTCTCCATTCAACATATTCAAGGTCAAAAGTCACTAAGCATGGAGTTTCGCTAGTAGGTATATTGCTTTCTCTTCGAACTGAGTTCAAAGTTCAAAAACTACTTTTTACAAACATATTGCTTACTTTATTCCAAATTTGATTTACATCAAGCATGGCTTTCCATATGTAAGCTTAGCATTATACTTTAAGTCTGACGCACCGTTTACATGATAAAAGGCCGATAAAGGTAAAACAGCGCTAGTGCTCAAAATATACTAAAAATATTAGATTTATTTTTAATCTTTAAACTTATAACCGGTGATTCATTTAGTGGTAATTTTTCAGTGAGAATCTCATGACAAATAACGTGTGAATCGTGTTTACAAATTATTCAGCTACATTACGAAAGTCAGCGTTCTATGAGTATCCACAGAATGCACATTTCACCATCACCATTGAAAAATTTGAAACCCCATTTTCATTTTTGCATAATACGCGATCAAAAAGTTCATTCATAGGCATAGTTACAGCATATTATTAAGGAAATATAGTGGCGGTAGCTGAGAGCATATGACCGTGATGAATCGTTTTAGTGCCATTTTCATCAGCTTGGCTTGTCGATGCAACAACTTAGCTTATTTTAGGTAAGAATTTTGGCTTAAAAACACAAAAAAAATCAACTTTCTGCCGACTCTTCGGTCTCTTGAAAACCTTGAAGAAGTGCGGCGAACATTTGAAAGAAATTATCTTTAAAAAATAAATTTGACATGATATTAAAGATTACGCGATAAAATTTAATTTTTTTATATTATTTTTTGTTTTTGAAAATTACTTCTAAATGAATCAAGTCTTAAAACTCTGTATTACATTATATTATCAATATCGGCCATATATCTAATACTTTTGTTTTATGTAGTTATAACTTTAGCTCAGGCCGAATTTCTACCAGCTAAATACGGAGCAACATAATAGCCAAAAAGTTTTCTTTTTGACCTTTACTTGCTAGTTTCCAAAGTTAATTTTGATAGTTAATTTTTCATGAAAATTCATCTTTTTATCTTACACATGCTAGTTTTGTACAGCTGTCTCTTGTGCTTTTAGATACATAGGTGCTTTTTCCCACGAGGAATTGGATTTTAGCATGCAAAAGCGACAATCGCTAATGAAAGATATTTTTTTTTGAAATGGCGCTTACTGATTTACCACCAGAGCAAATTCAAGATATGTAGTTCCATGTCAAGTTCATGTTAAGTCCGAGTCCAAGTAATTCAAAGTCAAATTCAATGTCTTAGTCTAAATCTAAGTCTTAGTCTAAGTTCAAGATGAACTTAAAATCTTGTTCTTGGTCTTAATCCTAGCCGAGGCATGTTAAGTGAAAGTCCATGTCCAAGTTCGAGTTAAGTAAGCAAATTCAAAACAAAAAAACAAATGTACAGGTAGTCCCCGATAGTCGATTAAGTCGTAAGTCAAGTTTCATAAAAAATAACTAAAGAAAAATATTACATACATACTGTACTACTAGTTCCAGCCATTTTTGGGATGATATAAAATTATTCACTTAAACAAACGTATTATTTGTACTGAAATAAATCGAATCCTTGTACATACTACTGTTTTTTTTTAAATTTTTTCTCATATACATATTTTAGGGACTCCCCGAAACTATTTTAAGCATTTTCTATGAAAAAAATTGAAAAAAAAAATTGGTCGTAAGTGCGAATAGTCGTAAGTCGGGGACTACCTGTATACGAAAGTAGGCAATTGAATTTGGTTTATTTAGAGCAAGAAATTGGAGTAGAAGAAATATCTTGAACATATTTTGAGTTACAGTGCGTTAAGCGAAGATTCTTAAGAGTAGGAATTACAAGTAAAGATTATTTCATCTGATGTACCAAATTGTGTGGAGTTGTTGCTCTTGCTACGTACAAGTAATTTCCAATACTTGCCCATTGCGGGCGAGCGTTAGGCACGTGGGTGCTATACACTGAGAACAGAGTATGCTCTCCTTCAAATAAATGAATTTGGTTGATACGATTCTTAAAATATTTATGAACTAACAAAACTTTTTGGTAGACGTTACAATGCCCTTAATTGAAAGCTACATGGTCCACTGAAGAGATTTAGTTGCGTTAAATAAACATAGGTTTGACATCATTCGCCATAAGGTTTGACGTCATTCGCAATTAACACGGAATCTATACAATCCTCAATATAGGTAAGCATCTTATGATTAGTATGTCACCGTTTACACGAGGAAAATCTTGAGAAAAAATTTTACTGTTTCTAGGCAAAACAAATTCACAAAAGAGAATAGACAAGAATTTGTCTGACCGAATTTCCTCGAGTAAACGTTAACTATGCAATTTGTGTTTTTATGATATTGCAAACACAAACGACATCCAATATGTGAAGATACTGGAAATATCGATTTATTTATGAATCGATAGTTTAAGACCATCACTTCTTACCACAAACTGATATTAAACCTTAAGTGGTCGGATGGGGTCAGAAAATTTAAAAAAAAATTTCAAGTATTTTACTATAGAAATTGTATTTAGAAGGAATATTTTCTTACTTTTAAAAAAAATATCAGCTAACAGTTTGAGTTCATAAGAGATAGTATGATAAATAATAATTATTTAAATCTTTGATTTCATAACTATAGTAGCAGCACCAGGGGAAGTTATGAAGACAAATCAAATAGCTTTGTATCAAAATTAATAAGAAACTAGTAAAGGTGTTATCTTCGGCCAGGCCGAAACTCACATACCCTACACTGCATTGAAAGTACTTTTTAAATAGATGTTAAAAAATGTTCAAGAGGTTGAATAAGTCGAAAATAATGTAAAAAGGTTCAAAAATGTTGAAAAGTGTTAAAAAAAAACTGAAAAAGTTGAAAATATATGAAAACCATTAAAGAAAGTTGAAATAAATTGACAAAGTCGAAACATATGAAAAATGCTGAAAAATTGATGAAAAAGTCGAAAGAATAAAGAAAATGTCGAATGAAATTGATGGGGAAATGTAAAAGATTGAAAATGTCAAAATAATAATTCCGCCCACTTTTGGTTCAATAAACAAACCAAACTTTAGCACAATAGCTTGTATCGTTTGCGATATGTGCCGTAATTATTCCTAAAACTTAGGGCGGTGACACACCCACTGATGCAATCCAGTCCAATTTTGATCCAGAAATAGCTTTTTATAAAAAAAACTTCTTACACCAAATTTCACTATGATTGCTCATATATTTCGATAGTTATGCAACAAAAGGTATTTTAATTGTATGGGAGCTGCCACGCCCACAGTTGCTATTTCGCTATTCATATGTACCTAATACCCAGTAAACTACTTATATGAAATTTCAGATCAATTGCTCCAATAGTTCACTTAAAATAGCACTTAGAGCTTTATTTTAATGAGGGAGGTGCACCGCCCACTGCTGCAATCTTGACAAGTTTCATTTAATTCCGAAGCATATAATAAGCGACAACTCTACACAAAATTTTATGAAGATTACTCTCATAGCACACTATCTATAGCATTAAACATATTTCGCTTATATGGGAGGTGCCACACCCACCGGCGCAATTGTGCCAAAATTTTGCAAGAAGACACCTTTTAGCAAGTGTATCCGCCTTATTAAATTTCATAACGATTGCGATGTTAGTTCTCTTTTTATAACGTTTATAAATATTGTAGGCTGTGCCACGCCCTTAAAAAAATTTTCCAGTGTATTGACGTAGCTTGTATTGTTGACTACATTCAGTGGTATCATCCCTAGAATTTTAATGAAAATCATATGTGCCAATTTGGAGTTATATGATATCCAATTTTTTAATTGCTAAGAAGTGCCACGCCCTTTATTACAATTCCGCCCACTTTATGCGAAATTAAAGATTCATAAGATCTGTATTCGTGTACCGAATTTCATCACAATATCTTACACGGTTTACGAGCTATGGCGTTATAAAAATTAAAATTTAGGGCTGTGACACGCCTCTTTAAGAGCCTTTGCAAACTTAAAACTTAGCCTAATCTTAATTTTGTTCTCAGCTTCACCAAATCACCAAGTTTCATCAAAATCGCAGCAACTTTTTTTCAAAATGGACTTGGGTATATTTACATAGAGTATGGGCGGAAGGCGTGGCCGTTAACCGATTTCGCCCATTATTATATGCTAGCAGCTTGCTAGAAGGTGTCTCCTGTGTGCCAAATTTCATTGAATTAGCTTGCTTAGTTTTCCCGTAAACTTGATTTCAACAGACAGACAGACAGACAGACAGATAGACGGACACAGCTATATCGACTCAGGTGGTGACGCTGATCAAGAATATATATACTTTTCAATACTTGCCACGCCCCTTTCTATGCGTTACAAACGGAATGACAAAGTGAATATACCCTCTGTGTAGGGTATAAAAAGGCCTTTGTAACGAAATTTGGTTTCATAATAACTTGCTAAAACAAAATATAAAATCATGATAAAGAGAACACATGTCTCTTATGTTTTCATATTGTAGCCACATAAGTCAGTTGAAAATATGACGTCTCATGTTTCCAGACACAAGTGAAGTGACCGGGTACATTATTCTCCATTGCTTGTCGCTATAGCTAGACAAAATTTGAGAAAGATATTTTTCGCCTTTGACATATAAGGAATATTATATATGGCAGGTAGCCTCATAGGTAGCACGCAGGACTATGAATCGCTGGAACATGGTTTCGAGACTACTTTTCAAATTTGTAAATCGTAAGTAAAAATTAAATTTGATAATAAAATAAAATGAAAATAATAAAGTCTTACAAGTTGCATAATAAATAAAAAATATAAATGGTCAATATAATCTCTAAGGCCGAAAGGTTTGAATAGCTCAGAAAGATATTTTACCGACAGTCTTGAAAGGAAACAAAGATGAAGAAATGTCTTTATACTTCATATGCCAAATGGCTCTTATAAGCTCATGTAAAAAATTTAAAAATAAAATATGTCGTCTTTCTAATTGTCTTTAAAAGGAAGAAGCTATAAATCCTTTTTTGCTGCTAGGGTTGTAATGCGAAAATGAAAAAATTAGAAAAATTCTCCATAATCACTAAATTAAAATAAAATAAATATTGAAAAATTTGAATTTTCGCATAAGTGAAATAAGATTGCACTAGAATTTAATGCATTTCCTAAGCATCTGCTATATTACTATCCCCCTATGTTCGATTTTTGTCAGTAGATCAGTTAATTACTGAACGCAAACTATGCAGCGACGCATTTTTACATCGGTGCACACCAGTGTTGGCATGTCACAAAAATTATTAAGTTTGAGAGACGGTCGTACGTCGTAAACTGTCACAAACGTCGCAATCTTCAGATTGACCGCGGCATGGCAGCGTTTGATAGAACTTATGTTTTAAAATCAGAGCCGGCTTCAAGGCCGCAAACACGTGTAGCTGAACGGGGCCTAGTGCGGTAAGGGGCCTCACGTGTCAGTACATATTTATAAAATGCTTTGAAACTGTTTTTGTAGCATCATAGACGTTAATTTTACTCTACGCTGATGATTTAAAAATTTTTAAAAGCATTCAGTCTAATCTTGATATTTGCTGTTTACAAAATGATTTAGATAGAGTCCAGAATTAGACTTCTGTCCTTTAATGTAAATAAGTGCTCATATCAGTGTCTACTTTTCCGTCCATATATCACTTGGATGGAGTTAACCTGGTTGGTAAAAATAAAATTTTGGAACAAGGGGTAATGTTTGATTCGGGGTTTATCTTTGTTGAACACCTTAATTACATTATTCCTAAAGTGTACTCTGTGCTAGCTTTTGTTAGGCGACATAGTTGTAACTTTAGTAATCCACATACATTGAAGGTTTTGTAAACGTCCTTTGTTAGATCTAGGCTAGAATATGCTGCGTTTATATGGAACCCTTTCTATGTTGTTCACTCAGCGCGTATTGAACGTATTCAAAAAAAGTTCCTAAAATTTGACTTACGGTCTCTAAATTTTATTGAATCAATACCATCTTATGGTGCTCGCTGTTTATTAATAAATTTAAAAACTTTGGAAGGACGGCGTAAGTTTCAGTCGCAAATTTTTCTTTATGATCTTATTAATGGCAACATTGACTGTAATGTTCTTTTAGAAAAAATCAGCATAAATGTACCTGCAAGGCATTTACGTAGTACCAGTTTCTTTTATGTTAAGGTTCATAGAACCAATTATGGCCTGAACGAGCCATTAAATAGAGCTTTAATTGACTTCAATAAATTTTGTTCAAATAATGGCTTAGACTTTTGCTTAAATAAAGTTATTTTTAAGAATAATATAATGAATTGTTATCCTTTATAATTATTTTTATCTGTTATTATTTAGTCTTTAAATTATTTTTTTTAAGATTTTTATGCTAGTTTGTAGGGATCTTGTGTCCATAGACGTTTGCCATGCATAAAGAAAAAATCGGCGACATATGATGATGAACAAAACTATTTGAGGCTGTATTAAAATAGAAAAATGAAAGCAGAGCTAAAGCAGCTATGTCAACGTTTACACTAGGAAACTCTTGAGAGAAAGTTTTCATGTTTGTATTCAAGAAGGGAAAAACGAAAGGGTGGTGTACAGAATTCGTTATCTGATATTATGCTTTGAATTTACGTTTGCTGTGGCCTGTTGACGCAATAATTGCTTTGAAATTTTCTTGAACAAAGAAATTCTAGTTTTCGTGTGTAAACGCAAAACAAATTCACAAAAGAGAATAGACAAGAATTTGTCTGACCGAATTTCCTCGTGTAAACGTTGACTATCAATAACTGTTGGTTCATTACTGTTTTTGTATATATTTTGGACTTTATTTCAATATTTGGGCACAGCACCAACTGAATGCATTGGGCCTTGCGTGACCATAAATTGGTTCTGCAAAATTCAAGCAATTATTTGAATATTTTAGGTTTGTGTCTACAGCTACTTGCAATGGAACTCAAAAATGAGCTGGTTCACGCATTTGTATGAAATGCGTAATGTGCTATCGCGTGTGCCTCTCAAAAAGTGTTACTAGAACAACCCTAAATGAATGAATTTCAACCATATAGATAGAGTGTATATTTTAAAAATTATGTGGATTGGTTTAATTTCTTTTTTGCTTATATTTTAGCTTGAGGCTTAAAATTAATTGTCCCATTATAAGAGCTTTCTAGCTCTAATCTTTGAGCGCGGATAGAGTTTTTGTCCGATTTCGTTTCAATTTTAGAAAAATCCACCATTCTAAAACGTAGAAAAAATCTACCTTAGGTGTCTAGATATAACGCTTTTGGTATTTTAGTTGTGTGGAAGGTGTCACTCACTGCTGTCAAACCACTTCCACATTTTCCATGTGGCTGGAAATGCGGACAAACTAAGCCCGAAAATTTTGAAAATAGTAGAAGTATGTTGAAAAACTCAAACAAAAAAAATTAAAGATGTTGAAAAATTTGGATACAGCTGAAAGAGGTTGAAAAAAAGTTCAATAAAGTTGAAAAAGTCGAAATCAATTGAAAGAGGTTGAAAAAGTCGAAAAAATATCAAAAATGTTGAAAATAGTTGAGAGAGGTTGAAACACATGAAAAAGGCTGAAAAAGTTGATTATAAAGAAGAAGTGTTGAAAAGCTTTAAAGAGATTGAAAAGTTCGTATAAGGTTGAAATATCTAAATAAATTGATTGGGGTTGAAATGTCGAAAATAAATGAATGAGGAAAATGTAGAAGGCATATGGAACATGTTGAAAAAAGTTGAATGAGGTTGAAAAAGTTTAAAATCGCTAATGAAGAAAGTTGGAACGGTTGAAAAAATATGGAAAAAATTGAATGAGATTGAATAAGACGGAAATTTTTGCAAAATATGGAAAAACCGAAAAAAAATGGAAAAAATGTCGAAAAAAATTGAAAGAAGTTGAAAAGAATGTTGAAACAGTTGGAAAAGGCCTAAAAGTCGATTACTTATGGAAAAAGACAAAAAGTGGCATATGGTTGAAAAAGTCGAAAAAAAATTAAAGAATATGAAAAAAGTTAACACAAAGCCGACAAACTATATAATATATTGAAAAAAATATTAAAAGAGGCTAAAAAAGTCAAAAAAATTTTCAAATATTCAAAACATATTTTACAAATTATTAACATGGGAGATACCACGCCCACCAATACACTCCCATTGTCTTTCATTTAATTTCAAAGCTAATGGTAACCGATATCTCTGTAGCAATACCGTATTTTGCTTGTATTGGAGTTGCCACGCCCACTGGTTCCATTGCACCCAATTTTAGCCAAAGATACCTTATTGCAAGAATATCTACCATATTAAATTTCAAATCGACTGAATTGGTAGTTCTCTTATTATAACGCTTATAAATATTGTGGAATGTGCCACGCCCTTCAAAGAGTTTCGCAAGTGTTGTGGCATAATGTTATGGTGACTGATTTTGGCGGTATCATCTTTAAAGTTTTTATGAAAATAGTAGGTGCCGTTTTCGAGTAATATTGAATCTGCGAGATTCTTTGGACAATTATTGATTGATTTTTTATAAAAATTCGGATAAATTCTTGTTTTCCATTGAAAAGTCATCACAACAGCACTATCTGTTCTCACTTCCACGAAAGGCCTTTTCAAAACCTGTTCATGGGAGACCTTTTTTTTTCATTCAACGATTGCCTTAACTTTCTCCCTTTTAAGCATGGCCTAGTTTTTCGGCTTTAGCTATAAAAAATAAACTATATTTTAAAGTAGTTATAAGGCCGGATCCTTCCCTAAGAATTCCATCTGATAGCGCCAATGATAATGAATCCAAATTCCCGTTTTAAAAAAGCACCTATTACAGCATTACAATCTTGAGACAAAATGATGTATATTATGGTGTTTATTTTGAAAGTTTTGTAAATGTATTTAACTTTTTTTTTTTTGGCCTATATTTTAGCTTGAGGTTAAAAATAAATGTCCCCAAATTTGAGCTTCCTAGCTCAAACCTGTAACCGGCGCGAACAAAGTTTGTTTCCGATTTCGTTGAAGTTTTACGAAAATACCGAAATACGAGAACGTAAAAAAAGTATACCTTTGGTGCCAAGATATAGCGTTTTAGCTATTTTGTTTTGGTTCAGCCTTATGGCTGAGAATTTGAACAAAATATCCCGAAGATGTTTTTTTTTTTAATATGCGGTCCCATTATTCGATATTATAGAATTGGGTTTGAAGAAAATTCTCCCAAAATTTCAGCTTCTTAAATCAAACCTGCAAACGGTTTCGTATATAGTATTATATATAAGTCCGCAAATTAACAAAAACCCCTCTACGGATGTATTCTGTTCGCATTTTCAGCCACACGCAAAATTTTGGCGTGGTTTGACAACAGTGGGTGGCACCTCCCAAACAACTTAAATACCTAAAACGATACATCTTGGGACGTAAGGCATAATTTTTCTACGTTTTTGCAAGTCGATGTTTTCGTAAAACTTCAACGAAATCGGACACATACTCTGTTCGCGCCGCTTACAGGTTTGAGCTAGGAAGCTCAAATTTTGGTACAATTATTTTTAAGCCTCAGGCTAAAATGTAGACAATAAAAATACATCTACAATATTTTCCAGAGAAACACCCTAATGTATATGTCAAACATATCATACTTACGTGAACATCTCCATCGTATTTATCGCTCGCTGCGGACGGAGACGGGGATATCGGTCGAGGTAATGAATTAGCTCTGGATGAGCCGACACTTTGGCTTAAAGTCTCTTGTGATACACCGCTAGATGGCGATAACGTACGATTGGAAAGTTGATTATTTACTTTAGCAAAATTTGAAGTTTCCAAATGATTATAATTATTGCAATTATTATTATTAACATTATTATTAGTATGACCAGGACCAGCACCAACACTACAACAATTACTATTGATACTGCTACTACTGCCGTTACTACTATTAATTGCGTTAATTTTTTTGTACAGTAAAATCCGCATTATTAAAGAAAAATGTCATTTTATTTAGAAAAACGAATCAGAAAAGGATCCGCATATGACGTCCGTTTCGGATCCGTTACAGATCCGACAAAGCGAACGATCCTTTCGTGTTTTCGAGAGGAATTTCATCCGACAACGGATCCGAATCGGATACGAAACGGAATCCGTTTCAGATAAATAGTCCGCAGGTGCGGATCCGTTTGGCACATTGGGTAATTTCTGTTATTGTTGTTACAATATTAGTAGTAGTAGCATTTTTATTAGCTGCAGCATGCAGTAACCTTTGATTGGCCGCTAGATGTTGTTGGTGTTGGTGTTGGTAATGCTGACGTTGATGAAGTTGTTGTTGTTGATATTGATACTGATATTGATGAGCATGTTGTTGTTGTTGTTGAAGTTGTTTATTTGGTTGTTGTTGAATAATGTTTCTACTATTGTGATTTTGGTGCATTTTGATAGATTTATTAAAGCAAATATATATTATATGCCATACCTTAATGCATGTATATTTACATATGTATATGCACATACATATTAGGGTAGGTCAAAAAAATCAAATATTTTTTTTTTGGATTCGACACACGAAAACTAGTTCCTAGGTACCTCTAGGAAGTACTTACCAAATCTGAGCTCTTAATATTAACGGGAAGATTATGCTCATCATAGTTTTCCATTTTTAAATTGGTCTCATATAAAAATGGTCATATCTTATCACCAATAGATTGTTAAGTCAGTTGCATTTATTGAAAAACTATTAAAATCAATATTCATTGGGATTCTACTGCAAATATCTTCTAAATGGTTAGAGTAATTGATTAACCACTCGAGACCTTTCTTGTAGAGCGCTCAATTTTCTATAGAAATAATTGAAGCTCATTGGACAATAATTATTTTTTAGTAAGTTACAAAATTCAAAACAAAAAATAATTTTCCTTAAAATACTTCAATCTTTGACCTTGAATATCTTTCAAATGGTAAGATTAATGAAAAAAGTGTTTGAGACCATTTTTGTAGAGCGTTTAATTTCCTATAAACTTTTATAATGCAATTGGTTTAACAATCTATTGGTGATAAGATATGACCATTTTTATATGAGACCAAATCAAAAATGGAAAACTATGATGAGCATAATCTTCCCGTTAATATTAAGAGCTCAGATTTGGTAAGTACTTCCTAGAGGTACCTAGGAACTAGTTTCTGTGTGTCGGATTCAAAAAAAAAACATTTTATTTATTTGACCCACCCAAATATATATATATGTATATATGTGTATATAATATATATATATAAATATATATGTATATGTACATTATTGCGATTTAAATCTTCGTTTTTTTTGCTCCGAACAGGTTTAATAGTAGCAGGTACACGAAAGAACAATTCTGGTGCAATTTGAGCTCATAACATAAATAATTACTAGTGGCTCGAGCTTCTTAGTTTTCCATACGTTTTTGTATGAGAAGAAATGTTTTTTGAGACATTTATCTCCATCTATAGTGAAAGAAAAATCTTGCACAAACGGGATCCATCTCATTAGAAATATCATAAAATTTTCTATCAAAATTTTTTCGTTAAGATAATATTTCGTTAGCTGATTAGCTTTCAGAGTTAAGGCATATTTCGAAGAATGAGAAAATTTATAATTTTTTTTTTTGTTTTTAAATGTTTTTTTTTGTAAGAAATTATATGCTCTCTTCGATGGTTCGTGTGAGATTTGTTTTCACGACACATACTCGAAACTGTCTAAAAAAGCATTATTTTCCATATAAATCGTATGGAAAACTAAAGAGCTCGAAGAGCCACCAGTAATTATTCATATTATGAGCTCAAATTGCACCAGAATTAAACCTATTTGAAGCAAAACTAAAAAAAAATTGAATCTCCCTAATGTATATATTTCGTTCCAAATGTAAAAATTTTGTAACCATCATTTTTGTGGTGGTATTTATACTTAAGTAATTGAGTTTTATTCGAATCGAATAGAGTTTTAATTTACATGAGGTTTTGACTTTTTTACATAAAACAAAAAAAAAATTGAAAAAGTACTTTAAACCGATTGTTTTTTTTTTTATTGGTATATCTTAAACGTAAAATTGCTAGACTTGAATGTAGATGAAATTAAAATAAAATCATTTGAGGAAATAGAGTGATCAGTTTTTTAATTGAAAATTTATTATACGAAGCTTACCGGCTTATAGTAGGTCTTTTGAGGTATGTAAAGAGCACAACCATTATGCAAACGCTTTAAATAAAATCAGAAATAATTGCTAAGCTGCGGGTGGCTAGAACTGAATATCACCTATCAGCTGCACTGATTCTGACGTATTTTATCAAAAGAAAAAAGAAATAAAGCTACTGTATACTAAAGATAATATGGTAAGTATCGTGATCGCAAAGAAAGTGCATGAAAATCGAAATATATCGAAAAAGTCAAATATGTAGTACGAAAAGGTGTCGACAAAAATTTAAAACTGTCGATTGGTATCAAGAGGTACTGATATTTATTGTAAGGCCAAAGTGTCGAATAGTATGAATCAGTACTAAAAATTGTTACAAAATTCTTAAAGTATCGAATAGAATATAAAAGCATCGAAAGAGTCCAACAGTTTGAGCACAATTACCTAAAAGCCAAAGTGTTTCGAGGGGCTCGATCAAATTTACAAAATTTAATATCGAAAAGTCGACATAAGCGTACGTAATCTTACAGCATCAAAAAAGTTCAATGGTGACGAAAAATCGATTACAGTTGAAAAGTATTGAGTGATATCGAAAATATTTATATCTAGTGCGATCTTGGTCAACGCAACCCCTCCATGTTCGCAACAAGTAGATTTCTTTCAATACAGACTCAGCATGGGCAACTTTTCAAACGAAACTTCGCTTATTGCAAGGTATGTCATTTGAATTCATTCTGTAGCGTTATTAATAACTAGAAATTGTTGATATTTTATGTATGCATACATACCATCCCTAGTATCAAAAAAAGGTTTTATTGCTCCTTTTACAGACTTTTTAAAGACAAGTATTAGACAACATATTATATTTATTAACTCTTTACAGAGCCATTTGGCGTATAAAGCATAATGACAATTTCTCGTCTTTGTTATCTTCCAAGAGACACGTTAAAGCATGTTTCTGAGCTGTTTAAAAGACACCTTAAGACACAAAAAAGAACTCCGCATGTCTTCTAAGTAATATGCAAATTGTAAGACTTTATTATATTCAATTTTATTTTACTATCATATATAATTATACCCTACACAGAGGGTATATTCAATTTGTCATTCCGTTTGTAACGCATAGAAGGGGGCGTGGTAGGTATAGAAAAGTACATATTCTTGATCAACGTCACCACCTGAGTCGATATAGCTGTGTCCGTCTGTCTGTCTGTGTGCCTGTCTGTTGAAATCAAGTTTACGGGAAAACTAAGCAAGCCAACTCAATGAAATTTGGCACACAGGTTACACCTTCTTGCAAGTTGCTAGCATATAAAAATTGGCGAAATCGGTTAAAGGCCACGCCTTCCGCCTACACTCTATTTTAATATACCCAAGTCCATTTTGAAAAAAGCTACTGCGATTTTGATGAAACTTGGTGATTTGGTGAAGATGAGAACAAAATTAAGACTAGGCTAGGTTCTAAGTTTGCAAAGGCTCTTAAAGGGGCGTGTCACAGCCCTAAATTTTAACTTTTATAACGCCATAGCTTGTAAACGGTGCACGATATTGTGATGAAATTTAGTACACGAATGCAGATCTTATAAATCCTGAATTGGGCATAAAGTGTGCGGAATTGTAAAAGTGGGCGTGGCACTTTTTAACAATTAAAAATTTGGATTTTGTATAACTCCAAATTGGCACATACGATTTTCATTAAAATTTTAGGGATGATACCACTGAAAGTAGCCAACAATACAAGCTACGTCAATGTACTGAAAAATTTATTTTAAGGGCGTGGCACAGCCTACAATATTTATAAACGATATAAAAAGAGAACTAACAACGCAATCGTTATGAAATTTAAAATGGCAAATATATACTCGCTACCCACCTTGTGCTGGTGGGTGTGGCACCCCCCATATAAGTGAAATACGTTTAATGCTATAGATAGTGTGCTATGAGAGAAATCTTCATAAAATTTTGTGTAGAGGTGTCGGTTATTATGAGCTTCGGAATTAAATGAAACTAGGCAAGATTGTATCAGTGGGCGTGGCGCCTCATCCCTCAACAGCATAAAGTTGTAAGTGCTATTTTAAGTGAACTATTGGAGCAATTGATCTGAAATTTGATGTAAGTGGTTTACTGGGTATTAGGTACATATGAATCAAAAGCTGGCGAAATAGCAACAGTGGGCGTGGCACCTCCCATACAACTAAAACACCTTAAGTGGCATAACTATCGAAATATATGTGCAATCATACTGAAATTTGGTGTAAGAGGTTTGTTTATGAAAAGCTATTTCTGGAATAAAATCGGACTGGATTGCACCATTGGGTGTGTCACCGCCCTAAATTTTAAGAATATTTACGGCACATATCGCAAACTATACAAGCTATTGTGCTAAAAATTGTTTTGTTTATTGAATCAAAAGTGAGCGGAATTGAAGAAGTGGGCGTGACATATATCGTGTTTTCCTCATCTATTCTATTTTTTTCAACATTTCCCATATTCTTTTGACATTTTCAACCTTTTACCTTTCCCCTTCAATTTCTATCGACATTTTCTTTATTCTTTCGACTTTTTCATCAATTTTTCAGCATTTTTCTTTCTTTCCTCACTGGTTTTAATATGTGGTCAGTATTTTCCAACACTTTTCTACATTTTTGAACCTTTTTACATCATTTTCGACTTATTCAATCTCTTTAACATTTTATTAACATTTATTTAAAAAGTACTTTCAATGAAGTGAAGGGTATATGAGTTTCGGCCTGGCCGAAGATAACACCTTTACTAGTTTTTTTTTTTTGGAAAGATGGTGAAGAGGTGCAGTACAGCTTCAAACAGGAAAATATGTTTCCACGTCTTACCAATTGCACCGATTTTTATGAAAAATAGTACAGAGATAGATTGAACCCTAAGAAAGGTTAGTAAAAGCTCTAACTGCCTTTAGTGGGAGTGTTATAGCTGAGACGCTACATCGAGTTTGATGAAATTCGGAAAGAAGATGAATTGATTCTTTATCAGAGATATTCGATCGGCGTAGCACGACCCAAACAGGAAAATACAATTCCACTGCTAAACTAATGGAACAATTTTGACGAAATTTATACATCTATATACATAGAGAAGGGATAGGGCAGCATGATATAATGACTTTTATTTTTGAGAGCGATGACATTAAATTAGGTAAATTCATTCTTAGAATTGATTGAAGGATAGCATATAAGAATATCAACAAAAAAAACAAACGATAATGTCACAGAGATATTTTGAGAAACTTTTTTTTTTTAATAAAAAAATTTGTGTTCCAACAAATTTATCTAACAATTTTTTGTAGAGCTAAATAAGTCTTAGACAAGAGGTTACCAGATTATTTTTTTGCTACCTGCAAGTAACTGCTTAAAGAAGAAATGGTAAAAAATGCTAACATAAGATGGACTCAAGGATCAACTTGCAACATAACTAGGCAAATCTGGCCGGAATGGGATGCTAAGCGTTCGTCAGAACTAATTTCTCGCACTAGACATAGTGTCTCATTGGCAGACATGCGAAGAGATTAGGTGCTAAGTTCTTTGACTTCTGTAGAAGTTGTGGAAATGTGGAGGAAGAGGAATATTTTAAACATTTTCTCTGCTCGCCACAAAACGCTTGGGTCGTTTTTTAGATGGAATTATTAACTTTTGTTCGACTTGGCTATCTCTGCATTATATCGTGGGAAAAATTATAGGAGAAATTAAGGCTATTTGTCGCGAATACTCATACAACAAAGTAAAATTGAGACGGACGTTTCAAGCTTTAAAAAGTCGGAGTCGATTACTTTTATTTGACTTTATAGCTATATTAAGGATTTAAATCCAAATAAAATTATCAAGGAAACAACGTTTTTCTTTTAAAAAAAAAAAAGGGGAGCTTCCTTATAACGAACTCCTGTGCAACGAAGCTCTCACTACTACGAACTGATTTCAAGTACACGCTTTTTCGTCCTTTTTTCAGTGTATTTTGATCTCTTACAACGAATTTCTATATAGCGAGTTTTTCTTTAAAACGTAGTAAAATTAAACTTTAATGAGTTTCTGATCTCCTTATAGCGAATATTTTAGATAATTTTCTGTTACGCATATCAATGAAAGTAAGCATATTAGAGGAATCCCCAAAAGATGAAAATAACGACAACAAAATAAGAAAAAAAGTTCCATTACTATTAGCAGTGTTCAGTGATAGAAGTGAAAATGTTGCAACGAAGTAGCCTTTCTCTCGAAAAAAAATTACTTATAATAAAAAAAGTTGAAGAAGACAGACGAAAAAGAAAGATATTGTCAACAATTTTAAATGATAACACAGCGATTTTAAAAAAGTAGAAGACGCGAAGTACACCACAAACGCAAATGGTTGGGAACCTGACTCTTTGAGGATGTTGATGAAGCGATGCTGAAATCTTCCCATCTCTGGTCCACTCATTAGACATAAGGCGGAGCAATTAGCTGATGCATTGGGACACGCCAAATTTCAAGTGACAGTAAGATGATTGCATAAATTTAAAAAACGAAATGATATAGTTCCAAAGGCCCTTTGTGGGTAAAGTCCTGATGCAGACGTATTTTTTTGAAAGATTCGCTATTTTTATTATTTAAAGTAAATCATTGATATCGAGCGTACATGGATAATAGAAAAAAAAAAAAACACTTGAATATTCTCACTACCTCATTTTTTAAAAATTCTAACAGCATATTTTAAGAATCCTCGAATGAATTTTTATATTTTAAATACCTTTGGCGTGGCATGTTCCAAATGACAAAGTTCAAAGAAAATTTCATATACAAATTTTCAGAGGGAATAGCTGACAAAAATATATGGGATAATATTCAATATTCAAATCCGTGTAATTACCAGGTTAAATTGTTCCATTTGTAGTCTCTGTCATGTTTGTTAAAAAGCATTGACCGATTTGTGAAATTTCACACAAAAATATCGGTTTCTGCTAAGACTGTACAATTCAATCAAAATATTGTTCATATATGGGATAAAACTACAAGCTGACAACAAGATTTAAATATCTATACATTCGATTGTTGGTCACATAAATTATCCCATGGATTAATGTAAAAAAAAAAGATTTTTCCTAAAAATGGCTCACATAAATTTTGAGATTGAAAAAATTAATTTTTGTTAAAAAAAATCGAGAAAAATATGGAGACATATTATTTAGCTCCCACCGTGATATAAGAGCAGTTTGGAATGCAAGAGAAGCGAGTCATTTTTTTTAAATTGAGTTAATTGAGGATGTGTGTGTAGCTCATTGATATTTCCATAATGATCTTCTTTAAATACTCAGAATTTTCAATATCAAAAAATAATGATTTTTAGCGATTTTTTCGATCAAAGCGAGGAGGTTTGTTACAATAACCCAAGCATAAGTCTTCCAGCACACCTGATAAAATAAATAAAACTAAAATCATAAAGGAAAAATTGTGGCTCACAAAGTTGTTTGCAAACGGGAATTGCATTAAATCTTTTGTGTTTGTAAAAAGATGCCACCGGGAAGGCTGTAAGGGTTCGTCACAACCCAAGCCTAAAATTCAGATCTGTTTAGTGTACGCAACACACACTAATATTTATAAATTCGCATTAAAAGTTTTGTAGATTTGAATTATATCGAAATGTTATTTTGAATTGAAGCCATATCTTAAAAAAAGGGGAAACTGGAATTGATAAAGATTTATTTGGACCCCTGAATTAATGTATGTAAATATTAATATGTCTCGTTATATTAAATTATAAAATCGGTTATTGGATATGCCATAATATCATTGTGGTAGTTCTTGTGCAGCATAATTAATAAACACTGAACTTTAAATCTTGTTTTACTCAAATATGAAACAGTAACGAAAAAGTGAAGTGATATCAAAAACAGTCAAAGAATCGATAAAAATGGTATCGAAAAATTGTGTAGAAGGCAAAAACTGTCAAAAAAGTATCGAAAAACAAAAAACCAATGGTATCGAAAATCAAAAGAATGTCCAAAAAGCCGAAAATTATCAAAAAAATAAATCAAATTCGAAGAGTGCGCAAGATTATCGGCAAACTCTTAAAGTATCGAAGAAGTCTGATATTGTCCACGACAACTATCAAAAATCTAGCCTTAAGTCAAAGAAATGCTCAAATGATATCGAAAAATAATTACATCAAATCAAATCGAATTGAAAAAATTAATTGAAGTCAAAAAGTGTCGAAAAGATTGAAACACTGATAAAAACCGGATAGTACCAAAAAGTCGAATGGTATCGTACAATTATGTAAAAAAAATGACATAAATCAATAAATGTCACATGATATATATATCGATATATCTGAAAAAGGTGTCGACAAAGTTAAATAGCAACAAATGGCGTCCATAAAAGCCGAATAATGTTTATTAGTATCGAAAAAATCGAAAAGCATGGAATTGTGCTGAAAAGCTGATACGATTCAGAAAATATTGAAAAGTATCGAAAAAGTTGCAAAAACTTCAAAAGTGTTGTTTGGTATCGAAAAGCTGATTAAGGTCGGGAATATCCAAAATTATTAAATGTTCTGATAAAATTCGAATAAACTCGTTTCATGGGAAATAGCTTCGAAAATTATCGACTAAGTCTAAAATAGTGTACGGCAACCTACACAGAAACATATCAATGTGTGCGGCGAACGTAATCTACCCAGTAGGCAAGTTCAGATTAAGGGCAAGATTAAGGCCTTGCCACCTCCTTTCAAGCTTACTTTCTTTTTTATATGAAACGTCCCGATAAAACAGGCGTTCTTTAGCAGGCCTGATAGAAATACTCTTCAAGCAGACCTTCCTACATCGCTTGCGTCAAGAGCCCTTCTAAGAGCGCTTACCGTAGAAGGGGTCACAGAAGTACTTTGAAAAAATTAAATCTTAAACGTCGTGAGACTCTTAGTTAAATGTTTTTTTTTTTATCTGCGTCAATCTCCCTTGCGTTGATATTTTTAATGTTTATTTTTTGGTGACGTTTTCTTAATTTATAATTTGACATTGAATACACAACACTCTACCACTTTAACATAACATGAAACAGAAGACCAACCTAGCAATATGCACACCGTTCCTTAATTCTAACCATTTATCTACTTTTGATGTCGTTTAAGTACAATGAAATAACAAAAAAGTAATGTCGAATCATAAAACATTGCAATACATGAAATAAAAAAATTCATGAAGTCCTTCTTTTTTGCCTTCTATTATGAGACCTTATAGCACTGCTGCTGTGGGAAGTCCTTATAGCACTGCTGCTGTGGGAAGGCCTTATGGCAGTACTGCTGTGGGAAGGCATAATAGCACGCCTGCCGTGGTAAGGCATAATAGCATTTCATGAGTATACACTCAATGGAGTGTAACTATTCTGCTAATTAAAATTTCACTACTTATAAAATTTACTTATTGTTAATATTGACAGATTGCAAATAAAAACAAAAATCATAATAAAAAAAAAATGAGCATTCATGTTTTTATTTGCATGAACATTTAGTTTTGAGAAAGCCTCATACAATCGGAGCAGTGCTAGCAGGCCTTCGCCGGGGAAGGTCTTGTTCATTTGCCTGCTGGGGAGTCATGACAAATCGATCTCGTAGCGTACACGACAAGTAAACATACACGCAGTCTCTGCTTGAGCTCTGCCGCAGTTGCCCTCGGGAGGCAAAATTATATAGAAAACTATATCCCAGAAGACGATCAAATTCAAATAAGTTGAAAAACGACGATTAAAACCGAAAATTATCGTAAAAGCCAATTGAAACCGATAAATTTCGAAAACTCGATGAAAGTGTGAACATCTCTTAGCATATCTAACGGCTCCTTCTGACTATATGTTTAATAATTTGTGTTTTCGTACATCGTTTTGTATGTCTTGATATACATATGTTCTGTAAAATGTAATTTTATTTATTTTATTGTGTTCAAACTTATGTGATTCACATGAAAAGATCTATGTGGAAGTGAAAAGCATTGATACAATGAATAATCGCCAACATGGTGTTTACCTTTTAAAATTGCATAGTATTGCAAAAACTTAATATATGTAAATGTGGAGCAGCAAATAGCTACTAAGAAGAATATAGCAAAGAAGAGCACGCCCAGGTTGGCAGCAAAGGGCTTAAATGAATGAGCCAAAACTTCACACCAATGAAAAACGCAATCCGTTCGTTTGATTTAGGAATGTGTCCTGCCCATCGTGTTATAAATCTTTTATTTATGATTAACGTTTTTTTTTTCTTAACAAAAAACAAGCATTTGCATCATTACCAGAGCTGGGCACTACCACACACGTAGCTGTCTTCAATGCTCTTCAATGCATTTGAAGTTGTGTCGTTGTGTGCTTTTCAAATCAAACTGAATTGATTTTTACGCTCACCGCTTTATATACGTATACGATATAATATTCTCTCTCTGCCGCAGTTGCACAAGTGCTACGATTTTTCCAGCCACGAATATTACCGATCGTAACGAGAGCACTCGGAAAATTCATCGATGAAAAGTAATATATATATTTGGTATGTTTCATCGACGCGATTGTTTTTTAATTTTTATCTATTTCCTGCATTCCTTCTAACTGTTGAATTTTGCCTAATAAAACGTTCACATTCCGTAGCCGAGCTGGCTAATGGGTCGCTTTTAAACTATTTTAGAAATGTTACAGGTTCAAATCTCAGTCGAATCAAGTTGTGTTATTCAAATCATTTTATAAATAAAAATTATTAGTAAAATTACTTAGATTAAAAATAATTATCTGATCGGGGATTTGAAGCCGCACGTTCTGCGTTCCCACCAAACGTTCTAACAACCGACATAAACATACATTTTTTCATGATTGTCAAAATTATTTGCTAAGTATTTTCTGCTATCGCTTTGAAAAAATTATTAACAGTTGTGGCTTGAGTTGTAAGCATTACAAATAGATTCGAACCGAATTTTAAAACAGTCATATGGTTTCTCATACATCAACTCATTTGTGGGATGAGATGAGATGTTTATATTGTCAGAGTTGACAGTTCATAAAAGTATTTACATGACTTGTCACATAGTCTGAACAGGTTTTAAGCTTAGACCGTACCAACTGATCATTCTATTTTTGGTTTTCTGTAATTGTTAAGTATAATGAATTGAATGAAAGGTTAAAATACTTATATGCTATTATCGGTTATGAATCTACGCAATTTCTTCAAAGAAAGAAAAATGTGTCTTAATGTTTATAAGAAATGACAGTGAAAATGGAACAAAACTAAAAAGTTCGTAAGTGAGTAAGTTGGGCAAAGGAGACGCAAAAACGAAAACAAAATAGATGGCAGCTATGGCTTTGAAATCTCACCTTGGTATGGCACTACTTGGTACTTCAAGGCTGCCGGACGTTTCACTACTACCGTGCAGATGTGCACCGAATTCCTTTCCGGCCGGCCCGTGCACCGGATAATGTGCACTGGCGCCTGCTGCACTGCTTGCGCCAGTGACACCGCTACCGCTGCCACTACCGCTACCACCGCTTTCGAAGGCACTTCCGTGTGCACCAGCGCCGTGCACCGCACTGGCACTCACATGATGTGGTGTACCGTGGTGCGCAGCAAATTCGCCATTGTGCTGTGCGGCACTTGCATCATTGCTGACTGTGGTTATTATCGAGTTTGGCTTAACCGTAGCAGCTGGCCGTCCTTTAAGTGCTGCTGTTGCAACTGGATCGTCGTCAGCTTCCTCTTCGCTGGAGCTGGGGTCGATCATTGCTCTGTTGGATGTGGTGCGTTACGGTACGATTTGCCTTAGTTATAGTACTTTTTTTATTTCAGCTCTTTCAATTGCAGTTATTGCCTTTTTCAGTCAGGGATGAATTTTCGTTTAGTTGCAAGCAAGACTGTAAAGAAAATTAAAAATGTATGTTGCAAGTGTTGATTTTCATAGCTTTATATATTTAAAAAATTGGAATTTAGGGGTTCTTGTTTTTCCTGTAGGATTTTAAGGCAAAAATGTTGAAATAAAATAAAATTTCAAACTTGAAATTGCTTGAAGTTTTATGCAATTGGAAATGAAAGAATTGATTTTGTGTTCAAACAAAGAATGTGCCATATGTGGAGTTCTCATACATTTTATGTTTGCATAGGACATCTTTTCCTCTCGAACGTATTTTTACTGCCACTGAAATATATGTGAAATAGAAAGTTCCAATCTGCTTATATCTACACTGAAGAGCATTGTGAGTGTAAAAATCAACATGGAGTACAGCTGCCTGGAGTTTCATGAACTCTTAGAGACACAAATTCTTCGCTAAATCGCCAGTCAGGAAAAATATTTGTTTATGCGATCACCACCAAGGACGAATCCAGGCGGTCAGTCAAGTACACTAGTGAACCACCGCGTTACACACATGACTAACAGATAGCACATATGTGTCGGTGTCGCGTCGCAATCAGTAACAGGTGGAAGTGTAGCTATTGCCTCCAAGTTGGTGACCTCTGGAAATAGCTCTCCAGTAATTTAAGTCTTGACCGTAGGGCTGGCTAGCATATCTAGAATTGGGGTGCTTATCGCTAAACCATGAGCGTCTGGTAATGGTTTGTGTCTCCCCTGAAATTCTTTCAGGCAGCAGTTCTCCCAATCCAAGGTGAAACAGCATATGCCGAAGATGAGCGGTGTGACATGCTTAACAAGGTAGCCGTCAGCAGGTTAATAAAGGTGTACCCGGGCGCGAGACTGGAAGCTGTTGAGAAAGAAGAAATTCCTACCAGACCCCGGGTTCACGCCTCCCAGTATCCCCTCGGGAGAGAACGCAGTTCTGCGAATGCTCCGACTGTGCAACCTCAAGCTTCTAATTCACAGCTGGAAGATTGGGAAGTTGGAACACCAGTCGGACCATCCATGCAGGTTATGGTTCTTCTTAAGAAGTAGACCGTGGAACCATTGGCGGCAACTTAGGAGGTTTCAACGGGCGGTTTCAACAAGGTGGCACTTAGGGTTTACCTTAAAGACGAAGATCTTGCCCCAAAAGAGGCTATCTCTACCTCAACGGAAACCGTAACCCAAACCTAGTAACTTTGATTTGGTTGCCTAGCGACAGTGGCAACGTCAGTAAAGTTTAGATAGTGAGTACCAATCCTGGGTTAAGACGAGAACGATTTTTGGCCAATAAGTTTGAGTTTCATATCCAATGTAAGGGAATGCTATTGAGAAGTGACACTGTTGTTTGTCTTGAAAGATGCTGAACTTTCTCACAACACTCTTCCTATTTGCTGGTATTATAAGATAGTGGTGTGGATTTTTGCATTGTTAACTCAGCCGGGCTATCATCAATTTTCTCTACAGAAAACAGTGGGGCCAATCTGTGAACTGACTTAATAGGCGCCACTCGTGACTTTGAATATAATAAATTCACTTAATGTCCTTTAGCGCTGAACTGATATATATGGCAGCACCATACGTCTTTTCTGAGCACATTTCTCTCTAGTGTGACATTTTTCAACACTGCCAGATCATTTTGAAATCGAGACCATAGTCGTTCTACTTCAAGACGCAGCTCAGTACCCCAATGAATTTTTAGTTGCCAGGAGCTGCTGTATCTGAATTTTCGCAACCAGCAGCACTGGCCCAATGAGTCCTTAAGGACCAAAATACTTGCCAAATCTGACGTCATGCTCCGTTTAGTTGTGATTGTTCGGTCTTGAATGTTGGCTCTTAGGCAGAATCAGTTCGATTTCGGTAGCCATAGCAGCCCTTAAATAGCCGGCATTCTGTGATTTGCCATTGTCTGCAACTAGTTGTTCTATGGCGGATCTGAGTACGACATATATTTCATAATTATTGGTCGACTCCTTTCGAGTTTTTCAACATCTCAACCTTTTTTCAACATTTTCCATATTTTATCGACGTTAACAGCCTTTTTCAAATGTTTTAAGATCCTTAAAATTTTTTTTTCAAAGTCGTTCAACTTTTCTCATAGTCTTTCAACTTTTTTCAACTTCTTTCAATATATATGTTTTTGCAACCTCTTCAACTTCTTTCCGATATTTTATCGTTTTTTTAGCCATTTCAACTCTTGGAACTTTCTTCCGCACTATCAAATTTTTTGAATATACTTTAAAAATTTCGGAAATTTACAACATTTCAAAACTTATTTAATATTTTTTCGACATATTCAACCTCCATAAATTTTTTTAATATTTTCCATATATTTTCGGATTTTGAACACTATCAACTTTGTTTATAAGTTACATATTTTTTCGACCTTTTTGAGCGATCTTAAACTATTTAATCCTCATTTAACTTTTAACAACATTTTCAATGTTTTTTTCAACATCTTTCAATTTATTTCGACTATTTCAAGCTTATTCAACTTTTCTCGAGTTTTTCAACCTCTTTTGCTATTTTCCATGATTTTTCGACTCTTTCAGCTTTTTTCATCTGCTTCAAAATTATTTCTACTACTGATTTCAACCTATTCCATTTTTTTCGACTGTTCCAATATTTTTCGGCTTTTTCAACGAATATCAATATTTTTTGACATTTTTGACGTTTTCAAGCCTTTCTCAAAATATTCAACAGATTTCAACATTTTCGATTCCAACCTTTTTCTACTACTTGTTTTCGACATATTTAACCTCATTATTTTTTTTTAACATTTTGCATATATTTTCGACTTTCCAACCTCAAAACGAAAAGCGGAATTATTGTCGGTCTCCTGGAACTATGTTAATTTATATATAATTTTAGCTCGTTTAGTAATATTAGAATAGATAACTAGTAAAGGTGTTATCTTCGGCCAGGCCGAAACTCACATGCCCTACACTGCATTGAAAGTAGCTTTTAAATAAATGTTAAAAAAATGTTGAAGAGGTTGAATAAGTCGAAAATAATGTAAAAAGATTCAAAAACTGAAGATGTTGAAAAAATATGAAAACCATTGCAGACAGTTGAAAGACATTGAATAAGTCGAAATATATGAAAAATGCTGAAAAATTGATGAAAAATTCGAAAGAATAAAGAAAATCGAATGTCGAATGAAATTGAAGGAGAAAGGTAAAAGATTGAAAATGCCAAAAGAATATGGGAAATGTTGAAAAAAATAGAATAGAAATGAAAAACACGAAATATGCCACGCCCAATTCTCCAATTTCGCCCACTTTTGGTTCAATAAACCAACCAAATTTTAGCACAATAGCCTGTATACTTTGCGATATGTGCCGTAAATATACCTAAATTTAGGGCAGTGACACACCCAATGGTGCAATCCAGTCCGATTTTATTCCAGAAATAGCTTTTCATAAACAAACCTCTTATTCCAAATTTCAGTATGATTGCACATATATTTCGATAGTTATGCCACTTAAGGTGTTTTAATTGTATGGGAGGTGCCACGCCCACTGTTGCAATCTTGTCATGTTTCATTTAATTTCAAAGCTAATAGTAACCGACACATCTACACAAAATTTTATGAAGATTACTCTCACATCACACTATCTATAGCATTAAACGTATTTTACTTATATAGGGGGTGCCACACCCGCCAGCACTATTGTGCCAAAATTTTGCAAGAAGACACCTTTTAGCGAGTATATCTGCCATATTCAATTTCATAACGATTGCGTTGTTAGTTCTCATTTTATAACGTTTATAAATATTATAGGCTTTGCCACGCCCTTAAAATAAATTTTTCAGTACATTGACGTAGCTTGTATTGTTGACTACTTTCAGTGGTATCATACCTAAAATTTTAATGAAAATCGTATGTGCCAATTTGGAGTTATACAAAATCCAAATTTTTAATTGTTAAAAAGTACCACGCCCAGTTTTACAATTCCGCCCACTTTATGCGCAATTCAAGAGTTATAAGATCTGTATTTGTGTACCAAATTTCATCACAATATCTTGCACGATTTAAGAGCTATGGTGTCATAAAAGTTAAAATTAAGCGCTGTGCCACACCCCTTTAAGAGCGTTTGCAAACTTAGAACCTAGCCTAGTCTTAATTTTGTTCTCATCTTCACCAAATCACCAAGTTTCATCAAAATCGCAGTAGCTTTTTTCAAAATGCACTTGGGTATATTAAAATAGAGTGTGGGCGGAAGGCGTGGCTGTGAACCGATTTCGCCCATTTTTATATGCTAGCAGCTTGCAAGAAGGTGTGACCTGTGTGCCAAATTTCATTGAATTAGAATTCTTAGATTTCGCGTAAACTTGATTTCAACAGACAGGCACACACACAGACAGACAGACGGACATAGCTGTATCGACTCAGTTGGTGACGCTGATCAAGAATATATGTACTTTTCCATACCTGCCACGCCCGTTTCTATGCGTAACAAACGGAATGACAAAGTGAATATACCCTCTGTGTAGGGTATAATTATCTATTATAATCGTTGGTGCGTCTATTTGTGATCGCGTAACTTCTGAAGGACTTGGCCGATTGAAGTCGTGTTTTTTTTAAATGCTTAAGCGGAAGGTCATTAGTAAAGTTCGGTTTGGAAATAGTTGGCAATGACAGACTACCATATCAAAACAAAGTCAAATTCATTATATGTATCTCATCGACTGATTGAGTATTCTAAAACGAAAAAAGACTACACAAGCTGATGATCGACTTTTAAAAAGGATTAGTCTTAAAAATCGCTTCAAAACGACTGTAGAAATTAGAAAAAGAGTTTGTTGAATGTGGAGGAATTGAAATTTCTCCAATGACTATGTGATGAAGGCTCCATGGCGATGGTTTGTCTGTACATCGTCCCGCTAAAAATTCTGTTTTGACCAATCAAATGTGTCGGAAACGCTTGGATTGGGCATAGCAGCACAAAATGTGGACTGTTTCTGATTGGCAGAACGTGACCTTTTCAGATGAATCAAAGTTCAATATATCCGGCTCCGATGGAGTTTTCGTGTGTCGGATCCAAAAAAAAATATTTGATTTTTTTGACCCACCCTAATGGGCATTGAAAAAATCGTTTGTCGTTCAATGTTGCACATTTCGCCAGATTGCACCGTTCGAAATACATGTGGGATTTTGTGAACAACGATTTCTATGCCTATAAGTCAGCATCGGCACATTTCGGTATTTTTTTTTCTTCTCAAATTTGAATAAGAACTGGTTACATGCGTTCAACGGTAAACTCTGGGGAAGCTTTCAGCATTTCGTATAATAGATTTGTTGTAGATAAGAGATTTTATGGCTTTTGTTATTTCTGCTTAAGAACGAATTAGCTGATCACCTGTGGTTGTCAATAGAGTTCCGTCTTTACTTTTGATTGGTCGATTTTGTCTGAATTTGCAACCATCTTGCAACTTATTTCGTAAACGACACGATGATATCTGATTTCTGCAGCTTGTTGAGCCTTAGAGGAGGCTGTTACTTCCTTATTGGGGACGTTATATATTTGTGCGGCGTCTTGTTCCTAAGCTCTTCTTCGCGCTTCATCTAATGCGCGTTTAGCAGGTAGCATTGCTCATCCAGGGTTTTTGATCCGTGGAATAAAGCCAATTATGGTCTTTCGCAGTAATAAATGATGACCTGATGTTTTGCCTTGTAGATTCAATTGAGCTCCAGCGGTTAGTATCGCCGAGTCTATTTTACTTCATCGACGAAGTTTTTCTAAAGGCAGCAATCCTTGAGCTTATAACATTTTTAAGCCGAACAGAAGCTACAACAAGGTGGTGATCTCAGTCGATGTCGTCGTTTCTCCTGACTGTCACGTCAAGGAGGTTATTTTTCTGTGGTCTCTTCATGCAGAAATTGTCTATCTGGTTTTCTGTTCGGTGATCAGGTTACTGTAGAACTGGGTTAAAAGTGCCGACAACATGTCAACTCATAACGTTCTTGGAAACGATTGGCTATAAAACGTATCTTTTATTGTTGTATCAGCGGCTTCAGTTCAGTATATTTTTAATACTGTCACGTTTCTAGCTCTGCCTTTAAAGTGAGCCCACATTATTCTTTCATTTATTGATTGCCAGTTTTTTAATGATTTTGCGACCCGTTTACTGAGAAAGAGTCCGATTTCATCATTTGATCAGAGTAAAGAAAATTTTCACCAGAGCTTATTGTGACTTCAGCTGAACCATTCAATATGACACATCAAAAAGTACTCCATAGTCACCTTGGTCAACTTGAAATTAATGACAAATGCTTATGGTTCCTGATATATTACAATCATTACTTTAGATTACTGAGCTTACATGGTCCTAAGGAAATTTAATTGTTATCGACGCAACACCCGTCAGTAATTTCTTGATAGAGCGAGAATTTCTTGAGACAAGTTATCTAAGAAAATCATTGCAGTCTCAGACTATTGAAAATGCAAAGCTGCATACTACGCTCTCGAATGATCAAAGTGATCCTCTATTGGACATTAATTTTTATCAGCTTTGTTAACTACATTGGCACGAACAGACCAAGTGAATGGATTACAAGAAAATTTTATACTCACAAAAGTTACATTCTAGAGATCAGTTGATTGCCAATAAAAGTGCATTCGGACTACAACATTGAATACTACATGGTGGCCGTTTAAAGTTAACCAAAGTAACGTATCGTACGTAACCACAGATAACACTTAAAACAAATTGGGCAATCTGTGAGTAATCTGTAGATTTCGAAGCAGAGCTCAGATTGTGTGAATGCTCTGATATTAATAGACAAAGAATTACACAGGTAACTGTGCTATCGTATAAATTTTGGAAAACTAAACCAAAACTTCTGCTTTAATGGGTACAAGTAAATACTGGACACCCGTAGAAATATTGCGGACATACTTTATTTGCATCAACTTGTAACTGGGTCTCTTGCTGCACCAGAGCTTCTTGATTATATACATTTTAATACTAATCAGAGAAGTACTCGTAACTCTAATCAATTATTTTATCAACCGGTTAGTAGAACAAATTATATGGCTACAGCTCCTTT
Organism: Meiosimyza decipiens; assembly: GCA_963680825.1. NCBI lineage: Eukaryota > Metazoa > Arthropoda > Insecta > Diptera > Lauxaniidae > Meiosimyza > Meiosimyza decipiens. Next base: position 4,600,040 of record OY804262.1, on the reverse strand, counting down.
TAATCGCATGACAAACCTTATTAACAGTTGCGATTTTTATAACATTAGCTTGTCAAAAGGTCAACTCAAGCTTAGATTGAAAACTAATTGTAGCTAAATTTGTAGCTTCAAAAAAAAAAAAAAAAAAAAAAAAAAACATAAAAAGGTCTAGATTATTACAAAATATTACGCGTAATTATGTATTGAATTGAATTGCCATTAGACTTATCGTAAGACATGACTTATACTCATCATGCTACATCGCACTTCGAGTTTCTAATTTGCTAATGCGAAATTGGTTAATGGTAATTTTAACCTTCATTTTATGAGTGCACTCGGTTTATTTTTTACAAAGAAAAGATATAACAGTTCATGTTTGTGTCACATGGCTGGCACTTTCTGAAAAGCTAACCAACTGAAACCTTTTATTTAACATATTCAACAGTACAGTAGTAGTATCATTACCCTTTACCACCTACCTCTCAGCACTATAAATCACTTCAATGCTTACAAGAAAGTTTACTTGTTCATATCGCACGGTATAAAATTAACGAACAATTTTTTTTGCAAAAGAATTTCAATGTAAGTCGGAGCTTCCTGCCTCGCAAACAAAAACCATATTACGATTAGCTTTCAAATAGGAGGGTACATAAGGAATAGGCTTGGGAATGAGTGGTTGGAAATTTGCAAAATGGCAAAATACACCAACACACAGATATTGAATATTGCTACAACACCACTAGCAAACATGTCAAGATCGTAACGCCTATTTTTATCCTGCCTCCTTCTCTTGAAGAGAGAGAGAGAGAGGTCATTAAACAAGTTGATCTAAATAAAGGACAAAAATCCAATCGAAGTGTTAAGCCTCCCAACCCAATCGTAAGAGCGAAACTACTTCTTCCCAATTTCGCAACCACTTGGCGAGAATGAACATCCTGATGAATGACTTGAAGGCTCACTTATTTAAATACCGAAAAAGCATAGCTTAAGAAAAAATAACGAGGAAATAGTCTTATCAGGTGTCATTTTATGATTGCTACAAAATAGTATTTGTTTCAACTAAAATATGATTTGGTAATTATTACCAAATATATAATCGATCCAATAATATTACTCAGTTCACTGTAATATGAGACATTTTTACATGTATAAAATATTTAATTTGCCTATATCAAATACACAATTTGTTAATTATTAACAAATAAATTGTTTTCTTAGTGTAATTCAATTATTCTGGTGGCAAAGAAGATAATAGAAAAAATCTTGTTTTTATACCCTACACAGAGGGTATATTCACTTTGTCATTTCGTTTGTAACGCATAGAAGGAGGCGGGGCAGGTATGGAAAAGTATATATATTCTTGATCAGCGTCACCATCTCAGTCGATATAGCTGTGTCTGTCTGTCTGTCTGTCTGTCTGTCTGTCTGTCTGTCTGTCTGTCTGTCTGTCTGTCTGTCTGTCTGTCTGTCTGTCTGTCTGTCTGTCTGTCTGTCTGTCTGTCTGTCTGTCTGTCTGTCTGTCTGTCTGTCTGTCTGTCTGTCTGTCTGTCTGTCTGTCTGTCTGTCTGTCTGTCTGTCTGTCTGTCTGTCTGTCTGTCTGTCTGTCTGTCTGTCTGTCTGTCTGTCTGTCTGTCTGTCTGTCTGTCTGTCTGTCTGTCTGTCTGTCTGTCTGTCTGTCTGTCTGTCTGTCTGTCTGTCTGTCTGTCTGTCTGTCTGTCTGTCTGTCTGTCTGTCTGTCTGTCTGTCTGTCTGTCTGTCTGTCTGTCTGTCTGTCTGTCTGTCTGTCTGTCTGTCTGTCTGTCTGTCTGTCTGTCTGTCTGTCTGTCTGTCTGTCTGTCTGTCTGTCTGTCTGTCTGTCTGTCTGTCTGTCTGTCTGTCTGTCTGTCTGTCTGTCTGTCTGTCTGTCTGTCTGTCTGTCTGTCTGTCTGTCTGTCTGTCTGTCTGTCTGTCTGTCTGTCTGTCTGTCTGTCTGTCTGTCTGTCTGTCTGTCTGTCTGTCTGTCTGTCTGTCTGTCTGTCTGTCTGTCTGTCTGTCTGTCTGTCTGTCTGTCTGTCTGTCTGTCTGTCTGTCTGTCTGTCTGTCTGTCTGTCTGTCTGTCTGTCTGTCTGTCTGTCTGTCTGTCTGTCTGTCTGTCTGTCTGTCTGTCTGTCTGTCTGTCTGTCTGTCTGTCTGTCTGTCTGTCTGTCTGTCTGCTACGTCAATGTACTGAAAAATTTCTTTTAAGGGCGTGGCACAGCCTACTATACTTATAAACGTTATAAAAATAGAACTAACAACGCAATCGCTATGAAATTTAATAAGGCGGATATACTTGCTAAAAGCTGTCTTCTTGCAAAATTTTGGCACAATTGGGCCGGTGGGTGTGGCATCTCCCATATAAGCGAAATACGTTTAATGCAATAGAAAGTATGCTATGAGAGTAATCTTCATAAAATTTTGTGTAGAGGTGTCGGTTACTATAAGCTTCAAAATTAAATGAAACTTGACAAGATTGCATCAGTGGGCGTGGCACCTCCCTCATTAACATTAAGTTATAAGTGCTATTTTAAATGAACTATTGGAGTAATTGATCTGAAATTTGATGTAAGTTGTTTAATGGGTATTAGGTACATATGAATCAAAAGCTGGCGAAATAGCAACAGTGGGCGTGGCACCCCCCATACAATTAAAATATCTTAAGTGGCATAACTATCGAAAAATATGAGCAATCATAGTGAAATTCGGTGTAAGAGGCTTTTTTATAAGCTATTTCTGGATCAAAATCGGACTGGGTTGCATCAGTGGGCGTGTCACCACCCTAAATTTTAGGAATAATTACGGCACATATCGCAAACTATACAAGCTATTGTGCTAAAATTTGGTTTGTTTATTGAACCTTTATTCTTTTGACATTTTCAACCTTTTACCTTTCCCCTTCACTTTCATTCGACATTTTCTTTATTCTTTCGACTTCTTCATCAATTTTTCAGAATTTTTCATACATTTCGACTTATTAAATTTCTTTCAACTTTCTTCAATGGTTTTCATATTTTTTCAGCATTTTCAGTATTTTCCAACACTTTGTAACATTTTTGAACCTTTTTACATTATTTTCGACTTATTCAACTTCTTCAACATTTTTTTAATATTTATTTAAAAAGTACTTTCAATGCAGTGTAGGGTATGTGAGTTTATTACTAGTTTTTTATTCCTTCATTTGTTTCTATATTTTTTTGATACATTTTTGGCACAAAAATCCAAGACTTATTAGCAGGATCCACACTTCGTATATCTACACAATCCGCAAGAGCTGATCGCCGAAACGGATAAAATATTGATATCGTTCGAAAAAAAATTTGCAGCTGTGGATTGAGAGCACTTGGAAAAATTTATGTTACTGTCTACCTTTTTTTGCTATAAATGAAGCTCAGCTTTTAGGAGTTCTGCTCCAAAAACTTCTTGTAACAATCAAAATTTTAATTTTTCAAGTCAAATCTGCCTATCCCACTTACTGGGGGCATTAAAACATGAATATAAGTTAAAACTGTTCGATGATTATCAAATATTGATTGTAGCTGATCAAAAATTATTTTCAAAATCTGTTGACCTTTTTCGATAGCTTTTTTTAACAAAATCGTTTTCGTATATTGTCTACTTTTTCACTAAATCGTTTTTGTATGGTGTATGTTATTCCTCACAAAATCGTTTTTATGGAGTGTCTGTCAAAATATTTTGTTGAGCTATATCCACTCCCTTCCTCCTCCCCTTAGATACGGCCCTGTGTACATACACATAGAAAACAGTGATAGCAAGGTTTGCAAAGTAGCATCATGAAAACGATTATTTACAAAATTTAAGTAACTGTAGAGCGCAGTTTCGTTTATAATTTTAATACTAGAAAACATAAAAAAAACTTAATAAATATAAGTGCTTGAATTGAGTCCCGAAAAAGGTGTGAAAAAAGTGAAAAAAAGTAAAAGATTAAAACAAGAATCATGCATTTTCATCAAACATTTTTCATGTGGGTGAAAATGCGAACAAAATAAATCCGAAAAGTTTTTTTTCGCGGTCCCATAATCCTATATTATAGCATCGGGTTTGAAGAAAATCCTCCCAAAATTTTAGCTTCCTAGATTAAACCTGGAAAAGGAGCAAATAGTGTGTTTCCTATTACAAACCGAATTACAAAGACATTTTCATAGGCATATGATGAGTCGGCTGTTTTACCATAGAAAAGCCTTACGAACAAAAATGATGACACTAGAAATCACAGTATGTTCGGTCTCCCACTAGTCTTCAATGCAAAGTTGAATTCTATTTAGCCTGCGATCACTGATCATAAGCTAAATTCAAATAAACTGTCATACTACGCACTTAATTTGATCAACGGAAGATCACCACGGTCTACGTCAAGCATTTTCTGATCGCAGAAGCTTATTAATGTGAATAATTATTATATGAAGATTCTCATGAATAACTTCATAATGACACAGACAATGATAATGCCTCTCTAATTGGAACAGTTTTTTTGACTATCATTTCAATCATACAGCTCACTGGGAAGGTTTCTTGAAAGAAAATTTTAAAGAAAAAAGACTACAACAGTCCCACGAATAGGTCTTGCTTTCAACAAATGAGCCGCTTTCTTTGAAAATGGCGTAAGTGTATTTTATTTTATATGTAGATATTTAAGGTTTTGCAATCTTCCCAATGTGCACAAAAACGGATGCGGATCCGTAACGGATCCGAAACGGAGCTCAAAAACGAAAAAAAAAACCGGAATCCGCTTTATCGTATCCGTAACGGATCCGAAACAGACCTCAAAAACGGAAAAAAACCGGAATCCGCTTTTTCGTATCTGTAACGGATCCGTTACGGACACGAAAAACGAATCCGAAACGGATCCGTATATGACGTCCGTTTCGGATTCGTTACGGATACGAAAAAGCGGATTCCAGTTTTTTTCCGTTTATTATGTCCGTTTCGGATCCGTTACGGACACGAAAAACGAATCCGAAACGGATCCGTATATGACGTCCGTTTCGGACAGTAGCATTCTGAACAGTCTTTACACTCAATAAAGGAGCTTTTGACCAGTAACCTTTAGTTGTTACCGCTGCATGAAAACCTGACAGTAATTGTATACCCAAGTTTCAAAAGCGCTTCAAAGTTCATCGATCTAATTCAAAATTTGATTCGTTCTTACGAACGGCTTGTGAGCTTCTGTTTTTAACTTCATCAGTTCTAAAGTGCCACAGACAGATTTCAGGTCATCAGTCCTAATGAATTATTATTGGCTAACGTCATCTTTTGTCAGAATATTCACAGCTATGATAGCGTTATAGTGCTATAAAGCACTATCTGAAGAAGTGGCCATCAAATCGTTTACGCATCACAATACTTGCTATCTACTACTTCAATCCGAAAACAATAAGGTTAGACTATTTCATGTTATTCTAGGTGGGTTTATTTGAAAATTGATCATTTTTAATATTTTAAACTAATTTTTTAAAAAAGATTCAAATTTAAAGTGCATGACTAAAAAACTTGTTTTATTTGAATAGACTGGACTATAATATCGGACAAATAAACTTTTTATTGTACAGGTAAGTCACAATGTAAAAACATTGCAAACATTAGGCATTCTCGTGATTCGTTATGGGATATAGCCACTTACATCATATTTTAATAATATATTAGTCACCCTAATCGGAAATTACTGGAAGCTCTACGTAGATTGACAAGGCCGTATCCAGGATTTTATTTCGGGGGGAGAGAGATCAAAGCATACTCTTTTCTCAGTGTAGATTGTCTGGAAGTGCTGCAGAAAGTAATCACAAAATATTAAAGCTGAATTTGAAAACGTGTGAACAAGGCCGTATCCAGGATTTTATTTCGGGGGGGGTTTTGGATTTGAAATCGATTTAAGGTAGTGTATATTCTTTGCAAATTCGTTTCTATATAGTGTTCCTCAAAATATTTCGGGGTGTTTTATCCCCTAGCACCCCCCCCGCCCCCCTAGATACGGCCCTGTAGATTGTGATACTTAGCGCTCGGTCTGTTATGTTCTATAACAGTGATAGCATTTGGGTTATGTGGAAACGTACTGGATTTAGACTTAAAATATGCTTGTTGGAGGGCGCATGTAGTTTTTGCCATGAACAGCAAAAATAATTTAAAAAAAAGGTAATTTAAAACAATAACATAATACCCATATTGAGATCTTATTTATTCGGATTACTAGCTGACCCGGCAAACGTTGTTCTGCCCTCCCTGTTCATGTCACTATCTTCAGCTCCCTATCCCTATCCTGTTTCTCATTAAAAGGGTTAAACTAACTTTGCTATACTGTTTGTTTTTAAGAGGGTACAACTAACCTATCTCAATATTTCGGTTTTTTGTAATTTTTGGACCACCCCTTATATTTAGGGAGATGTAAAATAGATGTTGTTCGATTCTCAACCCTAGCCGATATGTACGCTAAGATTCACGAAAATCGGTCGAGCTGTTTCGGAGGAGTTCAATTTCGCACCCCGTGACACGAGATTTTTATATATGAGATTATTTTATTTTGTGTTACAACGAATTCTGGCTCATTCTCAAGTCTATACTAAAAACAAAAAGGTAATTATTATAAATATTCCAAGTGTATTGAAAACTCGTGCTTTATGTTGAATATACTAAATATAAAACCAATGACAATCCAGTACAAATGTACCGATCACTACAAGTTCTAAAAGCTTTAGAATTTTTCATTTGAATATTACCTTTAATTTACATAAAACGATGATCGGCCTTTCTTTCGTATTATAAGATTGTTTGTTGCACGATTTTGTTGCTTTTGTTGAAGTTATTCACCTTTTTGGACTGAAACTTTTATCATTATTTTACTTGTTTTATTAATAATTTTATATACAGAACACTTTTTTAAATATATTCACTTCGACACTCTTTTTCATTTGATTATTGTCTTTAAAGACGGTTTGCGTTTAAGCACAACACTTTAAAAGCTTTTCCTCAACCTATGTCGGACCATAGTTGTTTACCTTAAAGGTGTTAAAGACACAAAAAATTTTAAAGAAGTGATCTACAGATGTGTGCTAACCTATATGGAAATTAACGAATTCGGCTTTGGACCCCCAAAAAACGTAGCTGAGCAACACACAAGGACGTAATAAGAGATGTTAAAAATAGCTTGATACAAAATATGATGTGGTAGGCCAAATGGTAACCGAAATCTACAGAAGACATTAGAACTTAAACTCAGATCAAAAAAGTCAGCTGGTAAATTAACATTTGGGCAGCGCCATCTAGTGTACTTTATGGAAATCAAATGACAGAGATATCGAAAACGGAATACCTGTTTTAGCAAAATAAAAATTGCGTTGAAAATTTACTGAAAAAGCTTTCAAACTGACTGTTACCGGTGAACTTTTTTTTAATGATATGCCGTAGTACACATGAAAACAAAAGTATGCTGCAAAACTGCAAAATAAGTATCTGCTGGAGTAATTTTGCTAATTAAACAGACTTAAGTCAAACCCGCCTCAACAAAAAAAAAAAAAAAAAAAAAAAAAAAAAAAAAAAAAAAAAAAAGTTAATACAAGCTCTCACGTGTTAACTTAATGATATTTCGTTATAATAAAAGATAATTTCAGTATGAATAAAATCAAGACTTTTTAAAAAAGTTGAATAAGTAGAAAAACGTTGAAAAAACCTTAATAAAATTTTGAAAAAATTCGAAACATTACTTCATAAGGCGAATAAATAATGAATGGGTCGAAAAATGTTAAAAAGCCGAAAAATTTTGCAGAAATCGAAAATATGAGTGAAATAGATACATAGTGAAGAAAGTCGAAAAAACTTTTGAGAACTTGTAAAGCGTTAATTAAAGGTTGAGAAAGTCCGAAACTGTGGAAAAGTTGTATAAATTATAAAAATTTTAAAGATTTCGAAAAATGAAGTACTGTAAAATTCGAAATACGTTGGAAAACTCGTAAGGTGTTGTAGAAGTCTAAAAGTTTACAAGTCTAAAATAAAGTCAGTTTAGAAGACAACGAGCATTAAAAATTGAATATGTGGCAAATTTTATATGGGTTTGATGGTCCAAAATCTCGAAATCCTCATTGCAATTTTTTTAGCGCTAGTAAATATACATTAGGCTACATCTGAGCAAATCCTGTATGTAAGCCCTAATCTTTTACAAAAAGGTGCTTATTATCAAATTTATTATTTATTTAAAAGTTTTATTTACGATAGCATCCTAAATCGGAATTATTTATGTTATGTGCAACCAGTATGGTTGATCATAAATAGAATATTGCTCAGAACTTAAGGACATATCTTTTCCATTACGACAAAATTACGTGTTTCATTGAAACTTTTTTTTTTTTTATCAAATTGATTTTATTTTACTGCACTACACTTTTTCATTGTATTTTTCAAACTTTTATTTCACATTTTATTCCTTCATTATAATTCTTGCATGCGTTTATTGTAACAATTTTTTGATTTAATATTTAGTTTATAACTTTATGTAACCACGTAATCCAATAAAATTACAAAATATGCTGAGAGCTGGTTGTCAAAAAATATCGATTCAATAAAGAAAAAAAAAACTCCGTAATATTTCAGATTTTCGCAAAAAAAAGGGGTTTTACCCAGTAAATATATTCGGGCGTGCGTGCCTTGCAGAGAAAACAGGTTTCTTCCACTAACTGAACTAATTTTTAAACATAACATCAGCCAAACTTGGTGGTAGTTGCTTAAGTGGTGGTGAATATGTAAATGTTGCATGGTGGATTCAAATCAAATTCATGTAAAATACCCCTATCACCGCTTCAAGTAAAACCTACCATGTCCGCAGTTCACATGAATGTATAAGCAAGCAAGCCTTGAAATAGCAATACAACAAAAAAAAACCCTCCACCCATACACAAACTGTAATCTAGGAAAGCAGAGTTGCCAGGCACATATCATGGCTAGAATGTTTGTATCGTAATTCGGATGGTTACATTATGTAAAACAAGTACACTATCGACTTTTTCAACATTATTCGAAACTAAAATTGTTGATTTCGCTGCAGATAGATGGAAAAGTAAAATTGATTTCAAAACTTTTGATTTTTACTTTGACCTAAGACATTGCGGAACATTAACTTTTTCGATATCTTTCGACTTTGCGATATATGTATGTATGTTGTATGGACTTTTAAGACAATATACAGAATGCTGTCTACTTAGTAGACAAATTATGAATTTTTAACATCCTTTGATTTCTAAACAACTAAAATCGAACCAAGTTATTTAGTTATTTCCAACAATTTAAGAAATTTTAGATCATTTCGTTGCTTTGAAAAGTGTGGTTTTAATTAAATGTGCTTGTGAAAAGTTGAACAACTAATTTTCTAGTCCAGTCAAAATTAAGTTAAAATTTTATAACCGTTCTCAAAATTTTTTAGTTGAAAAAAACATTTTTGCTTATTTTCTTACAGTTTTCAACTTTTTAGTATAATTTTTATACCCTACACGGAGGGTATATTCACTTTGTCATTCCGTTTGTAACGCATATAAGGAGGCGTGGCAGGTATGGAGTCGATATCCGTTTGTCTGTCTGTCTGTCTGTCTGTCTGTCTGTCTGTCTGTCTGTCTGTCTGTCTGTCTGTCTGTCTGTCTGTCTGTCTGTCTGTCTGTCTGTCTGTCTGTCTGTCTGTCTGTCTGTCTGTCTGTCTGTCTGTCTGTCTGTCTGTCTGTCTGTCTGTCTGTCTGTCTGTCTGTCTGTCTGTCTGTCTGTCTGTCTGTCTGTCTGTCTGTCTGTCTGTCTGTCTGTCTGTCTGTCTGTCTGTCTGTCTGTCTGTCTGTCTGTCTGTCTGTCTGTCTGTCTGTCTGTCTGTCTGTCTGTCTGTCTGTCTGTCTGTCTGTCTGTCTGTCTGTCTGTCTGTCTGTCTGTCTGTCTGTCTGTCTGTCTGTCTGTCTGTCTGTCTGTCTGTCTGTCTGTCTGTCTGTCTGTCTGTCTGTCTGTCTGTCTGTCTGTCTGTCTGTCTGTCTGTCTGTCTGTCTGTCTGTCTGTCTGTCTGTCTGTCTGTCTGTCTGTCTGTCTGTCTGTCTGTCTGTCTGTCTGTCTGTCTGTCTGTCTGTCTGTCTGTCTGTCTGTCTGTCTGTCTGTCTGTCTGTCTGTCTGTCTGTCTGTCTGTCTGTCTGTCTGTCTGTCTGTCTGTCTGTCTGTCTGTCTGTCTGTCTGTCTGTCTGTCTGTCTGTCTGTCTGTCTGTCTGTCTGTCTGTCTGTCTGTCTGTCTGTCTGTCTGTCTGTCTGTCTGTCTGTCTGTCTGTCTGTCTGTCTGTCTGTCTGTCTGTCTGTCTGTCTGTCTGTCTGTCTGTCTGTCTGTCTGTCTGTCTGTCTGTCTGTCTGTCTGTCTGTCTGTCTGTCTGTCTGTCTGTCTGTCTGTCTGTCTGTCTGTCTGTCTGTCTGTCTGTCTGTCTGTCTGTCTGTCTGTCTGTCTGTCTGTCTGTCTGTCTGTCTGTCTGTCTGTCTGTCTGTCTGTCTGTCTGTCTGTCTGTCTGTCTGTCTGTCTGTCTGTCTGTCTGTCTGTCTGTCTGTCTGTCTGTCTGTCTGTCTGTCTGTCTGTCTGTCTGTCTGTCTGTCTGTCTGTCTGTCTGTCTGTCTGTCTGTCTGTCTGTCTGTCTGTCTGTCTGTCTGTCTGTCTGTCTGTCTGTCTGTCTGTCTGTCTGTCTGTCTGTCTGTCTGTCTGTCTGTCTGTCTGTCTGTCTGTCTGTCTGTCTGTCTGTCTGTCTGTCTGTCTGTCTGTCTGTCTGTCTGTCTGTCTGTCTGTCTGTCTGTCTGTCTGTCTGTCTGTCTGTCTGTCTGTCTGTCTGTCTGTCTGTCTGTCTGTCTGTCTGTCTGTCTGTCTGTCTGTCTGTCTGTCTGTCTGTCTGTCTGTCTGTCTGTCTGTCTGTCTGTCTGTCTGTCTGTCTGTCTGTCTGTCTGTCTGTCTGTCTGTCTGTCTGTCTGTCTGTCTGTCTGTCTGTCTGTCTGTCTGTCTGTCTGTCTGTCTGTCTGTCTGTCTGTCTGTCTGTCTGTCTGTCTGTCTGTCTGTCTGTCTGTCTGTCTGTCTGTCTGTCTGTCTGTCTGTCTGTCTGTCTGTCTGTCTGTCTGTCTGTCTGTCTGTCTGTCTGTCTGTCTGTCTGTCTGTCTGTCTGTCTGTCTGTCTGTCTGTCTGTCTGTCTGTCTGTCTGTCTGTCTGTCTGTCTGTCTGTCTGTCTGTCTGTCTGTCTGTCTGTCTGTCTGTCTGTCTGTCTGTCTGTCTGTCTGTCTGTCTGTCTGTCTGTCTGTCTGTCTGTCTGTCTGTCTGTCTGTCTGTCTGTCTGTCTGTCTGTCTGTCTGTCTGTCTGTCTGTCTGTCTGTCTGTCTGTCTGTCTGTCTGTCTGTCTGTCTGTCTGTCTGTCTGTCTGTCTGTCTGTCTGTCTGTCTGTCTGTCTGTCTGTCTGTCTGTCTGTCTGTCTGTCTGTCTGTCTGTCTGTCTGTCTGTCTGTCTGTCTGTCTGTCTGTCTGTCTGTCTGTCTGTCTGTCTGTCTGTTGAAATAGAGTTTACGAGAAAACTAAGCAAGCTAATTCAATGAAATTTGGCACACAGCTCACATCTTCTTGCAAGCTGCTAGCATATAAAAATGGGCGAAATCGGTTAACGGCCACGCCTTCCGCCCATACTCTATGTAAATATACCCAAGTCCATTTTGAAAAAAAGTTTCTGCGATTTTGATGAAACTTGCTGATTTAGTGAAGACAAGAACAAAATTAGGATCAGGCTAGGTTTTAAGTTTGCAAGGGCTCTTAAAGGGGCGTGGCACAGCCCTAAATTTTATCTTTCATAGCGCCATAGCTCGTAAACCGTGCAAGATATTGTGATGAAATTTGGTACACGAATGCAGATCTTATAAATCTTGAATTGCGCAAAATGGGCAGAATTGTAAAAGTGGGCGTGGCATTTTTTAGCAATTGAAAATTTGGATTTAGTATATCTCCAAATTGCCACATAAGATTTTCATAAAAATTTTAGGGATGATACCACTAAAAGTAGTCATCAATACCAGTTTCGTTAATATTCTGGAAAATTTCGTTGAAGGGCGTGGCACAGCCCACAATATTTATAAACGTTATAAGAAGAGAACTAACAACGCAATCGATATGAAATTTAATATGGCAGATATACTCGCTAAAAGGTGTCTTCTTGCAAAATTTTGGTACAATAGTGCCGGTGGGTGTGGCACCTCCCATATAAGCAAAATACGTTTAATGCTATAGATAGTGTGCTATGAGAGTAATCTTCATAAAATTTTGAGCGGAGGTGTCGGTTACTATAAGCTTTGAAATCAAATGAAACATTACAAGATTGCATCAGTGGGCGTGGCACTTCCCTCAATAACATAAGGTTATAAGTGTTATTTTAAGTGAACTATTGGAGCAATTGATCTGAAATTTGATGTAAGTGGTTTACTGGGTATTAGGTACATATGAATTAAAAGCTGGCGAAATAGCACCAGTGGGCGTGGCATCTCTCATACAATTAAAGTGCCTTAAGTGGCATAACTGTCGAAATATATGAGCAATCATACTGAAATTTGGTGTAAGAGGTTTGTGTATGGAAGGCTATTTTTGGATCAAAATCGGACTGTATTGTACCAGTGGGTATGTCACCGCCCTAAATTTTAAGAATAATTACGGCACATATCGCAAACTATACAAGCTATTGTGCTAAAATTTGGTTTGTGCATGTCAATCACGAATATCATTTATTCAAGCAAAAGAGGGCGGAATTGGAGAAGTGGGCGTGACATATTTCGTGTTTTACATTTCTATTCTATTTTTTTCAATATTTCCTTTATTTTTTCGACATTTTCAACCTTTTACCTGTTCCCATTTATTTTCATTCGACATTTTCTTCGATTTTTTTATTAATTTTTCAGCATTTTTCAGATTTTTCGACTTATTCAATTTCTTTCAACTTTTTTCAATGGTTTTTATATATTTTCAGCATTTTCAGTTTTTTCTAACACTTTTCAATATTTTTGAACCTTTTTACATTATTTTCGACTTATTCAACTTCTTCAACATTTTTTTAACATCTATTTAAAAAGCACTTTTAATGCAGTGTAGGGTATGTGACTTTTGGCCTGGCCGAAGGTAACTCCTTTACTAGTTTAATAGTTGAAATGAATACATATTTACTGATTTCAACCTGAAAGATGAATATTTCGACGCCAAAGTCAATTTTTCCAACTTTTTAGTTAAATTCATAAAAATTCGACTCCAAAAATGATTTTTTAAGTATAAAAACTAAACTTCATAGATGAAAAAGCTTTACATTTTTGTTGAAAAACTTATTGTTTTCTGATTCGTTATTACTTTTTTGTTTTCAAAATTGTATATATACGACATCAAACGTAGATTCTTAGTAAGCGTCTTTGTGAATGTTGTCAGGCTGGCTATCTGGCGCCTGTGCGTGACGCACTAGCGCAGTTGATAAGAGACTTGGAAATATTTTGAGCCATATATATATGGAAACTAAAATTCATCCGATTTGGACGAAAGTGATGATGTGATGTTAATCGAGGGGTCCTAGAAACGGGCAGTAAAATGAGTGACCAAGAAAAAGTTTTGTCCAAGAAAAAGCGAAGATGCCATATGAAACAGCGCTCATAATATGAATGGATATCTAAAGCAATGTTTTCAAGTTTCTGTGTATTTTTTTCAACTATTTCGGACAGAAAATTCAGTTTTTAATTACATTTTCAACCGACAAAGTTTAAATTTTTAACGGGTGAAGTTGAGCATGCCTTATATACAACGTTTTCAATCTGAATAAGTCAAAAATTTTAACTTTTTTGGAAAAAATGTATATGTCAACTTAAAAAGTGGAAAAATTATGTAAGAAATTTAGTTACACTACCTTAGTGAACTCCCTCAGAATGGGTTTTAATTTTTTTAAGTGCAGGAGAGGTGCCACACCATCTTGTCAAAATGCACGCTTTTTTTGTGTGTTGTGCTAGTTTGAATCGTTTAATGAACTTGTGTGAAATTTTATGGCATTGCGTTTAGTAACTGCACTGCAATAGTGTCTTAAAAGTTTTATCTGTGTACGCGGTAGGCGCATTAGTAAACCCATTTTGCCCATTTTCAAACCCACGAGCTATGCTTGAAGGTGTAGCCTGTATACTAATCTATCTCAAGATATCTTCAGGAAAACAAGCAGACATACAGACATGGCTAAGTCGACTCAAAACGTGATGCAGTTCAAGAATTTACATACTTTTTTATAACTGCCACGACCCCAAGTAATTAAAAAACAGAATAACAAAACGAATATAAATGTCTGGGGTATAAAAATGTAGTAAGTTAAAAGTTGTATTAGAGTTGGAAAAACATTGATTTCGTATCCAAAAAAGCGGCGCATAACAAGATTCGACCCGCTATTCATCACCTTAAAGTTTCAATTTCAATCACAATTTTCGAGCATAAATAGCTATTTGTGGCGAAAAATGCGGTTCTTATATTTTGCCAAGTAACTGTTTGAGAGTATTCAGTAATAAGTGCAGTTTTTGCCAAAACGTTACGTTCGAAATAAACACAATAAAAAGTGTGTCGGATCCGGCTACTCGTAGGTTTTTCGCAATGAAATTGATTTGATTTAATCTCGTTTTTCACACTGTTTTTAACATATTTTTCCATTTGAGGTTTCTTTTCGAGCTATAGAGAAAAATCCTGTTTCGACATTTTAAAATTTCAGTAAAAACAATGTGCTTCGAATTAGATTTTTCTGATTTGATATTACTAATATACTTAACATATTTTTAAAAGTCACGTTTCAAAAAGTTCTGGGCGTCTCCATGACATCTTCATAATAATACTTTTAATATAGCATTGTCATACGAATACTGCATGGAGGAGTAGAATAAGAGCAATGTAAAGCTTGGCAACACTATACGGCCACAGCGCCTACTTCACTGAAGGGTGTAATGTGCAATGGTGTTACTTTATCATAATAAATACAAAAAAATAGAAACATAACTCTCATGCAAACTTATTTCGAACGAATTTCAGGGCTTTGCATAGGCGTGATATTCATTAGCTTTCAATCGCTTAAGTTCAGGATTACAAATATTAATATATGTATGTGTGTATGTACATACGTATGTATAATGCTATAGTGCAATCTTTAAAACTAAAGCGTTCAAGGTCAACTGCTTGGTTCTCATGTCATTTTTGCTAAAAAGAAAGTAAAAAAAAAAATAATGAAGTCCTGCGCAAATTAATTTTCTAAAAAGATGGGGAAATCGGAATATTGTGAGACAGACACCTACATTTTTCACCACACTTGAAAAGTTTGACACTTATAAATGGCTGTCATCGACTTATCTTTGACCGAGCTCTCTTTCTATTAGCACTCGATGCTTAGGCTGAATCACGAAAAAAATTTGATTTTTTTGAATTTTGAATTTTTTGATATTTAAAACATCAAGTCAATTAAAAGCTGTATTTGAATTGAATAGGAAATTGACCCAAAGTCAACAGAATTTACCAAAATTTTGTGGAGAAAGATGAATTTGGAGCTTCATAAGAATGATGTAGCATTGCATGGAACCACTAAACTTCCAGACAACTTCAACAGCTTGAAAACGTTAATGCATATCCACTGCATCAACGTATCCTTGGATCAACCGTATTTGAAATTCCCAAATTCCGCAGAGAAGTGACAATTGTTTTATATAATAGGTCGCCGGCACAGCACAGACCAGTGGGCAGGCTATCCAAAGAAGTTCCAAATCTACGCTTCGACGGGCTTGATCATCTACCAGAATTTTTGGAACGTAAGGGAAAACTTATGTGCAAAAATCCAGGATGCAAATCGGAGACCCAAGTCATTTGCTCGAAATGTAAGCTGAACTTATGTTTCACACCAACGCGACACTGTTTTCGTGGATTCCACACTATATAATAACAATTTGCTACGGAATAAGAAAGTGGTCTTTACGCTATAATTTAGATCTAAATTTTAGTTTTAGTACTTTGTAACACTTTCTAAGTTGATTTTTTATAATAAACAGAAATAAACTGGCAGGTCCGCCTAGAGGCGGAGTGTCTCTTTTTCTACCTGGAAGCTAAACTACTCATCGTTTGGAAAAAAGTACTTCATAGATACCATGCTCATAATTTTTTTATTAAAAAATAAAATTGGGTTAAAACAAATGTAATTACTCAGCATGATTTTTAAAATGTTTTTAGTTGTAGAAAACGGTTTTTCATTCGTTTACATGTCAAATGATAAGAAGATTTGTAGCTAATATGCAAATTTCTGGAATTAAAAAATGCTTGAAAAATATATATCTGTCTACTCTATTGCTCTTTTCTTATTGAGAGAGAGTTTGCTTATACTACGGACCATAATAGTTTTTAATAATTCACAGGTCTCTACAGAGTTTATTAAATCTTTCGACCTAGTTGGGGCAATACATCAAAAAATTTTTTGAATAATCCTCCTGGTAAAACTTGCAAAGGACTTAGCTGCAAATTTGTTTTTTCCGTGCTAGTTATTGGATGCATTTAGTATTTAGTATTTCTTTTAATAAAACTTTACTGTTTTTGTTCATGCGATTTTATATCCCAGCAGATTTTGGACTTGGGATTATATATTCGAGCAGAGCCTGGGCTGCGGATTATATATCCCAGCAGCATTTTTAGTGCATGTAATTTCAATATACTCATATCTTAATTTTTGTACATAATAGGCACAAATGACCAGCAAAAGATCAAAGCTGACTGACGAAGACATAGAAAATGTGCTCTATGATACGTCACATAAATCGTAGCCATTTGAAGACCGTGAATCAGAGTATCTTGTGTCAGATGATAACGCTTCATTTTCATATGGGGAATTTTAGCGCTGTGGATTCCAGTTCCGACGAAGAGTCTGGTGGCGAAGACAATATTGAAGACTGCACCATTGCAGTAACAGCTGCTACGGAGAACATATATAATGGTTGGCAATTACTTCCAAAAATGCCTCTGTACTGGTCCAAGAAAAAGTCAGTTAGCAAAAATTTCAAAAGAGATAGCATGTCTCGTGATCGATTCCTCTTGCTTCATTCAAAATTATATTGCGATTCTCCTGAAAGGATACAAAGCTGGTAACGGTAGTTAGTAATTGCCATAATCAAGAGTTTGGGTTAATTAAACGCAAACAGAAAAGTGGCGAAAAAATTGACTTGAATTGTCCAAAGCCTATTATCGACTACAACGTACATATGGGTGGGGTCGATTTACCCGACCAAATGTTCTGTACGATATAAACAGGAAGTCCACACAGTAGTGGAAAAAGGGTTTTTATAAGCTTTTACAGACAACATGTGTCAACGCCTGGATATTGTACAAGGAAACGCATCACTTGCCCAGACTTCCATATATTGATTTTGTCACCGCGTTTGCGGATGATATGGTAAAGTCTGGACTGGACAAAAGTAAGGTGCCCAAGAAGAAAATATCTGGACGACACTTGAAGAATCGTGAGGTTAATTATGGTGATTTTGGCGATCACATGCCCATTGAAGGGAAAACGAGACGAAGATGTGTAAAATGTTCCAAGTATAAAAAAGACAAGTGTACAAATTTAACATGCAAAGCATGCGAAGTTCCATTATGTTTCGGAAATTTTACGCCATACCATAAGCACTAAGACACATTTATTTTCATTTAGCTCACTTAAATTATGTACATGAATTATTAAAATAAATTAAATTTTTAATAGCCACTCTTTTTACCTATAACCCCTCCAGGGATATTATAAATCCTAAAAATTAAAATCAAAAACACCTATTGGGATTCTATGTCCCAAGGCCTGCAGCGCCTCTGGTGGCGAAAATTTGAATATAGGCACGGTCAAAAATTTTATAAAAATTTAGTTACTAAGGCTAACCTAACAGAAATATTGTCCACGGTTCGAAAGAGTTAAAAAACTCTCTCTCTGTGATCTAACTTGATTCAAGTACTGCCCTGTCACTCCTTGTGTCGTAGAACGATGTTTTTCAATTTATGATAGTTTCTTAACAGAAGATTGGAAGAATGTCTGAAAACGCATTTGGCTTTTCATTGTAATATAAATAAGAAAAAAAATGTCGAGAAAATGTATAGAACTATACATATTTAATATGTAATAAAATTTTATTTGCATAATTTTCAAGTATACTTGATGTTTTTCCAGACTTTTCTAAGCGCCTAAAACCGGTTATTTAAAACTAAATTTGGTCGCTTTAATTATAAACAGCATCGATAACTAGTAACTCTCTTTATAGGCAGTAAAACTCACACCTCTAGCCACACTTTCACATTATTTTTTCAAATCGATGGCCGCTCGTAGGCAGTTTGCCAACATCTCTGTATACAATGTTATTAAATAATAAAAGCAGGTTGTCTACATCTCCATTTATAAATTAGCATATAGCAGACAGCTGCTTACATTTCCGCATAAGAAATATGCAAAATGTTAGGCAAAAAAAAAATTCTGCTCTAAAATATTTTTCAACAAACAAAAAAAAAATCAAAATTATATTTATACGTTTATAATTTTGACAATACTAAAAAACTAATAAGGCTCGGTTCACCCGAGAGTTTTATCAACGCGCGTTGACGTAACCAGATATTTTACACCAAAACACGGAGCAGGAAAGAGCTGATGAAACTTTTTTCAAGATTCGTTTGTTCACATCTCGGAAACCGTAGCAAATGAGATGTATTGAAAAATTTTTAAGAAAAATCAGATGTTTACCAATTGTTTACATACACTAAAACAAAAAAAAAAGTTCCCCGATTTCACCGAAATCCCCTGCAAAATAAGATGTTTTTTTTTTCAATGAAAACGCGGACCACGCAGAGCAGAAAACAAAAAAAAACGCGGACTTGCTCCGAGAAACGCGGATCATATGGTCACGTTAAGTTACCCCATCAACGCGGGTTGCGCTCGGTTCACATGAGATACTTTGAACGCGCGTGGAAAAAACACACCAAAGACATCATGTGATTCCCTCTGCATACAGTCTTGTGTTATGCTGAAACGTGTGTTAGCCAACGCGGGTTGAAAATACGCTAGTGTAGACCATGATTTAACTATATAAGGTTACTACGAAAAATTATGCTGCTTCTTTCAAAAGAAGGTCTGGTGTCAAATTGTACTAGATTATTTTTTCGATTTTACCTTTGAATATCAATATAGACAAGGGGTACCCAAAAGTTTCTTATGGAAGTGCAAAAACCAAAACATATAAACTTTATTAGAAAAAAATACATAATTCAATATGTACACAGAAAAAATAATCTAATTACATTTTCTGCAAATTTATCTTTAATGAAAAACCAAAGTTATTACATTAAAATTCATTTCATTATACCGTGATCAATAAAAAAACAGCCTAAAAATTATGAACTTAAAACAAATCAATTTCCCACTTTTCTTTGAAGATCTGTGATTCCTTTGGCAAAGTTAGAATAATTTAAATTTGAAACTTAAGTCAAACACAATTGCTCTCAATCCACAGCTGCACACGTTTTTCAACGAAATCAATGATTAGACAACAACAAAATTTACGTTGAAGATCGCTGCCGAAAATTTTTGACAATAAAGCACACAAAAGTTTTGTTGGTTTGCAGGGAAAGAAGAAACATAAGAAACGAAATAGACAAAATTGTTTGTGTATTTAGTATTGCTAAGTGCGGAGTGCTTTATGTATTAGAATGCACAGCCTATAGACTTAACCCAAATAGACGTGACGAGTAAGGACTTAACCAAAATAGACGTGACGAGTAAGTTCGAGTATATGTAAGCCAATGGTAATAGCCAAAATAAACAAACGTAACTGATCGAAAGAACGAAACATTTTGACGAGACGAGTTGTTCCGTAAGAGCCGAACTTCAAAGCGTCACTACTCGTCATAACAGCTGTTTGCCGGCACACAAAAATATTTTCAAAGTAAAATTCAACAATTAGTAATTAAAATGCCATATTTTTTTATATGTAATTGCTACTGTGAGGGATGAACATGGAATTTATGTGAAAAGTCATCCAAAATATATTAATAAAAATAAGAGGAACAAAGCATGAGAAAGGGTAGCTGCAAACTTTTGTTTCTTTTAGTTTTATCTTAAAATTTGGGAATAATCTAAATACATACTTTATGTATGTACATATATATTATTTCAATCAAGTTTATTAAATTCTCGGTAATTTCACTCTTTTTTTGCTTTCGGCACAAAATTTTTGGTTTGCCAAAATATTTTTTATCTATGGGATTGCAAAACAGATGATCATTTTGGGTTAAATGTCAAAACAGACGTAACGAGTGCAAACGTTCGTTCAGCTGCTATCGTCTCGTCACGTCTACTTTGGTTAAGTCATAACTTGTGCAAATTTTTCATTTCAAAAAGATTTCATAGAGTGAACATCGATGGGCTCCGTGAATAATAATCAGTTTTGGCAAGATTTTTTTGAATATTAGAAAAGATTTCCAGCAACTTGGAGAGCAAAAGACGAAATATGCAAAAACCGAAATGCAAAACATAAGGAATTTGAAGTACTTTTACAAAAATTGAAAGAATCGAGGCAATGCTACGGTTGAAGTATTCAAAAATAAATCAACACTATTAACGTGGAGTACTTAAGCCCCTAAGCGTATGGATTGTCAAAGAATATGTGTGAATCGCTAAATACAATGTTACCGTATGTTGCAAAGAAATTTTTGTAGTGTATTGTGTATTGTGTAGTGTATTATTGGAAGATTAGGGCCGTACACACCATCCTTCATGCTGTCCATCATGCTTGACGTACTCGAATAACTGTAAATTTCGTTTTGCGTTCACATCATACAGCATGCTGTCAAACATCATATGCAGAAAAATTTTGAGGCGTACACATCACTCGCATTACTCACTTTTCTTCTTTGCTTTTTTTAAATGTGGCTTTAGGTTCACTCATTCAATCGCTCCTACCGTTGTCATATTGTGGTAGATTTTCTTCTAGTTCATCTTAATTTTTCTGTAAAAGTATCCGTTCTATGTGTATGGAGTGAAATTATTTTTTGTTATTTTATTTCTACTTTTTCGTGGCCCCAGAATCAAATGCAAAATTTTTTTTTTTGAAAATCTGGCTTATTTTCATCCATATATTTTGGTATCATAAACAATCAAATTGGACATTTCTAGTTCAAGATATTAATTTTAAAGTGAATGGCGGTCGAAAAAAAGAAAAAACATGAGAACTGTACCATTCAAAAAAGTTTTATGTTTATATTCGAATTCAGCAAGAAAAACTACATAAAAAAGTAACCTCTTATTCATGGATCATAAAAAAAAAATCATTTTATAAGCTAGTGCTATTATTCATGCACACCGTCGATGTTCACTCCATGAAATCTTATTTGAAATGAAAAATTTGCATTAGGCTTCGCAGCCAGCGTTGTACGGACGTACAAGCCAGCAGAGAAATCAAAAACATTTGAAATCCATCCAACATGAGTGTCAAGCGGCTGGTCAAACCGTTCACATGATCAAATAGTGAAGTTTGACAAGCATGATGGACAGCATGAAGGATGGCGTGTACGGCCCTATTTACTTGGGCAATAAAAAAAAATTCCAAAAAGTAATAGAATACTTAGCATTAAAATGGTATATTATTGGGAAAAGCTCTGTATTATTGGGAACTATACCAATATTAAAAACAATGGAAATGAAGTTTATGTGCATGTCCTTTGTGCATAATTCCTCTTATAAAAATTTTTGTACTACAGGTAGTCCCCGACTTACGACCGAGATAGGTTCCTAGTCATCGGTCGTAAGTCGATTAAGTCGTAAGTCGAGTTTCATAAAAAATAACTAAAGAAAAATATTACATACATACTGTACTACTAGTTCCAGCCATTTTTGGGGTGATATAAAATTATTCACTTAAACAAACGTATTATTTGTACTGAAATAAATCGAATCCTTGTACATACTACTGTTTTTTTTTTTAATTTTTTCTTATATACATATTTTAGGGACTCCCCGAAACTATTTTAAGCATTTTCTATGAAAAAAATTGAAAAAAAAATTGGTCGTAAGTGCGAATAGTCGTAAGTCGAACGGTCGTAAGTCGGGGACTACCTGTATTTAGAAATTATCCTGAAATCCTAGGTATTTAAATTGTTGAAAGAGATTGATAAAATATAGAAAATATTGAAAAACGTCAAGAGAAGTTGAAAAGTATGGAAAATGTTGAAATGAGTTGGATAAGCCGAAAAATGTTGGAATGTCAGAAAAATATGGAAAAAATTGCAACAAGATGAAAGAAGTTGAAAAAATTTTGAAACAGGTGAAAAGCTGAAAGAAGTCGAAACAACATGAAACGTTTTGAAATAGCTGAAAGAGATTGAAAATTCGAAAAAATTGAATGCACTATAACCAAGTTGGCGCAAACACTTATTGCACCTAATTGCATTTTGCGGTGCGTGCGATTTTTTGGATTTTATTGCTGTAAAGATATTTTCCACTACATAAGTGACTACACATTAAACGTTCCACTCCGAGTCTTTTTGCGTCACTTGAAGTCACCGAGGTGAGTAAAAATCGAGATTTTGTGGTTTGCGTGCTATTTTCGTAGAATTGCACTTTAACACTTATAGGCCACATGTTGCAACCACTTATCAAACATATCAAAGTTTTGCATTGCGTGCTATCTTCTTTTGGATTTTTGCGGATTTCGTAACACTGCTTCTTATCGTCAGAGGACGACGACACACTTGATTTTGAGCAAACCCGCGAAAATCCAAAAATCGCACGCACCGTATAATGAAATTATAAGATAAGTTTTTGCACCGACGTGGCCCATAAGTGCTTTAGTGCAATTCTATAAAAGTCGCACACAAACCACAAAATCGCGATTTTTACTCACCTCGGTGACTCCAAGTGACTCGGAGTGAACCGTCTCGATGAGTAGTCACTTATGGAGTGACTGCCTCCGGTATACTCTAAAGAGCAAGGAAAACATCCGTTAAGCAATAAAATCCAAAAAAAATCGCACTCACCGCAAAACGTAAGTGCGATAAGTTTTTGCACCAACGTGTACCACGAAATCGCGATCTTCACTCACTTTGGTGGAACCAAGGAACCCAAAGTGACTCGAGGTAAACCGTCTGGATGAGTAGTCACTTATGGAGTGACTTCCTCTGGAAAAATACAAGGAACAGCCACAAATTTCGCAAAACGCTCAAGACACGCAAATGGAATGGTATGCAAGTAAAAAGATAAATTTTGCACCAAAAATAGCAAATCCGCCTGACTGTCTAGAACTTCGCTCAGTCGAAAGATATTGGGCTCTATTGAATAGAGATATTCGAAAGAGTGATAAGGCTGCAAAATATTTACAAGACTTCAGACCTTAGTGGAAAATATCGTACCGTACTGTCGATGAAATAACTGTGCAAAATTAAATGAAGGGCTTCATGAAAAATGTAAGAAATTTTTATACCAAAAAAATGTTTAATTAGTTTTTAGTTTTACACTAGCCATTATTAATAAAAAAGGAAAACCGACCTAAAAAATTATTTATTTTTTTATAACTAAAAAACAAAACGCAAGTTTTTTCTGGGACAGTCTTTACGTTGAAAAATGTTAAATAACTCCAAAAAAGTTGAATGAGGTTGAAAAAAGTCCACAAATATGGGAAATGTTAAAAATATTTGAAAGAGGTTGAAAAACTCGAAAAAAGTTGAATGAGATTTAATAAGTCGCAAAAAATTGAAAGAGGTTGAAAATTCGAAAAAATATGGAACATGTTGATAAAAGTTGAAAAAGGTTGAAACAGTAGAAGAGTGTTGATATGTCCGATAAAATATAAGAAATGTTGAAATACGTTGAAAAACTCAAAAATAGTTGAGAGCAGTAGAGAGTTTCGAAACAGTCAAGTTAATTTTGGTAAATTAATTTTAGTATAAAGAGGTTACAAAAGTCGAAAGGAAAATAATGAAATAGTCCAGATATATTTTAAAAAATCAAAAAATAGCCCGCTTACCACTGATGCATTCCCGTAAAATTACATTTAATAGAAAAGCTTATAACGTCTGTTTTATTTGTTATTTGTTTTTCAGTATAAATTTATTGAGACCCCATGCATGATTTGTAAAATGTCTGAAAGCCAATAATGCTCAGTAAAGTTTGCCATTTTTCTGTCGACCCACCGAACAGGGTATTCAAGGTATTGCGACCGAATTTCGTGCCAGTCTCACTTTATTAGACATTAATCCACAACCCGTATGTGGAGAGTGCGTACTGAGGGTAACATTGCTGCTGCATCAGCCAGTTTCAACGAAGATCGCGATATGTCAATTCGTCGCCGTTGTCAACAATTGGGCTTGTGTTATTCGACCACCTTAAAGATTTTATGAAAGGACCCCGCTATGAATCCATACAAAATACAGCTGGTACAAGAACTGAAGCCAGGTGACCTACCACAACGTCGTTTGTTTGGTGAATGGGCCTAAGAAAAATTGGATGAAGATCCAATTTATTATAGAAAAATTTTCTTTAGCAACGAAGCTTATTTTTGGCTCAATGGGTACGTCAACAAAAATAATTGCCGAATTTAGTCTGAAGAGCAGTCAGAGGCAGCTCAAGACCTGCAATGCACCCTGAAAAATGCACTGTTTGGTGCGGTTTGTAGGCCGGCGGCATCATTGAACCGTACTTTTCAAAAATAATAAAAATCTTAACATTACAGTCAATGGAGCAAGGTACCGTGCGATGATTAACGACTTTTTGTTGCCCAAAATGGACTGAGTTGACATGTGGTTTCAACAAGATGGTACGCGACACACGGCACGCATTACAATTTTTTTTTTTAACTTTACGGGATAACCCTTTGACACGTGGTGTATTAGCTTCGAAAGAGGAGACAAAAGAGTGGGAATGAGGTTAACCATGAGACATTTTTATTTAATTTTTTAATTATTCTGGTGCTACGATTGGAACGTATTTAGAGGCAAGTTTGGTGATCCCACGTTTTGGAACAGTCCATTGGCAGCCATGACCATGCGTTTTGACCCAACTAGACTATTTTTTGTGGAACTACGTGAAGTTTTTCGTGTACAGAGATAAGCCAGCCACAGAACAATTGCAGACCTGGAAGACAAAATTACAGCTGCCATTGGGTAGCCGCGGGCAACATTTACATGAAATAATCTTTAAAATGTGAATGAAAAGAATAGATGTATCGCTCCAAATAAATATTCCATTCACTTTTGCAAATTTTCTGCTGTTTTTTAAATTTTCAAAAACCAAACGATTAAAAAATCATTCGTTAGTAATCAACATCTCCATACCAAATTGTATCAGGATTACTCTAATGCTACACCAAACATAACATAAAACGTTTTTTGCATATATGGGAGGTACCAAGCATAAGAATTCATTGAATGAAATTTTTTGTTTTCCGGTAAAAAAGGGGGTAAATAATAAAAAATTTACAACAAACTATAGACCATTTTAAAAGGAACAAACCAGGCTCTCTTAATATGCTACAAAACTTATAGGTCATTAAGACATTCTTAGGGAAAAAGGTTTTTTTAAAAAAAAAATTGGTCCAAATTTCAGAAAAGTCGTCATATCTCCAAAACTATAGGTTGGATTTCAAAACTTTACTCACCATTGAAGGCCATTAAATTATCTTTCTTATGACACCAAAATTTTTGATATCCATGCAGGGGTTCACAACTTATGATAATTTTTACACAAGATATGATATGATAATTTTTTTAAGAATAATTTTAAGAAGTCAAACAAAGGAGCAGCTGTTTTCTATGGTGGATCGGTAACGAGTAAAGTTCTGCCGACGTAAATTTTGCCTTTTGGCAATGACATTTTTCAATGTCATGGTCAGCGATCTTTCGAGGTAGAGCAACAAAGACGGCAACACATACGAGCCTCGAGTATCGATAATTGTAAAGAATTATACATGGGAATTGTATTGAGATAAAAGTGACGAGTTTATGAGAACAGTGTTGCCGTTTGAGGAAGTTTACGTGTTTTAAAGTTTACACGTAAACAATAAGCTTAAGCAATATAAAAAAATCAAAAATATTGGAGAAAAAAGACAAGCTGGGTCAAATTTCTCGGATGGAATAATCATGACCAATCGTCTAGCGGAAGCGAAACCTATGGTAAATTCCAACAAAACTTTACTAAGAAACCATGAGTCTAAAGTCAATATCGAGGCTCCGATTGTCAACGAGAGAGAGAGCATTTATATATGAAATTTTTATAAGAAATAAAAATTCTTAGAAAACTCTTTGGCATCATATGCAAAATATTTTACATTGGTTTTATCAGCTTTTTGAATATATACTTATCATAAAAAAATTTCGATACGTAGGCCGAATTTTGGAAAGGTATTATTGAAAAATGGTCAGAAATGTCATGCATCTCTTTTTGTTTGCTTAAACCTTAAAACCATACTTTTGACAGCTCCCAGCTTTTACACTGAATATAGTGCTATCAAAGTGTGACACAAAAATCAAAACAAGAAAACCAAAAAAAATTTAATTTCCTTTGTTTTTCTTCATACTGTAATTTTCTTAGAACATTCGGCCATTTTTCAACAATGCCTTTCCGAAATTCATCTTGAATATCAAACTTTTTTTATGACAAGAAATATTCAAAAAGGTGACAAAGCCAATGGTATAAGTTGTTTTAATTATACACCAAAGCCGCGATTTGCGTCGTTAATAAAAACCGCAAAAAGACAACGCAAATCGAAATCATTTTTGCATGTATTTGTACTAGTTTTTTGTTAATTGGTTCCTGGTTGTAAGTTTTATGAAATAGATGGTTATTTTTTAATAACAACACCTTTTTACGTCTTATGTTAATATTTTTAAAACAAAAATTGTATTCATTTTTAATTAAAAACATAAAATTCATAAAATATAAATTAAAAATGGTTTAAATTAAAAATTTCAAATTGTTGTCACAGTTGTAGAAGCGAAATCAATTTTTTTTGCAATTTCAATCGCCTTTTCAACAGATTTAAAACGTTTTAAAATTTCTAGTTCTAGTTCAAAACTTATTTGTTTTCGTTTATTATTCATTGCGGATAAGATATTAAAATTTTTTTAAAACTAAATTTAATATAAATTCAAGATGTTTCTGTATCAAAAATCTATTAAAACTAATTTTCAATCGAAAAACATATAATTTACTCATAAAAATTGGGTTCCCCATTAAATAATTAGAATTTGAAGCAATTTGAATTTGAAGCCCCGATAATTGCATTGAAAAAAATATTTTAAAATTATTCAAAGAAAATTTAAATTATAATGACGCAACTCTGAAAATCCGTCAATTTATAAACGACGCAACTTCGAAAATGACGCAAATCGGGACGACGAAAATCGAGGCTTTGGTGTATATCATACAACCGTGTTAATTATAAGTGTTTTTATTTTTTCTATAAAAATTTTATAAAAACCTTCTTGTTAAAAATCGGTTCCCGATATTGATTTCAGACCCATGGTTTAGAAGTGACCATTGATTTCGTTAACGCTAGACTGTAATATGAACGATATCATAAAAACTTTTTTTTTATACAGAAAATTGGCTCATTTTGGAGTAAAAACAATTTAGTTTAAGTTAAAATTACGAAAATACTAAAGTTAATATTTGCCAAAAAAAATTGGAGAACATTTTTATAAATAGGTGCATTTTGAGGGAAATAATTGTTTTTTTTTTTGGGAATTTACAAAGTTTTATCTGGTAGCCCTGATTTTTTTTTCCTATTCTTTGCTCGATACACCAGTGCAGACAGAAGTGCGGTGGTAAATTTTGGATAAAAATTCTTTCTGCAGTGAAGAAAAGCAAGAGCGACAATAGGAACGAAAAGAAAAACAATTAACTTGGCACTCTGAGTCAAAGAAAACTTAAGCAAAGTAAATATTATTGTTTAATAGAAGAAATTGGATTTAATAAAAAATAAATAATGTTTTGTTATAACCAAAATATTCATTCTGATGCAGAAAATTCAAAAAAGTTAATTAAACAACAAATTTTACTTCTCATAATTAGGAAAAAATTGCGTAATGAAATATGAAGTGCATAACAAACATAAAATCAATTAAAAATTTGTATTTATTTTTATGAGAACATGGGTAATATAAGATGGGAGACATACATATGTACCTCAAGAGTCACACCATCAAGAATAAAAAGAACTGCATTGAAATATTACGGAAGTAAAAAGAAAACTGCGTTAAAAATTAGCAAATTAAAAGAAAAAGACATCACCCTTTTAATCAAAATCTCGGCTCTAAACTTCATAAACACGTTGTGTCGGTGTAATATTGAGCTCAATTAAGATTTTATTAGTACGATCATTGATTTATTGCAGTAAAGGTGTGAAAAGTGATTTGTTTTTGTTTGTTGCTAAGCGAGCTATTTTCAATTCGCATACAAGTGACAACAATTATAGAAAAAAATTAGCACGAATACAAGAACAATCAAGGACAACCGGTATTTTATAAGTGTTGCCAATTTGATAAAATAAATTCTTACAAAGGTAATTATTTACTTAAGCGTGCTAACACCAAATTGGATGCACTTCCGTCCAATTTTATGTCTATCAATTAGTCACTTGGCAATATTTACATCGTTATAGCCTTTAAAAATTGCGCATGTAGCTTTTGTATAAGGTTTTCCGATAAGTTTCGACTTCTTCAATGGTTTCAATGTGTTTAGCCTTCTTCCATAATTTTCAATTGCTATAAATTTTTGGATGTTTTTGAACTTTTTGATTGTGTTTGACTTTAGTGAACTTTTTAGACTTTTTTCAGAATTTATAGGAACATGTTTACTTTAGCTAACATTCTCAAATTTTTTTTAGGGCTAAAAGAGGGTAAAAAGCAAATAACAATAATGAAAAAAAGTCGCTCGGGTCTAGTTTCGCCAACAAAGGTACCCGATATAGCTTTTATAAAAACAATTATAAGTTGGAAACCCCTGAATGGACATCAGAAATATGGGTGTTTAATGTACCGCATTATCGGTAAGCAAAGTTTTGAAATGGAGCCTTTTATTTTGGTGAAATGACGATGTTTCTGAAATTTTTAACAAATTTTTTTCTTAATCGATATTTATTTAAAAAAATGTATTAATGACCTATTCTTTTTTTAGTATGTCAAAAAAGCTTAGTTCTTCTGCTATAAAATGATATACCATTTGCATAGTTTTTTTTTCATTTCGCCTATTTTTATCGAAAAAGTAAAATCACTTTCCTGAATTCAGTATTAAAATAAATTATATATAATTTTTAGTATGTTGTACAGTTCAGTATGCTTATCAAGGATATATTCATCTGTTGGAAACGCCTCCTTGATATTTTTTTTACCTTGGAAGTCGGTAACATTCTATAATACTTATATATCCAACACCGGCTTCGCTAGCCACACGGCCTTCGGCCGCTGCTCAGGATTAACATCCTTCAATATGTCCAGCAGCGGACAATCGTCTTCTTATAATTGTTATTGTTGTATTAATTGTTTTATATTGTTTTCGTTTATATATACATACATATAATAATTCATTGAACAAATTTTTTTGGTTTTCCGGTGAAAAAAAATATAAACAAATTTAAAAGAAACTGTAAACCATTTTAAAGGGAACAAAATAAACTTTCTTGACATGCCAAAAAAGTTATAGGTCATTAACACATTTATTGAAAAAAAAAAAGGTTTTTATAAAAAAAAAAACATTGGTCAAAATTTCGGAAAAATCGACATATATCCAAAATTATGGTTGGATTTCAAAACGTTACTTTATATGATTGAAGGCCATTAAGTTATCTTTCTTATGACACTAATATTTCTGGTATCCATTAAGAAGTTCTCAACTTATAATCGTTCTTACAAAAGCTATATCCGGATTTCCCATGGCTATATCTCCGAAGCTAGATCCGAGCGACACTTTTTTTATATTTTTCATTTATTTTTAACCCTTTAAAATAAAGTAAAATTGGAGAATGTCAGCTAAAGCTTATGCCCATTTCTCGTTAGTTTTCGATTATAATCGAATTTTCTGATATTTTTGTAAATATTGGCGAGCTCATCAAAAGTAATTTCTTTGTTTGCGTTTTTGGAACAGATTATAATCTGATATATTTTTTGCAGAGCTTCCTGTTCAATACTTTTTAGTAGAAAAAACACAAATAAAAAAACAATTGCTATGTGTTTAAAACATACGAAATTAAGAAATAACTCTCGGTGAGCTTACCGATATTTACATATAGCACTTGCACCTTCGTTCGCTTCGACAGTAAAGCTTGAAGCATAGCGCTAACAAGAAATGTGTAATATCAAAATTGTTATAAAAACAAATGCATACAAAGGAAAAAAATGTAGAAATTTGGCACATTGCGCTTATATTTTGCTATGATTCTGAACTGGTCAATGCAAAAAGTAAAACATAGTACGTATGATTGAAAATGCTTAAACGTCCGCTAACAGAGCTTACTGATGACACCGTGTGGTAGCGGTTGAAACTAGTATAAGCAGCTACTTGCCCATTTTCTTGTATATTATTATGCTTGTACTTTTTCCATAAGTTTCCACTTTTAAATGTTACTCAATAAGTTTCGAATTGATTGTGACATTAATCGACTTTTATCGGCTGTTTTGATGATTTTATAAATCGTATTTCGACTATTTCAATAGTTACAATAATAATTAAATACTCTGATGTATTTCAATGAGTGTTCGAATTCTTTGATGTTTTTTGTAAGTTTTTGATAAGTGTAAACTCTTGGATGTTTTTCGATGTTTTTGATTTATTCAATTACCGAATCCGTTTCAAACCATGCGATCTGACTGAATTCAAATTTCGGGATAGGTTGCCAATAGAATTAGTTGTTTTCAGAAGATATAAGAGGACTTGTATTCCGATTAGATTGAAAAATATTGTTACGAAGTCATGCGCGTTTCAATTTTAAGTGTAAAAATTGAAAAATCTTTGAAAATTTTTTCAAAATAGTGGCGTTCCCATTCAATTCAAAATAAATCACTTTTCTCTTTTGATTCTAATAAATAAGTAAACTTATTCTTTATATTGTTACGAAGTCATGCGCGTTTCAATTTTAAGTGTCAAAAATTGAAAAATCACTGAAAAATTTTTCAAAATAGTGGCGTTCCCATTCAACAAATAAATCACTTTTCTCTTTTGATTCTAATAAATAAGTAAACTTATTCTTTTTCAGAGCCTTCAAAAAATTTAGAAAATGTTTGAAAATATGCGTAACTAAGGCGTATATAATGAAAAAATAAAGACGATTTTCTCAAAAACACCACCTTTTTTTTTTGCTAAAAATGTTAGGTAGATTTCTGCCAATACGAGGCAGAATTTTCTTTTTAATTCCTTATTTGCAATCTGCCTTCCGACAATATGCAAAAACATTAACAAATAAATTTATAACAGAAATTACTGAGCCATAGTGGGGACCACATATAAGGCAAATACATGGTAAAAATTATATGAGTTTTATGCGTGCCTTGCGGGACTTTTTTCTTTAAACCGAAATTTAATTTTTTTTAGCATTGTCTACCCAAAAAAATTTAGTATTCGGTTATGAGAAAAAAATTCTCCTGAGCTCAAACAGGCTCAGGCAAATTGCCAAAAAGAGAGTAAAAAATTCTATTAGAATCAAAAGAGAAAAATTAATTACTTTGATTTGAAAGGAAATGCTGCTTGTTGAAAAAATTTTCTGCGGTTTTTCAATTTTTGACATCAAAACTTGAAATGCGCATTACTTCTTAAAAAATGTTTTCACTAAAATCGTGTGAATATTTGTCCTCTGATTTCCGCTAAAAAACAACCTAATTTATCGGCAACCAATTCTGCAATTTGAAATTAGTCAGACTGCATAATTTGAATTAGATTCGGTCCAATACTTCTTGACAAGTTTCGACTGTTGGCTTACTTAATGTTGTTTTATAGTTTTCGATATTTTCGAATTTTTCAAAGTTTCTCGATAAGTTTCGATTTTTGTAGTCCTCTACATTTTTGAACTATTTCAACATATCTTGACTGTTTCAACATTATTCGACTTTTTATATATTTTTCAGCTTGTCAAAATTGTAAATTTTTTCATTTTTGTCGTTGTCTTGTTTGCTTAAAAAGGCATTGACCGATTTTCGCAAGTGCACATGAATGACTAGAAATCGATCAAAATATGTTCAATTTTAAAATTTTCTTAAATTTTTGTAGTAAGGTGAACTTCGATTTTAAGTACATTTATTTTTTCTAAGGGAAAACCGTTGTTGTTTTTTTCTCATTTAAAATAACAATAAGCAGAAGTCGTTTTTAAGATTATTTTTCATGAAACCTGATTTTCTAGTCACAACCCTAGCAGCAAAAAAAAAAAGGTTTTTTTTAAGCTTCTTTTACAGGCCTTTTAAAGACAAGTGGAAAGATAGCATATATATTTTTAAATTTTTTGTATGGGCTTTTAAGAGCCATTTGGCTTATGAGATATCAAGATATTTTCCCCTCTTTGTTATCTTTCAAGAGACTCGGTAAAGTATCTTACTCAAAAAATATTTCCTATTTTTACTATATTTAATTTTATTTTATTATCAAACGAGTAGGAACATTAGCAACTGGGTCGGTTTTATCGCAGATACATAGCGACTTGGCGAATAAGACACAGCTTAATTGCTAGTTTTTTTCTTTACAGGGGCAATAAAAAAGGTAAAATAAAAGGTTTACATTAGGGGCCGGCAAAATTAAAAGTGTGGGTGTTTTGGTGAGAGAAGAGAGGATGCATTGAAAGAAGTTTTTCGTAGAAATCGTTTGCGAAATTAATGTTGCGGCATAAAGTGATAAATAAAAACACGATTAGGGAACTTATTTATTTTTAATAAATTGCAATGTTTATTTTGTTTTATGTATGCAGTTAAAAGTAAATAATGAACTAATGCGTGAACAGAATTGGAACGTGGTCGGGAAAGCGGCAACGATTACTCACTGTCAAAAAAAAATTTGAATTAAATCTAAAGAGACGGGTACCCGTCGACAGGTTACCAGTCGTACGCCGCAATTCTGCTCAATTTCATACGATCAGGTGTGAAAATTTTTGACAGCGACT
The DNA here is from genome assembly GCA_963680825.1 of Meiosimyza decipiens. Taxonomy (NCBI): domain Eukaryota; kingdom Metazoa; phylum Arthropoda; class Insecta; order Diptera; family Lauxaniidae; genus Meiosimyza; species Meiosimyza decipiens. Next base: position 4,566,891 of record OY804262.1, on the reverse strand, counting down.
AATCGTTGCCGCTTTCCCGACCCCGTCCCAATTCTGTTCAAAGAATGACAATAAAATGATATTATAAGTCAACGTTTAGTCAACGTTTACACGAGGAAACTCTTGAGAAAAAGTTTTCCTGTTTGTAGGCAAGAAGGCAAAAACGAAAGGGTGGTGTACAGAATTCGTCGTACCCGCAAATTCCCTCTCGTTCTATTCGTTACCTGATATTATGCTTTGAATTTACGTTTGTTGTGGCGTGTTGACGCCGTAATTGCTTTGACATTTTCTTGCACAAAGAAATTCTAGTTTTCGAGTGCAAACGCAAAACAAATTCACAATTATTTTCTCTGCATATCAATAAGCGAGAGTCTGCTAAGCATATATCTAAAAATGAACCATAACGATGGTATGGCGGTCCAAATGATGCATAAAAACTACATCCAAAAGTAATTTCATTGTATTATTTGAGGTATTACTGCTATTTATATGTTTACAGTTCTGGATAATATAAAAGTGGTTAGGGTTTTATAGGTTTAAAGAAAAAAAAGTTGATTTAATTCATTTTTGAAATGTGTACTGTTATTACCCGATGGATAACATTTAAAATTTTATTTGCTACCCAAGAAATTTTTACAATACACGTTTTCGTTATAGCCAATTGACATTCGGCTTTGACTGACTGGCTGACTTTTTTTTTTAAAAGCTTATAACTTTAGAACGGATACGACGATTTTTAAAAAATTAACGGTGCTCGATTCCTATTGAAATTTTTTCAATTTTATATAATGCAATTTTCAATGTTTAAAATATGTTTATTTCTTAAATGTTAATGAAAAACAGCCTTCCCTGTCCGATTGAAAAACGAAAAAAATTATGTAAATGTTAAAAACATTAAGGTACAATATTCAGCATGTTAAGCTCTTTAGTGCAAGTTGAATTCGTTTAGAGTTTAATTTTAATTTAAATTTAATTTTGTAAAGTATTATTGAGTAAAATATTGGCACAGCTCAAATTAAGGCTTGCATTAATTGTTGATTTATTTGTTCTAATTTGAGCTAAGCTCAAGCTAAGCTCATTCGGGCTTGGCCCGAATCTTTTGGAATTTCCACATCCTATGCATGAAGCTTGATGTCCATATTTCCTACATAGTTTGCAAAAAGTTTTTTGCACTCTCATTTGCAGGCACCGAATATAGAGCACATTTTCCTATTTAGTACTTTTCGCTGCAGTTAACACATCTAGGTGGTAAAAAGCAATATGATGCACTATGAAAAAAGCTTTGGCATTTCTTACGTTGAGGAAATTCAGGTTTCCTCAATTGTACCCAATGAACACAGCGATAAAGGAGTTCGTTGATTGCTTTTAGTTCATTAATTTTACTTTCACTACTTATATAGGAAGGTCCAAACCATTAAGTATTGCTTATTTTATTCACTTTTACAAACTGCAAATTTTCATTTTGGTTAGGCTCAGTATTTAAACTGAGGCCTTTTACTAAATAGAACTTTTCGAAGTAAAGGTAAAAAATTTCGTTTTAGTTTTTTCTAAATAAGCTCCAACTCTAATATAGTCGTTCATTGAAGGCATAAATAATGTTAGTTTTTTTTTCTCAAATTCTTTAATTTTAATTATTTTATATGTGAAAAATTACGCGATCTAAACTAAAATAAGATATATATCTTTAATTTTAAATTCAGTTATTTTAATTAAATTTTTGATGAAATCAATAAGTTCATTGGGCTCCATATCAAAAATGTTCAGAGTAGGTAGTTTTTATTTTTGTTTTGGATATTCATTTCTGAGAAGAAAATAATGCTAACGGACCACTCTTTTAAAATTCATAAAAAATCGTGGAAACAAAAATAAATTTTTTAAGTGCCAAAAAATTCTGTAAGTGCCTACTTGACACCAAAGCGCCCGTTTCGGAAGCGCTAATTAGGGATCATTCACACAAGCGATGTTGCTTCTGCGTAACATCAACAAAGAATTTGATTTCTGTGCAGCCGCTTGTCAGATTCTTGGCATGAACAGTCTGAAAAATAGAAGGAATATTTTTTCGCTTTTTTCATGTTTGATATTGTGTTTGGTGCTATTGACTGTCCTGCATTTTTGAGGCTTATTAAGTTCAATGTTTCTCCAAAAGTTTGTGTGCCTTTTTATTTGAAAACAGTTCGAACTAATTATGCATCCAATGCTCCTGACTTTAGATATTTAAAATTGCTTAATCGTGCCTGCGCATGCAAAAATGTTAGTGGATGGCAAATTTCTGTCAAACGCGAATTAATGAATGTGTGATTTCCAAAAATTTCGAAAGCCGCCGGCATGCAGGACCGCTAGTGAATGGCTATGCATGCGAAAAATTTGATTTTGAATGTGAGCTCATTGCGAAATGTTGTGTCAGTGTTACCGTAAAATGTAAGAAACGTAATTTTGTGGCAAGACTGTGTGCAGATAATGACAAAATGTGAAAATAATTAATTTGCTAGAACAATGATAAATTAAGGGGGCGAAGTACATATATAAAAACAGGAACCTTTTAAAGCGAAGGCTTATGAAATGTGCGTTGCAAAATTAAAAGAAATGTACTCCAATTTCAATTTGCTTCTCTTACTTGATTGTCTTCGATGATTTCATTTAAAGTAATTATTGCTGCTGTTATTTCAGCCTTTCACTACTAAATTTAAATTTAAAGTGAAATTTTGCGCATTCTTGCTGCCAGTCGATGGGCCGCTAAAGAATAATTGCAAATAGACTGAAATAAATAAGTAAATAAAATGTTGTGAAGAAGTAATATTCGGCAAAAATGCCGCCCTGGAAAAGGGTTGCCCCCACCCCCACGCTACACCGCTGGTTACAGGGTGTTTGAAAAAGTTCCTTGAGAGTAGTACTTGCAAGCAAAGCGCTCATAGCGCTCAAAGCAATAAAATGAGTGAGTTTCATTAGGTAATTAACTTACATATCATATAATGTTACTATTATTGCTAACCGATGTTTCAGTTCAGAATAATCGCATGTTAAGGTAAGAACTTTGTTTTTTAATTGCAGTTTTTTCCAAAAATACTCTGAGAAGCGCGAGCTGTAGCTCACAAGGGAAGCGAGGCGTTTTTTTTTCAAATTACTAGTCTCATATTGGCAGCATCCTGTAGTGGTTGTAGTATGTTTTATTATTTTTTATCTTAATCTAGAAAATATGGAGTACACGAATTTCAGCTTGTCCGACAGCTATTTGTCATTATAACTTTGAAGTACATATGTTTATCTTAATGTTTTTTCTTTTGTTTTTGAAACTTTTCTTTAGATACGCTGGAATATTGGTCATCCGTGAAATTTTAATATAAGTAAATTGATAGTTTATAACTAACTTAACGTTATACCAAGCATTTAAGATTTAATCAACATGCTTGCATTCGCACGAACGCACCCGATAGTCAAGCAGAGAACTGCAGCATTTCTTAGGTAAGTACTCAAAAAGTTTAACGTTCATCTCACAATCCGTGCTACTATCATGTTATAATTAATGTAAATGCTACCCTTTTTGGCTAGCATGCGGATCAGTGGGGTTCGGAAACCGGTGCGTCAGCAAAATTTTACTTCATGAGTAGTAAAACTTTAAGGTTAATAAGAAATTAAGCTATTCACAAAAAAAAAAAATATTTTAAATTTAAAAATTTAATGACTTGAATCACAACGGTCATTTTAATCCAAGTAAAACCAAATAGCTAACTGACTTATACCTGAACTTATCCAAACTAATAAAAGATAATATAGAACCTCCCCACACTTTCCATCATTTACTGCTCCAATTCAAGTTAGGGACAACACTCTTGATCGATTCATAGCTTTAAACCTTAGTCGCTAAACCATCAGCAGTCAGATAACGCCTTCTCTCCCCACCACATGCTATTTCATTACTTCCAATTAAGGATCAAAACGCTGAGTTGCAATTAAGAGAGTGCTGATTGGGACTCACAAATAAAAAAAAATCAAGCAAGAACTTAGAAACTTACATGCATATTAGCCTGTATCGAAAAACTAACACCCAATTCAAGGCATAAATAATGAAAATGGAAGGACTTTAAGATAAATTCGTTGGTCCGTAAATAGCTGTTGTCTATAAAACCATGTAGCTTTTCACTAGAGCCTGTCTAACGATACATTTTACAAAAAGCACCATATACCCCTTTTCATTGTCAAAAACAAGTTATTTTTTGGAGGAATCGAACGACGTGCTGTAGTTTCTACAAAAAAAAAAAAAAAAAAACGGATTATTTTCAATCAAACGAACACTTTTTACACTTAAATTTAGTGTCAAAAGTGTCTTACATACAGAGTGTGTTAACTAAATAAACTGGACCATGGCAGAAAATGAATTAGAATTTATAAAATCTGTAAGAATTGATTCGTCTGTTTGCGTTTTTTGAATAGATCAAAATTAATATTATATATTTTTACTGAGCCTCCTGTTCAGTTCAGTAAAAGCAAAAGACATTACAGCGCAAAATGCATTGAAAAAACAGAAAAGGGCAACTAGCTGGTTATACTAGTTTCAACCACTGCTACATGATATCATCAGTGAGCTTTGTTAGCCTCAACGCTTTCCACTAGATATCAAAGACCCTTTTCAACTTATCACTTACCCTCACCATTTGTCAAAAAATTGATAAGTTTTATTGTCTTACTTTGCTACTGTCTTAGATTTCACTAGCCACAGTGCTTTGGCATTATGATTTCATTGCATATCTTTAAGCTTAACGGTAACTATTTCGGCCTTTAACTAGTTAGGACGGCAACATATATACCAATAACAAATTTGCACCGTTCTCAAAAGTCCAAGGCTTAATTTAGACTTTTAGACTTAACATTTTTTAGGGTACAATTGACATTTTTTAGGATATAAAAGACAATTACATACCTTAAGCGAATTATTTCCTTATTCAATTACATAGTCAACAGACTACAAACTAATATCTTTTAAAATTTTTTTTCCTCATTATTAATTCCAGATAATTACGAAAACTTTAAGCCCCGTTTCTGTTTAGCGTTGCTTGTTTTGTTAATATTTTGAATTTTTCATTGTTTTTTGGCTATTTGGATTTTTATCAAAATTGGTCAAACATAATTTCTTGTTCTGGTTTTCACTTTTGTAAAAACGCTAAGTATGATCCATATGATTCTTAAATGGAGTAAAAAAAGAACAAGCAAGCAATTTAAATATTAACATTGCGCTAACGTCCACTACTTACGTGAGCTTAAGTTGAGGGGAGGGGTCCGGCAAAATCTGACCAAATCTCATCTGAGGCAGGGGTCTATAAAAATTTCTGGTAAACTTTTTCAACCGGAGAACGATGATGATGGACGCTCGTGACGAATTTCGGACGATAATTTTGGATAAATAATCAGGATATTTGTTGATGTTGTGATTTAAGGTTGTTGGTTACGTGTATGAAGATTGATTTATCGAAAGTTGTGGTTCTTGCTGATGTTGATGTTGTTATTGTTGCTGTAAGTGATTTTGTGGTCTACCTGCTCTTGTTGATGTTGTCATTGTTGATTTAACGGATTTTTGCGGTTTTTGCATGCGTAAAGTCTATTTGCGATATAGAGGTAATCGTTGTGTCGATGGACATGTCGATTATAATGATGATGTCGTGAAGATGGTGTCCTTAGTTGCAGTTGAAATGGGTGTGGTATTGCTAATTCAATTGGTGGGCTGCAGCTGTAGTGATTGTTTTTTTTTTGTAAGATTTGGTCTGAAAAGTAGGATCGCTAATGCGGTTTCGTCCGAAAACCAGGATCGCCAGTTTGGGTAGTCTCCTTTTTTATTTAAATTATTCTTTTTATTTTGGTTAAATAAATTTAATTTTGTAGCATTTTCTTTTTGAGATTTTAAAATTGAATAAAAATTTTTTTTCAAAACTGAAAAACATTTTTAAAATCTAGAAATAATTAAATTTTTAAAGCTATTTTAAGGCACGTGTTTTTATTTAGATATTATTTCAGTGCACAACATCAATCCTTGCTGGCACGTTTGTTTCGCCTTTTTGGCACGTCACTTAAAAGTTTTGATTCAAATTCATGTTGAATACATATAATAACCTACATCTGCTTTGCAGATATCACTACTGACTTACTTACACGCAGCGATTCCAAATCCCCGTAAATTTAACTACCTTAAAATTAAAGAGTGAATCTCGCGCGTGGGGGAGGGGAGTTCCACGGTTCCTTACCAAATCTCACCAACGGGTTGGGGATTCCGAATTCAAAAAAACATAAACACTTCTTGTAAGTAATGAGCACCTCCTTTCGAGAATGTTCTCCCTGTTCAGGGTGTCATATTAATATCCAAGCAACATTGAAACATTTCACTATAGAAATACACAAATTTTCTCAATAGTGTAACACTTTGTGTGTTTGTTTACACTGTGAACTGATTGGTAGACAGAAAAACATTTTTAATTTTAATTATAGTAATTAATTTTAATTATAATAATTAATTTTAATTATAATAACTAATTTTAATTATAATAATTAATTTTAATTATAATAATTAATTTTAATTATAATAATTCAAATTAAAATTGTTTTTCTATCGACCAAAAAGTCCACAGTGGAAACAAACATTAATAAAATTTAAAAATTGGTCCAACTTTATATCCCATTTAAACCTTTTTTTTCCACAGAAACATCAACTATGCGTATTAATAAAAAAAAGAGTTTAAAGTTTGAAGCTAGCAGATTTGTGGTTTGTACTGCTGTTGTTGCAGTACTCTTTTTTGTTTATCTTTCTGCTAACGTTTTTTTTGCATATCGTTGGCTTGCAAGCCAAATTGACCACCTACAAAAATTAAATTTTGTGTTTTTGATAGTAACTATGCAAATTTTAATTGTTAATGTAAGAATTTACTCTTATAACCAGAGAATGAAAAAAAACTCTATTATATGGTTCGATTTCGTTCTGTTCTATGAGCGTTAACTTTTCCCTTTGACTTCCGTATTTCACTCAATGACTGAAACATTAACACAAACCATAGCAGGCGCTATGAGAGAGCGCAACAGAATGGTAACGTTCTGTTCTACGTACAAAAAACTTCATTCGCTTTGTTGTGGTTTTGGCTCAAGAGTGTTATCCGAGCCCGTACCAAATGTAGTGATCGCTTTTGTCGCTTTTTTGGCAAGGAAAAACAAATATTGATTATTTGAAAGGATATAAAAAGTGTTTTCGTTTTTTATTAATAAAAATGTTAATAATACATTTTTGCAAAAAAGTAACGGTTTCTTAAAACAAGTTAGTGAAAACTTTAGATGAATTGTGATATCTCAAAAACTATAAAAATGATTTCATGTGATCTCATAAGAAAAAGAAAAACCTGCATTAAATTATGAGAAAATTTTTAAAAATAGATTACCCTTCGTTATTAACACAGTGAAGAACAGGAATAATAACTAGTAAAGGTGTTATCTTTGGCCAGGTCGAAACTCACATACCCTACACTGCACTGAAAGTAACGTTGAAGAGGTTGAAGAAGTCGAAAATAATGTAATAAGATGCAAAGAGCTTGAAAAGTGTTGAAACAGTTGAAAATATCTGAAAAAGTCTAAAAAATATCAGTCGATAAAATTTGAAAAATGTTGAAAGTGATTGAAATACTCAGAAATAGTTGCAAGAGGTCGAAAACTGTTGAAACAATTCAAAATTCATGAAAAGTCAAAAAATATATCAATTGTCGAATCAAGTTATAAGAGGTTGAAAAAGTGGAAAAAAATGCATATGATATATATTAGGAAAAGTTAAAAATGTTGAAAAAGCAACGGAATGAAATGAAAAAGTTGAAATATACCACCCCCACTTCTCCAATTCCGCCACTTTTGATTCAATAAATTATACTCGTGATGACGTGCACAAACAAAATTTTAGCACAATAGCTTGCATAGTTTGCCGTAATTATTCTTAAAATTTAGGGGGGTGACACACCCACTGGTACAATCAAGTCCGATTTTGATTCAGAAATAGCTTTCCATAGACAAACCTCTGACACCAAATTTCAGTATGATTGCTCATATATTTCGATAGTTATGCCAATTAAGGAATTTTAATTGTATGGGAGGTGCCACACCCATTGGTGTTATTTTGCCAGCTTTTGATTCATTACACCTTATAGCCAGTAATCCACTTACATCAAATTTCAGATCAATTGCTCCAATAGTTCACTTAAAATAACACTTACAACTTTATGTTAATGAGGAAGGTGCCACGCCTACTGATGCAATCCTGTCAAATTTCATTTAATTTCAAAGCTTATAGTTACCGACATTTCAAAACAAAATTTTATGAAGATAACTAATTGCACACTATAGCATTAAACGTATTTTTTTATATGAGAGGTGCTACACCCACCGGCACTATTGTGCCAAAATTTTGCAAAAAGACACCTTTTAAGAAGTATATCTGCCATATTAAATTTCATAACGATTTCGTTGTTAGTTCCCTTTTCGATATTATGTACTTATAAATTTTGTAGGCTGTGCCACGCCCTGCAACGAAACTTTCCAGTATATTGACGAAGCTTGTGTTGATGACTACTTTCAGTGGTATTATCCCTGAAATGTTTATGAAAATCGTATGTGCCGATTTGAAGTTATAATAAATCCCAATTTTCAATTGCTTAAAAGTGCCACGCCCACTTTAACCATTCCGCCCACTTTATGCACAATTCAAGATTTATAAGATCTGTATCCGTGTACCAAATTTCATCACAATGCCATGCACGGCTTACGAGCTATGGCGTTATAAAAGTTAATATTTAGGGCTGTGCCACGCCTATAACTTAGCCTTATCTTAACTTTGTTCTCATCTTCACTAAATCACCAAGTATCATCAAAATCGCAGCCACTTTTTTCAAAATGGACTTGGGTATATTTACATAGAGTATGGGCGGTAGGCGTGGCCGTGAACCATTTTTATGTGCTAGAAGCTTGCAAGAAGGTGTGACCTGTGTGCCAAATATCATTGAGTTAGCTTGCTTAGTTTTCCCGTAAACCTGATTTCAACAGACAGACATACACACAGACGGACAGACAGACTGACGGACATAGCTATATCGACTCAGGTGGTGACGCTGATCACGAATATATACTTTTCTATACCTGCCACGCCTCCTTCTATGCGTTACAAACGGAACAAAATGAATCTACACTCTGTTTAGGGTATAAAAAGCTTGAAGACGGCAGTCAGCGTGGCATTAGGACGGTGAACTCATAGCTCACAGTGTGTGGGTTCGCTACTAGTGAATTCAAAATCAATGAAATTAAATGTTACTTTAAAACCTGCTTTTAAATATTTAAAACCACCTGTTTTCAAATTTAAAATGTGCTTCAAAAAAAAATCCATTTGGACTGACGAGTATCAAACCCACGCACCGCGAGCTATGAGTTCGCAGTCCTAACGCCTACGCCTCGCTGCCTGCTGTCTTTAAGCTTTTTAGTATTCCTTTTGTTCACTGTGTCTACAATCTATTGTTTCAATAACGCAGGCTAATCTATTTTTAAAAATTTTCTCAATTTAAAACATGTTCTCCTTTTTCTTATGAAGTCACTGGGTTATAACTTAGAGCGCTCTTAATTTTGCGACTATCATTACGGGCTCTTGTCTTAAATGCTCTTTAAGGAAAAAAATACGACTAAGAAAAATTTTTCCGTTCAAAACAAAAAATCTTTGATACATATATTTTAAAAAGTTTCAATAATTACTAAATAGATAAATCTAAGAATATTTGTTGTCAAACTACGTCAGAACGCGGTATTTCAAAAAAAATATTCATTTTAAATTAAGAAAAACAAAACGAAACGTTTGTCCGCTTATAAACATATATCAAAGTTTTTTTGAAAAAATTTTTCAATAAGATCGAAGGGCATACATTTCAGAAATCAAGATTTTTGAACTAAATTCTAAATAAACAATGGCGGCTATAATTTTTTAAAAAGACGTATTTATTTCCTTAAAGAAATAGCATGAAAGACACATTAATTTATAAAAAAAAAACACCCGATTAGTGCATTTTTCGCAAAGTTTTGAGCTTTTAAAAAAAAAATCATATCGCTAGAATTAATGGTCAAAAAATTTTGAAAAAATTCATGAATGCGTTTCCTAACAGTCTCAAAATCAGAAAAAATTTTGAAACAAATCGGAGGAGGTGACCGAAAAAGTTGCCGATTTGGTATGGAACGTCCCATATATATTTTTTATCCGATTTTCATTCGAATTTTTGGAAAATCCATACAATTCATATAAAGGCGATAGAAGAAAAGTAAAATAGTTTTTATAAAATGGAAAACAATGTACTTTCCGTCACTATGCCGCATTTTGTTTGGCCAGAAGGCTGAATTTGTACTCTTTGAAGTTTTTATAATAAAAGAGCTCGTTCGTGATCTACAAATAAGTTATTTAAAAAAAATAAATTGTCAAGACGAAAATTTATTTCTCTTCCATAATTTTTAAGCCTTGATGTCAGGCAAATATTTCATAAGTTTTTCGAAATCTTTGCATTTGAAATTATTTTCTTTTGCTGAAAATTCTACCATATTTTGTTGTTAATTTTCAAAGGAATTAAGAAAAAATACGATCGACTACCGAAGAGTACATTCCTACTCTTCGTACAGTACATTCTGGAGAAGTCCAAATACAGCTACTTAGTTAAATACATTCTGAATCATTTTTTGCCTTTTGTAAAAATTCAATAACAGCTTTTCTTAGTTGCAATTTATAAAATTATGAGGTTTTACATATTTTCGTAGATGAATTTTTAAAAAAAGTCAAAATAAATAACTTTTAATTGGAAACAAACTTTTGTGTAAGTGTTTCGTTCATATCAGCTGCTAAATTAAACGTCAAAGTAATCGATCGCTTAGGATTGGTGCTGCCCAGAGAGCGAGAACTAGAACGAGAAGGCGCTCAAAGAGCGTAAAAATACATTAAAGAGCGCTAGAAAGCGTGCACGCATACGGAACCATCAGCACATGCTTATCGTCGCTTGTGGTAGTGGGTACCACTGCTTACCAGTGTGCCAAACAAATCTGTTGGGAATTCGAGATGGACATCGTCTATTTTATCCGAAAAGAATTGCGTTTCGTTGAAGTCCTTTGTTTTTTATTTTTCAAACTAATTTGTTCTGATAAAATAATTAAAAACTGTTGTCATTACATTGAGCTTTAATAAAATGCTAGGTTGCTTTATATATTTTAATATAAATCTCATTTTTTTAATTATGACTCCAATAAAATCGAGTCGAAGCTTTTGTTTGACGTTGGGTGTAGATTACTTTTCTGTCAAGGCCAATAGCCTTTGTAGCTAGTGCCTTCTTTAGTAATATCATTATTAGTAATAATATTTCTTGTAAATACTTTTCTGTCAAATTGGTGAATTTAATTTTCATTTTGATAATTGAAATTATATACTTTTGGCCAACCATAAAATGATGAAACTGTGCATCCAACATTTGTGTTAACACAATTGTTGGTTCATGATCGATTGAATTTTTGCGCTCTTTGAACGCCTGCTCGTACTCTGGCCAGCACCGATCAAACGCTTTGTTAGAATTCAAATAAAGTAATAAAATTGGAATAAAAATTTTTTAATTTCACATTTTCATTCCTGTGATGGAATCGAATAATCTGATTTTTGACAAAGCACATTTAAAAATAACATAACCTAAGGAAACTGAGAGCTCCGCCATGCCACTCGTCTACATCCAAGATGCGTGCATTCCAGTTTTAACGCATATGTAGAGATTTCGTGTAGAAATTTTCGTCCGGATAGCATGGGGTTGGCCCTATTAGAGATCCTGTACGGATCCTGGGAAATCGGATAGGTTTGATAATGCATGGAACCATGCAAACGGAACCAGGCAAAGTCAACATGTCACTAATCAGTGTGCCTGTTGCGACACTGTTCAGTGTGTCTGCTACGGCTCTGACAAAAATATTTATATTCAGCCTTAATCAGGCTACTTGATACGGTCCATTATTTTTATTTTGCAATCTTTCAAAAAAAAAATAAGTTTTTTTTTTCTTTCTGAGAAGACTTCCTACTTTGACTACCCTTTAAATCGACCTAATCTGACTGATTCTTGATTTGGCTAAGTTGATCAAGGCTGTATAGGTTTCTTTAAGACACAAGTTCGGCTAGCCAACTCCGGTATTTTCCAGAGTCGTCCAGGCCGTTCATAATTTGGCAAAACTTATCAGGACAACGAAATAAGACTAATCTTTCCCATACCTGATTCGAAATTCCTTTATAGGTTTTAACCTTTTAGATAATGAGAAGATTCACATGCGGGTTTGCTTCATAGGAACTCCTTCTCGGTGTAGTTTTTGTCGTGTTTTATGTAAATGTTTCTTTGAATTGATGATTTGAGTGGTTTTGACTTTTAATAATTTCAAATTTTTTATGCCTGGCAACCCTGCTCATAAATTTATTTTGCATGGACAACAGCAAAAGCTGCAGGCTTTCCCTTGCGAATATAAGCTGGCCATCGCTGATTCACCTCATTACTCAAAACTTGAAATAAACCTCTGCTTCGAAACATATCCTTCGCAACGGCATTATTAAATTGTTGCCTGGCTACCTTTCATTGCGAATAGTTGTTGTTTTTAGTTCTCAACTTAAAATTTTTTTTTGAAACAAATTAAATTTTGTCTTGAACTAAAAATTGTTACAATAAATTCTCTTGGATCTAAAATGGACATATTGAAAAAAAAAACAAAACATTGCATATATTTTGTAATACGTTCTCAAAACTTTTCATCATTGATGGAAACTCTTGTTAGCAAATGCAATGTGTCCAATGACAAAAACAAACAATAAAAAAAAATTAATTGGTTTTTAGTTTCAGTTCGGCAGCAGCCGCAAACAAAACCACCTTAGGCACTTTGTATGTTGTTCGCCGTAGTATCGCTTCTGTGGTGCCAGCAACAAATTTAAATGATTTTAATGCAAAAAATGAGCCTGTTCTTGGGTACAAAGTGGGTTCAACGGAACGGAAGGCATTAGAAGAGGCACTGCAAAGAACCGCTACCAAATGCGAAGAAATACCAATTGTCATTGGCGGTAAGGAATTTAAAACGTCCCAAGCTGTGCATCAAGTAATGCCGCATAATCATGCGCATAAATTGGCCCGATTTTATTATGCGGACAGCAAATTGATACAACAAGCAATAAAAGTGGCGGTAGAAACGCAAGCCAAATGGGATCGTACTACAATTAGTGAGCGCATAAGTATTTGGGAACGTGCAGCTGATCTGATGGCAGGTCAATATCGTGCTGATCTCGTTGCATCCACTATGTTGGGTCAGTCAAAGACAATAATTCAAGCTGAAATTGATGCGGCTGCTGAGCTAATCGACTTCATACGTTTAAATGCGTACTTTCTTAAAGAGTGTTCGAAATATCAGCCTATCAGTGAAGATATTAGTGTAACCAAAAATTCAATGCGATATAGAGGTATTGATGGTTTTATAGCAGCTGTAAGTCCGTTTAATTTCACTGCGATTGGCGGTAATCTGGCGTATACGCCAGCGCTTATGGTAAGTAAAGTGATGGTGTTTCGGTGTGGAGTGCCACTGCCATCACTGCTTTATATAGATTGTGACATACACTATGTCTAGATCAGCGGTCGGCATCGTATAGCACTATTGTGTACACTAAATTCATACGCACTCTTATGCTCTTTCATTGAAAAACCAAGCTTGTCGCTTTTTATGCACGTAGAGAAATTTTTGTACTGTGCTATGGCAAATTTTATGCCATTGGCGACATGTAATGATGTGTTATAGTGTCATTTCATTCTAAATCATTGTTTTCTATTAACAACATATAAAAACAAAAACATTGAACTTTAGACTAAATACTTTTTTCAAACATTTTTTAATTTTTCGCATTCTTTCGTAAGTCAACGTTTACACGAGGAAATTCGGTCAAACAAATTCTTGTCGTTTTCTGTTTTGTGAATTACTGCGTCAACTCGCCACAACAAACGAAAATTCAAAGCATAATATCAGCTAACGAATCGAACGAAAGGGAATTTTGCGGGTACGACAAACTTTCGTTTTTCCCTTCTTGCCCTGTAACAGGAAAACTTTTTCTCAAGAGTTTCCTCGTGTAAACGTTGACTAACATTTCTTTCACAAATCATTTCTGCGAATTTTTTTTCTTTGCAGCCTCCCTCTCACACACAATTTTGCCGACCCCTGGTCTAGATCATATGCACGCGATAGAGCTTTGAGTTTTCGCTCTTGTCTATACAAAATTCGATTCACTAGTTGTTATTTATATCATTTTTGTATATTTATTGCTTATATTATTGCATTTATTATCATTTTTCAATGATTCCAGGCTTAGATTTTTCCCTCTTTTTTTAGCTCAAGCATAAATTTAATAATAGCACGAGCAGTTTTCTTTATATTCTCAAATTTTCTGAAATACGAATGTTTTTTAATTTTCTCGTTTTGCAAACTTATGAGCGTAAGCTCACGAAATGTCAAAACAGCTTTCCCTCGCGATTTTAAAGTATAGTTACAGGCCGCGCTTTGTCGCTTTATCGCGTTATAGCTTTGATTGTTTTTCTTGTTGAGATTTTAGAAATGGCTTAACTGCAACTGTTAATTTAATTTGACATTGACAAGAGCCAATGCTCAAAGTTCTCTCGCATGCATATGAGCAAAGAATTAAGTGTCCAAGGACAATACTCGCACTCTTTGGTTTTGCTTTAAACACAATTACGACGGACGGCTGTAAATTGAGCTGTCATTTTGTGTTTACAAGAAAATAATTTTTGCATTGAAATATTTTTGATAATTGGAATGTGAAATCTTTTTTTCTTCCGCTATCCGCCACAGTTCAGTTTCATTTCAAACGATCTCTAATTTTGACTGCGGGTACCCCTTGAAGGATTTCCCGTCGTCCGACGTAATTATATTGAAGACTAATGTCCGAAAATTGTTGCGGCATTTCATTTGGTCTTAAATTTTGTCGTGAAACTGTAATTTTATGTAAACATTCGCCGTATTAAAGTTAAAGTAAACTGACCGATGCAACGAATCCATAAAAATATCTGTGTATTTATGTTGTAAATTTTAAAAGCTGTGTATGGGAAAATTCATATTTAATTGATATCAGGCAACCAGCAAATCGATTAGCATTTGAGTTTACTTAACTCAAACAAACAAATTTACAACCGTTACCAATTTTGTGGCTTAAGTTCACAACCAATACTCACACTTTGATCTAAAGTGGTTTTCTTAAGGAAAATTACTTTCGAAAAAATCACAAAAATGCCTTTACATAGTATATGTTTTCGTCTGATTGCATGTCTTTCACACTATGCTTATTTGGTAATGGCAGGTTTGTTTTGAGTTCAATGTATGGAAGATATGAACTTACATATCTTTAAATAAATAATCGAAAGCAAAACAGTGAAGACTCGTGGCTATGAGAAGCCGACAAAAAATGTTCTCCAATAACTCGAAAAGAAAAACACAAGTGGAGAATTATATTTATTATGACCACATTTGTAGAGAAGACAAAAAAATCGATTTCATGCCCGAAAAACCACACGACTAGATTTGAACCTTTTTTCACCATTTTAAAGCTTCTAATGTATACTATAATTTTGAACAAAAATTGTACGAGTAATAGCCAAGTTCTTAAAATTATAATAAAGCAACGCAATTTTAGAGCAGACTTCTTTTGGTTAAAGAAAAATACTAAAATTAATAAAGATAGAAGTGGTAGGTAAACTTCGACGCGCACCTTTGAAGAGGATGAAATATTAAAAGGGTTGAAAAAATTATCATAGAGCAATGAATTTTTACACAAACCTTTCTTAAGTCTAGAGGAACTAAATTAATATAAATGGGCATAACATATCAACTGCCACGCTAACCTAAAATGTGGGCGAAATTTTAAAAATGTTGTAAATATTAACATACAGCGATTGATTTTGACGCAATCCTTTTAATTTGCAATTTTCATTAAATAAATTTAAATACATACATACATACTATAAATATTTATTCTCACAAAGAATTTCTTACATCAGCCGAAGCGTGTTAGGATGAACCAGTTAAGCCTAGGGAGTTTTTCTTTAGCTTAGAGAGGTGTGTACCAAACTTCGGTGCTCTATTATCATTTATCGAAAATTTACAAAACTTTATGTGTATGGGAGGTAGGCGTGGCCGTTAATATATAAAAACTACACTTGCAAATATTTGCAGCCAGCCTTTGGACAGTGGCTTCGTAAAAGAGCTAGCTTTAATCAAGTGGTCATTAGACCACACCGCTCCACCGACCTCAGATAAAGTACTCCACCAAATCTAATGGATAAGCTGTTTAAAAGGACTAATGTAGTTATTGAAAAATTATTATTTTTTAAATAACAATTTTTTCTTTGTTAATAATATAAAATCGGTTTATATTATATTATAAGCTTTTGCATTATATAATTTTCTGGAAAGCAAATGGGGCTTAAGTGTTATTACCTAAACGACTTTTAGCAACTTAAAGAGGTTGTAAGAAAATATTTTCCTCGTATAGGCTAATAAATTTATTTAAAGATGCTGTTGGTGTAAAACAAAACAAAAAATAATTCAAACCCATGGCTACGATAAAAAAATGAAAAATAACTATAGCTCAGCGGTTACAGCGGCTTTCGAAATATAATGCATAGATCGATCGCGGTGCTTAGCCAAGTACAAAAATATACAAAATTGATCTGATTGAATTTTTATTAAAAGTGTATTTCCTGTGCACATTGAATTTGGCAACATTTACTCAAATAGTTCTATGTATAGCGTTTTGAAGATAATAATTGCATGGGAGGATCCACGCCCACTTTTTGCCTTATGTTATACCGAACTACTATCCATATTTGTACGTAATTTGGTTCCATAGCTTTTAAGTACAGCCTTAGAATTTTGGGCTTGTATGGGAGTTGTCACGCCCTCTTGTTGAAATTCATATAATTATCTCGTCAAAACTATTTCTAGTACATATTTGTGTAAAATTTGGTTGAACTACCTTAAATGAGCCCTTCAGCAAACGTTTTGAAATTTTTCCTTATATTGTAGTAGCCAAGCCCTCTATTTGAAATGCCACTTTTTTTTTTATGCTAAATCAAAGTATTTCTGTGAAATTTTGTTGTATGACCATAAATAATTCTCTTAGTATAGCGTTTTACAGTTTTTGCTTCTGTTTGAGCTGCCGCGACCACTTGAAAAAATATGCAAAGATCTTCTCAAGAGCTTTTTCGAATCATTCTTACTGTTTGCTTGAAGTTTGGTTTCATTACGTTAAAGTATTCTTTGAAACTGTGGAAGTCCAAACTTCCTTTATATTGTAATAACGTCACTAAAAAAAAAAAACCTGGCTGAATCCCTTGAGCATAGTGTACAATCAAAGAAAAACAGTTATAAACATACCTCCTTTTACGGTTAAAAGGGGGTTAAAAACAAATAAAAACTATGAAAAAAAAGTGTCGCTCGGCTCTAGTTTCGGAGACATAGCCAGCGGAAATTCCGGAAATAGCTTTTGTAAAAATGATCATGAATCTTAAACCCCTGCATAGATATCAAAAAGTAAGTCATAAGAAAGATAATTTAATGGCCTTCAACTATGATGAGTAAAATTTTGAAATTTAACCTATAATTTTGGAGATATGACGAAAAAAACTTCCAAAAAAATGTGTTAGTGACCGCCTTTTTATTTCAATAATTTATACCTTAGAGTATATCGAAAACCGGCTTCGTTATCCACAGTTATTTTATTTAACAGTTGGGGTAAGTGGGTGGCCTGCGGCCGCAGCTCAGGACTTAAAACTACCAAAAATCCAACACCGGCTTCGCGGTGGCCATCGGTCGCGGATCAGTCTATAATACATCCAACACCTAGTTTGCTAGCCACAGTAATTTTACATGAGAACAGGGTAAGTGGGCGGCCACGATTTCTAATAAAAATTTTTAAGTTTTACTATGATAATCTCCCTATAATAATATTATAGTTGTTGTTGTTGTTGGATTTTTATTGCTTTTGTCCATAAATACATACTTTTGATAAGAATTCAAAAGGGGGGTAAAATATAAAATATTTAGAACAAACTATACACCATTTTAAGGGGAACAAGCTAATATGCTAAAAAAATTGTACCAAACTTTACTCATTATTACTGAAGGCCATTAAATTATCTTACTTATGACGCCCAAATTTTCGATATCCATGATGGGAGTTCCCAACTTATGATCATTTTTACAAATGCTATATCCGGAAATTCCGATGGCTATATCTCCGAAACTAGATCCGAGCGACACTTTTTTTTCATATTTCTTGTTTATTTTATACCCTCTTTACCCCTAACAAAATAAATAAAATTAAAGAATGTCAGCTAAAGTAAACTTATGCCGAAAAATTAATAATAATAGGTGTTTTCTTTTATTTTTCTTTTATATTTTTATTTCAAAATTTAGTTGTATTAAATTTTAAAATTAATCTTAGCTAAATGCTGTTTTAAACATTATTTTACAAATATATGAACTTGAAGTATTTTTGACATTTGTACGCCGACGCACAAATCCCCATTACTACACCGAAGTAGAAATACTGAACTACTACTCCGACGTATCTCTCATTCACACAACAAAAAACTACTCAGAATTCATACGCCGGCGCACAAATTCGGTGTGTGTGAATATCGTAATATATGTATGTGATTTTTGGAATGTAATTTCTTTGAAGAAAACAGCAACGCAAATAATGGCATCGGTTGTAAACTTGAATGCGTTAACGAAAAAGAATTGCTTTGTTTGAATGGAGTCAACATAAACTATTTTGGTTTTGGATTTGCTGGTTGCCTGGACCAATAATAATCAGTGATTTTAAAATACATATTATTCTTAAGGTCCACATCTAAAATTGAACTTTTTTGCTTTTATATATAATTTAACTATTAAGGCTATCGCAAGCTGTCAAACTCATATTTAAAAGTGTTGAACGCCAAAAAGTCTGAGTATCAAAATTGATATTCAAAGCAAAATTAAAAAAAAAATCTAATTCAATTTGACATTATATGTACGTTTGGAAGCAGCATTTTTTTGCCATAACCTATATTATTCAAACATGCTTTTATACTAATGCGGTGAATTTTTGTACCAAATGACGATTTGCCAGCCCAATTTTCTGTTTTACTTATGAGTAAGAAGCTAAACACAACTGAGATGTGCGATATAGACTCCCTGTCAAACCGCACCAAAAAATAGAATTTATGCAATCAATGTGATCAATTTTGTACTGTCACTTGCAAAAGTTGAACGTATCTTGTTCTAATGTACAGGAAAAATCCGATTGTCTAGTCTTGTTTGTTTGCAGCGTATCGCACGTCCCAGTTGTATTAAGTTTCTAAAGAGCGCGAGCACCGTTCTTGGATACAGGCTTTTTGATATGAGCTGGTTATGAAATATTTTAAGTCTTTAGACAACGTCTACTGAATTAATTTTTAATTTTTTTCGTTTCTAGGGTAACGCTGTCTTATGGAAGCCTTCAGATACCGCAATGCTCTCTAATTGGCGCATTTTTAATATAATGCGGGAAGCTGGTGTGCCGGATGGTGTAATTAATTTCGTTCCCGCTGATGGACCTGTATTTGGAGATACTATTACACAGTCGCCACACTTAGCAGGCATAAACTTTACTGGTTCAGTTCCGTAAGTCTTTGGACCATTAACAAAATTTATATTTCATAACACCAATCTAACCGTGTCATTCTTTTGTATCCTTTCCTTAAGTACATTTAACCGTTTGTGGAAACAAGTGGGTAATAATATCGATCGCTATCTCAACTTTCCTCGGTTAATTGGCGAATGTGGTGGCAAAAATTTTCATTTCATACATCCCACCGCCGATGTTGAGACCGTCATCCCGGCAACGATACGTGCGGCATTTGAGTTCTGTGGTCAAAAGTGTTCTGCTTGTGCACGCATGTATGTGCCTGCATCGCTATGGCCTAAGGTAAGCACTAAGTTTAACAAATTCAAGTAGATAGTAAGTAGGTCGTTGTCGGTTAGTATCATTTTTATAGCGGACTACAACAATTTCAGCCAATAACGTACAATTAATCCAAAGCAGTAAGAACAATCTTATGTTTGAGTGAGGAAATTAGTTTTTAGGTTCTTGTACAACATGTGATCTGAAGCATTTCTATCAATCCTTAAAGCTTTGAAATTTATCTTCATCTTGAGCACAAGCATTTAAATTCTTTTTTTTTAACATAATTAGACTAAAGCGTGATGCATTGCATGGTAGCAGCAATTCGTAATGCTGCGTCTTACTTTTTACATTTATAAATGTGCAACATCACCATGTCACGATTTTAATTTTTTTACTTTCCAAAAATTTTGTTCTTGACCAGTATTAGCATAACTTTTATATTACTTGACATGTATTGAAATCCTTCGAAAAAGTAATTTTATCTACTTTTAATGCTTAGATAAAAGCCGGGCTTGTTGCTGAGACAGCAAAACTCAAAATCGGTGATGTAACGGAGTTTAACTCTTTTACATCAGCTGTTATCGATCACAAGGCATTTAAACGCATTACCAGTTATATTGATCACGCGAATCGTAGCAGTAATTTAGAAATCATTGCCGGCGGAAGCTACTCAGATGCAAAAGGCTATTTTGTTAATCCGACCATTGTCGAGAGCAAAGATCCTTTGGATAAAATAATGACAGATGAAATCTTTGGACCAGTATTAGCAATATATGTGTATAAGGATAATGAAGTAGAAAAGGCAATTAACTTGGTCAATACTTCAACAAAATTTGCATTGACAGGCGCTGTATTCGCACAAGATGAGTGAGTATATATTGTTAAAATGCCCAGACTTAAGGTCTTTTTCATTTTAACTCAAAACAAATATATTTGCAGAAAGTTTTTGAAGGACGCTTTGCAGGAATTCAAAATGTCCGCTGGTAATTTTTATGTAAATGATAAGTGCACTGGCTCCGTTGTGGGACAGCAACCGTTTGGTGGCGGACGTTTGTCAGGTAAGCCTTAATTATTTGAAATTTTTTTACTCCCAAAAACTTGTTTCGCCTGTAATGAGCGATAGGAAGTTATTTTGATAGTGAAACTTCGACATCAATGTAATAAAAAAATCTTTCAGTTTAAATTTTTCCGACTAAAATTTATTTGCATGTAGTAGAAAGCACCCTCTACTTACTACGTTTGAAAATTTCAATAAAATAATACGCAGTAATAATTGCTCTTAGCGTTAGCGGTTAAATAGATACGGACAGCTATAGAAATTAAAAAAATCTGAGAACAACATCGGATACATAAACTCTTAAAAAATTGTAGCCGTGGAACGCTTTCGGATTATATTGCCGGTAAAAAAATCCAATAGTGATCGATCGAAAAAAAATTCATGTTTTCCAAAGTTAAGGGGGGAGTTTCGATTTGAAAGCAAATGCATTCTAAGTATTGATTGACGAATAACATTAAAAAACAAAAAAAAAAAGATGTTCTGTCGAATATATTATGAGAAACATTCTTATAAATAAAACAAATAATAGTTTTTTAGATATTCCGTATCTAAAAGTTATCCATTCAAATTTTGAAATGCTTTAAGCTTTCTTGAAAATACATTTTTTTATAACATAAATTTGCTTTACAATTCACCTTTAGATAAGCACTAAACAATATATTAAATTCAAAAAAAACTGAGAAAAAATGAAAGAGTGTACAGTTATTTAAAGAATGTCCTATATTTTAGTTGGTTGTTGTATTGGCAGTATTTAATAATAAATAATTAAACTTACAGCCAGTTAGCAGCAATCAACTTTCACGTAAACTTCTACAAGTGGATACAATGCTCTTTTTATTTAACAAACTCTTAAAAAAAAAAAAATAAAAACAACATTTCTGGGACATAGACACATATTCCGATTCTTAAAATCTCATCAGTATATTTTTAGTCATCAGCACTTAAATTACATTTGCCATATTAACGCAAACATAACATAATTTTTAATTTCAAGCAAATGTGGCAAATTTCTCAGGGATCTAATTTTAGGATTTAACCCTTAACGTCAAGTGACGGCAAAATTCAAAGGTCACAACCTTTCCTTGAAAATTACGATTAGCTGCTCAGCTTAGTTTACCTAGTAACGCGTGTCGTTACCTGAGTACATTAACCGCATTCCCTTTGATATCATAGTATCTTAATTATTTATGTTGTTATGGCATTATTGGTATTAATCGGATGTCCGATATGTGTATGAAATAATGTAATCCGTTTTATTTTTAGGTACAAATGATAAGGCGGGTGGCCCACACTATATATTACGCTGGACATCGCCACAAGCAATAAAAGAAACCTTTGTGCCAGTACGTGATATCAACTATCCATATATGGAAGAGTAAATCTATTTTTCAAATTAAATATTATTGCTTGTGTTGAATATATAGTAACGTTTAAGGAAAATATCTTAAGTCTAACTAGTGGAAAAGAAATAAGAGCATATAAAAAATAATTGAAAAAAAAAACTATCACTAAATGCATATATCGGATATTACTCAAATAGCTATGCACTTTGTTTTTTGAACATTTTTTGAAACGAATTACCTCAAAAACTGAATTAAAAAAAAACAAAGCATGCACTTATTTAAAGCATGATTTACATACATACATATATAGGCTATATGTATGAATGTAGAAACACGTGCATATGTATGTAAGTCAAACTTTCCTTTTCAAAACAGTGGTAAATTTGGTACACGTTAAAAAAAAATTTTAGTTACATTTTTAAAAATTTTCTGACCACCCGAATTAGCAAATTTTTTCCCTGGTATACGTTTTTAGAATGTGTCACACGTCAGAAGGGTTAACTTCAAATTTCTAATTTTTCCAAATCTATTAGTTAGCATTCTAACTGTTTTGTATCACAAATCATTTTGACGCATCTGAAAGACGCGGACGGGAATTTTTCCTTGCGAATTCGAATGGTGGGGAAAAATAAAAAAGTTTTCAAACATCAGTAAGTTTTTTAAAAACTAAACCGAATTCGCTACTGAATCGAAAAAGATTTTGACTTTAATACACAGTAATGCTAATGAGTGTTTATGATTATATGTACTAGGGTCGAAATTAAAACGGTGGAGAATGATTCAGAGAAATTTTTTTGATAAAAACGACAAACTTTTCATGTATTTGAACTATGATTGAACCTACGAATTATATAAAAATTAGATATACACACAAAAGTACACATTTTTGTATGGAAAATACGTTCACTATTATCCTTTCAACATAATTGAGGACAAGGTCTCGAGGGCACCGCTTGCCTTAACTGATACGTCCAAAAGAATTGATTGCAATATTTTTCAAAAAGTCTTATATAATCAATATTCATAACTTTACTTTTACTGAACACTTCTTCAATATAACTAGCCGATGGTGACAAAAGTCGAGTATTTACAGGACTCGATATAATTTTTTTGTCGTAGCCTAAAACGTATTTTCAAAAAAAAGGTTAGTGGTTTTAATATATTTCAGTTTTTTCGCAGTGCACATTAATTAGAATTATATAGGGAACAGAACAATAACTAACTACATAGATTTACTGAGAAAACGATACTTCATTGTACAAGCAATTGCATTGAAGGCATTTGTGGGACAATTATAAGAGTTTTTAAATCTACTTTTTATAATTCATTAATGTTATTTAGTCATACCTTATGGTTAATGGAAACATTAAATGATTGATGCATAGATTCATAGTATGATATAACTTATGCTATATTTAAGGAAAACCATACACGTCTATAAATCAAAAAAAAAAAAAAGAAAACAATTTGTCATCTTACATACTTACTATAGCAGAAGTAGTATTTGCAACTGAAAAGATGGTTTTAACTTTGTATATTCTTGAATCTATTCCGTCATTCCGTGAACGCTACAATAATTCAGAGAAATAGAAATCAAGCATAAATCGGTCAATAAAAATATGAATAGACATCACCAAAATAGCATTAAGTTCGTTTTCTGAATGACTATAGCCACATATCTCACTTGATCGCCTGTAACACAGCTGAGCCTATTATTAAGCTCTTATAGTAAAAATGATATTAACAGATCGGTCATTTCATGTAAAGCGACCAACGAAAAAAAAAAAAAATTAGAATATGAAATTTCTTCATAAACGAATCTGATTTTAAATTTGAATTTTCTTTGTTGTAAAAAACCGGAAGCAAACATTTTGAATCTAAACATTTCGAATATTTTAATTTTAAAATATAGCTTAAGGTATATAGATGATATACTAAAAATTTCAAAATTGAATCTACATTAGCTTAGGAGACATATGAATTTAAGTACTTCCGAAAAATACTTACTTCATTTACTTCAAATCCTTGAAAGGCCAACTACAGTCTAAACCAAAATAAACGTGACGAGACAGTAGCAACTGAACAAATGTTTATCATTTTGGATAACAAAGTTGATTGTTTGAACTTTGGTTCTTACGGAACAACACGTTTCGTCAACATGTTTCGCTCACTTTCGGTTAGTTAAGTACGTTAATTATGGTTATAAACATCGGGTTCCATACACAAGAATCAACATTGATTTACATGTACCCCATGCAAAGTAAAGATTGTAAGTTCACATTCACACCTTCTAGAATTATAATTGGACCGAATGTGAACGAATTTCAGAGTGTCACATTTTTTCCTTGACCGCTTTACATGAAATGCCCGAAATTTTATTTATTAAAATTTCTCACCCGTTTGATATATCGACCCATTATTATATGTATAATACAGATGAAAGAATAATGTTAAATCTCATTTTAATTCCTTGAATTTATTGTATTAATTGAACTTAAGTATTAGAAAATCAAAATATATAAATCAGGGTTACCAGCTGAGCGGGATTGTCTCGTCCTGACTGGGAGTTTCATCTCACCATTACAACAAAAATTAGATTCTTTGTGTATAGCCTTCTTTCTTTTGCTTATTGTTTTGTAAAATTATATTTCATTCATTTGTGGGAAATATATGTTGTCTAGAGAGGACGGGAGTTGCTTGTGTAAGATCTGGTAATCCTGATATAAATATTTGTAGCACAAACAATTTTGTATTATATAAGCTAAAAAATAATTATCAAATTATATATAAATGCATTAAAAAAAATATAACTACAGCATTAGCAGCGTTTTCAGTATTTTTTGTGAAAATAAGAATTGTTAGCGGCAGCGCTCCGCATTTTGGTATACTATATTGCTTTTGTAAGCCTAAAAGTATGCAAGGTAGTTGCGGACTAGAATAATAAGTGTGCAGAGTACAAAGCCTGCAAGCATTTTTAAGGCATGCAAAAATAAACCATTTGATATTCTCATCTGTAATGTATTAGGGTGTTTATTTTGAAAATATTATAGATTTCTTTTGCCTATGTTTTAGAATAGGTTCTTAAAATATTTGTCACAAAAAAAAGCTCATATCTGTAAACGGCGCAGATAGAGTTTCCATCCGATCTCGTTGTAATTTTACGAACATATTTACTTAATGTGACAAGGTATAGTGTTTTAGACATTTTAGTTTTATGAGAAGTGCCATCCCCATTTATCGAACCATACCCACATTTTTCGTGTGGCTGAAATTGCGATGGGTTTTAAATTTTATTTTTGCCGGTCTAGTGAGCCTACATTTATTATAGAATTGGGTTTGAAAAAAATTTTCACAAATGTGAGCGTGGCTCGACAAGAGGGGGTGGCACATCCCATACAACTAAAACGCTATATCTTTGCACGCTAAGCAGATTTTTTATTACGCTTTAGTAAGGTTTGAGCGAGGAAGCTCAAATTTCGTGATAGTTGTAGGCCAAACTAGTTACCGTTAAGCCTAAAAATATACAATGAAATATTAATGCAAAAGCACTATGGCGAGAGAAGCTGGTGTTGGACGTAGGATAAAAATCCTGAACCGTGACAGAAAGCCGCTAGCACATACAAAGATTTCTCAATTTCATTGAATGCTTGGCAAATGTGCAGCCTTCGGTCAGGACTTACATTTTTAAGTATGCCAAACACCGTATTTGCAAGCTAAGAGTTAGGGTAAGGATCCTCCCATAAATTCAACGTCGGTTTCGCGGCATTATTCGGCCACGTTTCAGTCCATAGTATATCGTCTTCGCTAGCTACATTGCTTTTGCATTAAAATTAAATAACATGCAGATCAATCTAGGAGAAGCTAGATTATCATAAAAACTAGTTTGGCAGGTAGCATACAGTGATGGCGTTCACATTGATTTACACAAGGAAAACTACATAAAAAGAAAATCCAATATCATATATGGGGTAAAACAATCCAACGTTGCTAAGTTGAAAATGAGGAATTAACGGCCTTCTTAGAAGTCAAAAATTTTTCGGATAAAAGTTCATGACCTCTTTGTATAAAATTAATTTCTCTTCCAATTTACGGATTTTAGTTCACATTTATGTTAATTGGTAAAGCAAAGTGAAAATAGCGCCGCTTTTTTGAAGTTGCAAAAAAAAACTATATTAAATTGTTTTATCGCGTCTGCCTCAATTTCGAATGTATAAAAAAAACTATTCAATAATTTTAACGAGGCAGATGTGTAGGTCGCCGTGTTTTAAAATATATGGGGTTGTATACATATGTTAAAATTGATGATTTTGGTTGAATTCGTATATAATTTTAAGGACACCAGGTTCTCCGAATGTATGAATATACATATGTATGTATGTATTTATTTATATAGATGAAAAGCTTAACGCTAACCCTATAAAACCCACTTCAATAATATCTATACATTTTCTTTCTCCGAGATTTTGTAAATTGGAACTAGTATTAGAACTTGTGTAGATCTGTATGTAGACCTGTGTAATAAATTTCAAACAAAGACATTTCGTAGAGAAAAAAATTATCATCGCTAGTCTCAGCCAGTACTAAAAGAAAATCAAAAACTTACACAAAAATCAGAGATACAAAAGCAAAGTACATCTTTAAGAATATGCATTTTAAGTGTTCTAAAACGTCTGCCTTCGAAACAGCAGCACTGGAATCATCACCTATATTTATGTTTCTTAAAAGTAATGGTACCAGTCAGCCAAGAGGCAGACGCGATGAAATGATTTAGTACTCAATTTTTTTTACATGTTTGTAATAATGCAATTTTTAAATTGTGCAATAACTTAGTGGCAGAGGTTGTTCCTTTCGTTTCTTATGACATATTCTTTACAATAATTTCAATCTGCCTAACGGTAAAATCACTTAAGTTTGTATGCATCATAAAATTTTTTAAATAAATTTAATTACTCCTAAACGTGGCAACAGAAACGTCTGCCACTTCCTTTTATTTGATTTTGTGTTTTGACACATTTTTTAATACAAAAGGCAGACGCTATAAAATTGCTTATGGCACCTTATTTTACAGTTTCATAGGGCTATCAATTAATGAAGCATAGGCAACGGAATGGCAGACATTATTCATATGATTTACATTGCTTAGAACTTCTCGACTTTCAACTTCTGTCGCATGATAAAATCATATAGAAATTTAGGTCTCCAGCTTCCTAGCTAGAAAATCAGTACGTCGAAAGCCGTTGCGCACACAACAACTTTGACAATGCGATAAAATTCTTTCTTTTGTGAACGTCGGCATTACTGTCGGCCATCAGATCTTACACTGTAAAATTTAGTATAATCACTGATTAGCACGGTTTTTCATTGCGAAACTGTTTGATTCTTGTGAGGCCTTGTAAATTCAATTCTGGCCCAACGATAGTGTTTTGAATGCAGCGACTTTCGACGTACTGATCTTCCAAAAAATTTATTCTTGTACAATCTCTCTCGGTTTGATTACGCTGATAGCAGATTGTGATATTTTTTAAAAACAATCTTTTGTATTTCCTTGGAAGCTTAGTCCGTTTTCCGTTGACGTTGGCATGTAGGAAAGTTATTTGTTTTATTTATCTTAAAATGTCTTATGGCATTGATTTTAATCCTACTAATGGCACCTGCTAAAAATGGAGAATTCAAAAGAAATAATTTCAAGTGTGTAGGAGTGGCCGGGTGGCAAAGGTGGCCTGGAAAATGATACCGCCAGAGAAATGCCAAAAATTAATTAGAAATGGGAAGCTTTCCAATAATAAAATCAAACAAAATTTTAAGTTCTCTTACAAATATTAACAATTTTTGTAATCGTTACTAATTACATAGCCATCCTAGTTCATAAGTGGTGAATTACTTTTGGTTTAAGACATACTTCTATTGATAATGCTGGATTTTCTTTATACGTAGTTTTTATTGTGTAAATAAATTGTTAAAAACAAAATATTAAATTAAAAAATTGCTTTCTGTCTACGTAATTGTGCGAAAAAATTCAAAAACTATAAGTGCTCTCTCTGCCAGCAAGCTAAATTGACCTAAATTAAAACAATTTGGTGTGAAGATCTTTCTTTTTTTAACAAAAACATTTAAAACCAAGTGAAGCTTGGAAAGAAGTTTTTAAAAAACCGAAAACCCTAATAAAGATGTACATAATACATCGTGCATAGTGTCAGAACACAACACAGGGTGACTAAAAAACGGAATTTTGCTGACCGTTTTTTTCTATCTAACATTTAAACTAGATAGCATTTAAAAGTTTTGTTTGAGCATTTATTAGCGTTTGTGTTTAAATCAATTATTGTTAACTTATTGTTTTTTTTTTGTCACTTAGAACGATATACGTAAGAACCGTCACACACTGGTCCAAAATCGAGATTTCTGGTACAAAAATTGCGCAAATCTTGTCGGGAATGTACAACATTTTTTCTTAAATCTTAAGCTAACCGAAATGCCAACAATCCTTCATAATTTTAAAAAAATTTAGTTTTTTAAAATAAAATTTTTAAACATTTTTTAGCTCAATAGAACAATTTTTTCTAAACGAAAGCTTTCCAAAATTCCAAAAATTGTTTGAGACCAAATTTAAGAAAAGAAATTTCGTTTTAAGCTTAAAGTCTCAAAAAAATTGTTTTTTTTAACTTAAAATAATGAAAAAAGAATTTTTTTTTTCAAAATACGCGCTCCAAAGTTTTGTTGATATTTTGGTTGGCCTTAAATTTAGAACCAACAACCTCAATTTGGGTCCAGTGTCGTTGACATGAAAAAATAAATTTAAGAACTGAAGTTTGTAAATTTATATGACACACTGTTTTAATAAACACTATTTTTATTGCATATTTCTTTTTGTAAATGCTTCGAGTTCTTTAAGTAAAAGTTTAATATGTTGACCATTTTATAAAGAGTTTTATCGGCAAATATATATATATATATAGACATACATGTATCTTATGCACTATGTTTAAAACATGGTTCTTCTCATATGAAATTAAAGCAATCAGAATGAATGCTACACATAAATTGACAATATATTAAAGATTTTATATGTACACAAGCATATAGTAAAAAAATTAATATTTAATTAAAGTGTAAACACACAAATATAGCTGAAAATATATATGAATAGTTAGTTTGTGTATAAAAATTAGTATTGTATACATCAACTATAAAAAAAAATCAAATCATATACGAAATTTTGTGTGTTATTGAAAAGAAAAAAAAAAAAAGAAAAACCGCAATTGAGTTTTATTTATAATGGGTCCTAAATAATCCTTTTTTTGAATCATTGCATGTATAACGGTAAGTTTCTTTTGACGTAAATTAGAATGTTTCCTAATATAGTAAAAACTAATTTAAAGGGTGTTTTTTTTAGAGGTATAGAGCTTCGAATTGAAATAAAACACAAGATAATCGTTTTAATGTCCATCAATTTGGCTTTATTGGAAGGATAATTTTATGCCATTAATGTTTAAATATGATTTCGTGCATGTGGCCGCCGCGGCTGGCTCGAATAAAGCCAATTCTACAGGTCCAATTTTGAACCACTTTTTCGAGCATATGGGGCCGTATGTCGGCAATAACGCCACGAATGTTGGCTTCCAAGTCCCCTAACGTTTCTGGTTTGTTGGCGTAGACGAGCGACTTCACATATCCCCAAAGAAAATAATCCAATGGTGTCAAATCACACAATCTTGGTGGCCAATTGACAGGTCCATTCCGCGAAATTATGCGCTCATCGAATGTTTCCTTCAATAAATCGATTGTGACGTGCGCTGTGTGGCATGTAGCGCCGTCTTGTTGGAACCACAACTCATCCACATTCATGCCATCCAATTCGGGAACAAAATAGTCGGTTATCATGGCTCTATACCGGTCTCCATTAACGGTAACTGACTCTACAGCATTATTTCGGAAGAAGTATGGCCCAATGACTCCACCAGCCCATAGAGCACACCAAACAGTCAGTTTTTGTGGATATAATGGCGTCTCAAGGGTCTCATGTGGATTCTCTTCACTCCAAATGCGGCAATTTTGCTTGTTGACGTAGCCATTCAACCAAAAATGAGCCTCATCACTGAACAAAATTTTGCGATGAAAACCAGCATCGAGATCAATCTCATTTTCGGCCCATACACCAAAATCACGACGCATTGCATGGTCTCGCGGCTTTAATTCTTGCACAAGCTGGATCTTGTAAGGTCGCAAGCCAAGATCTTTGCGCAAAATCTTCCATAAAGTTGATGGACAAAGCTCCAATTGCTGTGCACGGTGGCGAATCGATTCATTCGGGTCCTCTTCAACATTTTGCTCTACAGCGGCAATTGTTTCTTCGGTGCGCACTGTTCGACGTCTCTGCGGATGCGTATTATCACATAGAGTAAACGTAGTGCGAAAACGATCCATGGTTAACCGAATTAATTGCTCTGATGGACGATTATGTCGACCATAAAATGGACGGAGCTTGCGGTAAACTTCGCGAACTGAACCATTATTTTCGAAATAAATTTGAACGATTTGCAAGCGTTGTTCTTTTGTCAACCTGTTCATGATGAAATGGCAAACCAAACTGAACATAAATGACATTAGAGTTGCCAGATTTGACCATAAAATGCCAGTTTTATCTCTATTCGAAAAACAAACCTCTAAAAAAAACACCCTTTATTACACGTGGGACAATGCAACGAACAATGACGCGAAATAAGAAGACATTTAAAAATTATTGTAATCCAAAGAAAACTACCACCCAAGAGCGAATGAAGTTCTATGAAGGGATACAAATGACTGGTAATTTGGTGAGTTTTTGAAAGACTTGAGGGCATCAGCTGAGGAATGTAAATTTGGAAACGGTAAAAACTTGATTTGAGGCTTTATAATACTGGGTGTCAACAAAATTGACCAAAGTGATAAACTTATGAATAATGCCGACATTTTGCTAGTATCAACAATGAACACGTGTAGAGTTGCAGAGTTAGAAGGATCGAGAATAAAAGAAGTGCATGACGTTATTCTGGCAGAAGTAAGTAGCAGCTTTAAAGAAAAGAACACCATGCAGAAATACTTTTAGCTCTAATGCCAACAATTAAAATTGTAATAAAAGATATAATAGTAATTTTTCCAAAAGTAATTACAGGTATGGTGGCAACATTGATAATGACGAAAGCTACATTGTACCTTTCAATATTAACCAAACACATGAGATTTGTGTAATAGATGGATTCCTCAGCTTAGATCTAATGCAGATTAATTCTTGCTTTAATAAGCTAAATAAAATCCTGGACCTAATTTTTATAAGTAAAGGTATTAAATTTGATCTAGCTGAATGCCCTTTTCCTTTATCGGAAACTGATATGCATCATGTTGCTCTTGTAATTAAATTTGAGTTTTATAGCTTTTATAATTTTGCTCGTGATACTGAAACAATAAACTTTAATTACTCTTCATGCGATTTTAATGTCTTGAACAGTAAAATTGCAGAAATGGATTGGTCATTCTTATCGCAATGTAAAGATGTAAATTTAGGTTATGCTAATTTTAAGGAAAATCTTAAAAAAATTTGTTTGCAAAATATTTCTCTTGTGCGGGAATCTGCCTACAAATTGCCGTGGTATACAAAAGGTCTAAAAAAACTAAAAAATCTAAGAAACAAATTTTATAATCTTTACAAAACCACGAAAGAGGAAGCCCATAAGGCTAAGTATATACAATTTATGAGAGAATTTAATTTCCTCAATAAATTTCTTTATAAACAGTATATTTTACGTTTTGAAAAAAGATTAAAAAAAAATCCAAAGTCATTTTGGAACTTCATTAATTCCAAAAAGACGAATTCATCAATTCCGACTAATTTGACATTTAATGGAATTTCGTCAAATTCCCTGAATGATTCAGTAAATTTTTTTGCAGACTTTTTTCAGTTTAACTTTGAACAGAGTGTTGCATATAATTATTCTGAAGCGTTAGACAAAGTTGTCTCTGTAGTTGACTTTGGCTCTCTACAGCTAAATGTAGATGATTTGATTAATGGAATTCGCAATTTAAAAAATTCCACTAAATCTGACATTGATGGCATTTCTTCATTTCTCTTGAAAAAATGTATTTTTACATTATCTGAGCCTTTATGCTCCTTGTTCAATTTATCGCTCTCTCTAGGTCATTTTATAAACGACTGGAAAATTGCGTTTATTAATCCCGTGTATAAAAATGGTAATAAAAACAGTATAGCTAACTACAGGCCCATTTCAAAGCTTTCTACAGTTTCGAAATTATTTGAAAGCATTGTTAAGGATAAAGTATTCTTTTCCGTTAAAAATTTTATAAGTTCAATGCAACATGGTTTTTTTCCTGGTCGCTCTACTGTAACAAATCTGGCGGTCTTTTCGGATTTTTGTATCACTGCTTTTTCAAAAGGCTTACAGGTTGATACGATTTATACTGACTTTTCAAAGGCTTTTGATAAAATACCACATGCAATTTTAATTGCTAAGCTATCAAAGCTTGGATTCCATTCTACATTTTTAAAATGGATTAGCTCATATTTAGAGGATAGAATAAACTTTGTAGTAATTGATGGGGTAAAATCTAAACCTTTTGTTGCTACCTCTGGCGTTCCACAAGGTAGTATTTTAGGTCCCCTTCTTTTCATCATTTTTATTAATGACATCAGTACCTGTTTTCAAAATGCAAGTTTTCTTCTCTATGCTGATGACTTGAAACTTTTCTATACTATTCAAAGCCCTGTAGATATGTTGGCCCTTCAGAATGATATAAATAATCTGTTCGTCTGGTGTTCAATAAATCATTTACCTTTAAATATTTCCAAATGCTTGCATATTTCGTTTTCCAAGTCTTCAATACTATATACATCATCTTATCATGTGAATAATACTACTCTGAAATCAGTTACTAAAGCATTAGATCTTGGCATTCTATTCGATTCCAAATTTACATTTGTATGCCATCTCGATTATATAATTTCAAAATGTTATTCTATGCTTTCTTTTGTCCTACGAAATAGTTATGAATTCGATGATCCATTCACGCGTAAAATTTTATATACTTCTTTTGTCCGATCTAAACTAGAATATGCTTCGGTGATTTGGTTTCCTGCTTACTTTGTGCACCCAAATAGACTAGAGAGAGTTCAAAAACGGTTTGTCAAATTTGCTCTAAGTTCTATCAACTTTGAGGAACCTATCCCCTCATATAGTTCTTGCTGCTTATTAATACAGCTTAAGTCACTGCATTCAAGAAGAATTATCGCCACTTTAATGTTTTTAGATGATATAATAGTCGTTCAAATTGATTGCACTTGCTTACTGGAACTAGTAAAATTTAAAGTACCCAGTAGAAATCTACGCCACTGCAATTTGTTCGCAGTTCCTATCTGTAGGACAAATTATTCTTTGAATTCACCTTTAACTAGAGCTTTTATTGAATTCAATAACCTTAGTGTGACTTATGCTATTGATTTTTCAATGTCAAGAAATATTTTTAAAAGATATTTAATTGATTTATATTCATAATATTATATAGTTTCCTATGTTATTGTTTTATGGAAATCTATCGTTAAGTTTCTGTTAAGTATCTGTAGTCTGTAAGAACTTGTTTTCATTGACTGAAATTTTTGAAATAAACGAAAATAAACGAAACGAAAACCTCAGCTGTGATTGGTGTTTATCAATGCGTGCAAGAAACAAATGTCGTGGTTTATGGCAAAATTTGTAAAATTGTGTACCACGTCAAAGAATTATATATAATTCTTTGTAAACAGTAGCAATTCACTGAAAGTATCAACGCATTCATGCCTTTCTACCCATCTGGTCGCACACAATGTTTTTAAACACCTTTTTTTTGTTTCTGGACTCCGTTCGGAAATTTTATCTTTTAATTGTTGTACTCGTGACTGAAACAATGGGTGTAAAATGCTAAGGGTTGGTCTTCAGATATCAAAGCCTGAACTCCGTTGATTTTTCCAGCCATATATGTCGGCGTTGAAATGTCAAAAATGCTTAAATTAAAATTTAAGTAAAATAAATATTTTTAACTTAAATTAATTTTAAAATTTAAAATATATAAATTTTAAAATAAAAATATAAGAAAGTTATGAGAAAATATGTATTGTTATTAATTTTTCATTTTAATTTTAGACAACGTCGTAGCAAAGAGTTCTTCTTTTGATCTCAGAATAGACTTTTTGGTGGCAATGTTTGTAGTAACATGAACTTAGGAAACAATTTCAAACTTATGTATTATTACCACTATTACATAAATCTTATTTCATCTCATATTTCCTTAATAAATGAAATCCATTCAGGATCTTTTTTGACATTAATTTAGATATTTAAAACAGTAAATATGAAGATCTATGACTATTTTAGTACGTTGTAGTCTTAATATACAAGTTATGCGTATGCGCGCAGTTGCATAAGCTGACTTCAATCAATCCATATATAGTTTAGTTAGGTCTTAAGATTATTTGTTGGCTATAAAAGTGGGAGTGGTAGTGGGGGTGTTGTTGTTGTGCTGTATAAAGAAACCAAAAAAAAAATGTTCATTGATATATTTTCTACATCACAACAACACTTCACCACCACAAACAATTTTTTCGATTTCGATTTACTGAAACGTTCTTGAATCGAAATATTTTTCGGCGTATGCCATGGGGGGACTTCAGCCCCCATATCCCTCCCCCCTTGGGACCGCCACTGATCGGTGACAGCGTAACTGAAGTGTGTTCAGGTGTGAATGCCATTAATATTTCTATATTGTTAGTCTAAATAATGATTGCGAAATAAGCAAAATGAGATTTCGATCACAATGGTTCGAATGTTTTGATTTTGGAAATTTAAAGCTTGATTTTAAGTAAGATACAGGAACTGAAATAAACATCTTACCTTTAAAATATTTGATAAAAATTAATCACCCTGTTGCCATGAAGCCCGTCAAAATGGTAATATAAGCCTATGGTCGTAATAAATTAACTCCGATCGGATCGGTTACCTTAAATTGCAAACATAAAAATTTCATTTTGCTCCAAGAGTTTATAATTATCGAGAGTTGACCATATTGTTGCAGAAGAAAAGCAACAATCTATTAAGGAGCACAAGGATGTTTTTACTAGGTTAGGTTGTTTTCCTAAAAAATATGAGCTTAAAATAAAGCCAAACTCCGAACCTAATTTAAAACCTGCTAGGCGCGTACCGATATCTCTATTCAAGCGGTTAAAAGAACAATTAATGCAATTGAAAAAGCTAGGTATAATTGTTTAGGTTGAACATCCAACAAGTTGGGTGAGCCATCTTGCAATTCACTTTTGCCATTCTGGAAAGCCTTAGTAAAATGAAATATATATATCATACATTAAATTTCAAAATCTACACATTTCGATTAACAAAAAAAAGGTATTTACTATAAATCACACATTGCGATTATTTTAGTTTTTTCGTTTACCAAAAAAAAAAATATATAAAAAAAGGTTATTATTATAAATTTTCCAAATGTGCCGAAAATGTACTGGAAATATGCTGAAAATTCACCAAATGATCTAAAAATGCGGCAAATGTACTGAAAACTTAGCGAAATGTACCGAAAATGCCATCACTAGAAGGGTATAGAAATAAACACATATGGCAATACTACTCTTCTCTCTCTCTTTCTCAGCGCTATGTAAGTTCAAAGTGAGTACGTGATCTGTCAAATTGTCCAGTCAATCTTATTTTTTGTACTTTTATTTCAGTCTGCCAATGTTTTACTTTATAAGAAAGGCATACGTGACTTATGGTCCCTTACAGCAGATTCTTTTTAAAAAACAAGTCAGAGAATTATAAAAAGTTTAATTAATTAAATAATTAGTAAATACATGAGCATAAGCACTTTTTATAAAAATTCAAGGAGATTAAAAAGAAATGAACTGAATTGTGGGTACTGCAAAAAAATGTAATCCAAATTTAATCTCAGAAATTAATTAAAAATACTAAGAATCATGTTTATGCACGTTAACATATTTTTCCAAGTTAAAGAATAATACACACATTTTGGTAATCAGTTGTAATGAAATTTTAAAAATCAAAATATGCACTTGACAGATCTTGAAAATATGGTAAATAGAGTCCAACCAAGATATTGCGTCTTCAAGCTTGTTAGAGGCTTAGAAAACACTTTTAACTTCGAAACTTTATCTGAGAAAACTATCAACCTACCTTCTGATAACAATAATACGACAAAATTCTGGACAAGAACTAGGCATATTTTTGAAAGTGGGCATGGCACCATCTAAAGAAACAAAAGCTTTAAAGAGCTTTGCTGAGAGATCTATTTCAGGTAATGCTACCAAATTTCACACATATACTACAAATGCTTCGACCTAGCACTAGAATAGAGTGGGTATATTTTGAATAGAGGGCACCTACTATATAAAAAAAAAATTTAAACTTTATATGTAATGAAGGGATTATTTGAGGATGTGCAATTAAATTATGAAGTTATAAAAGAAATGATACCGTCAAGCCCTGGGCAAAAATTAGAAAACTTTTGACAAGGCAAAAAGTGATCGTGGATTCTCCCATACAAGTGTATGCTTTGAAACGCTTTACAGAGAGCTATTTAAATAAATTTTGCAAAATTCAATGTGGGAACGTTTAGTTAAACCAAAAAATTCAGGTCATAGGTAACACCCTCGCAATGTTTTTGGTAAAATTTTCTTACCGAAAAAAAAAAGGCTGAATTAATTTCGCCTACTTTTAATCCCATAAGCAATAATTGAAGATGTAGCCAGTATACCAAATTTCATCGGAATATCTCGCTTGATTTTCTCGTAAACGAAATTCACAGAACGCCTCATAAAGAGTACGTACATTTTTCTATGCCTGTCCTATATTGTTTAAAGGTAAGCAATAAATGTGAAAGAGTAAGCACTTACCCAACATGACCACCAATTTCCTTAAGCATTTGAAATACGCTGTCCAAAAATCCCAACAAAATATTTGGCAACACTACAGCGCAACAACAATAACGGATGCTGTTCACTTAAGCAACAACAGTAATGCACACATACTGTTAAATGATTTTCAAGAATTCTATTTCACAAATAAAACAAACACTCCCGATATTTTGGAATCATTAAATTTAATTTAAAACATTTTTTAATTTATTTTTAACCAAATAAAAGTACTCCCAATGAAATTGCATTTCAATTTGCAATGAAAAAGCACAATAAAAAAACACCGTATTTGCACTGGCGGCTCTGCCGACGACGCCGCTTCAACGAAGATTTTGCATTCTTTTGCCTTTTTATTCAAATATTTTATTAAAATTAACACTAAAAACACTTAAGGCAACTTTTTTCATAATATTTTTTTTATAAAATTTTCTTATAATATTGAAAATGCAAAATTTAGTTTGCAGAAATTTACTAGCACTTTGAAAATGAAATTAAAACTATTGGTCGACAACTTTCAACTGATGAGTGTTGCCACTTGCTTGATTATAAACAGCTTGATATAACGGAGAACGTCTTCTGAACGCAAACAAATGTGGGATTCGAAAAGGGAACATTTATTTTATAAAAGCAATTATTTGTTTTGCTGAATACTTATTACTTATCAAAAATGTTTTACTGTTGAACAAATTTATGATGTCTGATTTTATCCTTCAAAAAGTATTTTTTTTTAGCTGTTTACGTGATATTGATAATTTTATAGGAAGATTTTAATGCTTCATTAAAGCTTGGAAATGTGAGCAGCGGCCTTCAGAACTAGAAAATAAGCTATATAATCAAAAATACTGTAAAACGCGTATTACAAATCAATAATGGCATTTGGTTTTTGTGGAAATGTACTGAAACGAGAATTGAAATTTAATTTTTAGATGGCAAGTGTAATTTCTCGTCATGAACATCAAAAAGTATCTTAAAATTACAAAAATTCAACGAAAATCGTAACTTCCTTCTTAAAATCATAAATAAGTTCCACCATTACTTCAGGTTTCTACGCATTTCTTAGCTTAATTAACTAAACAAATGGTAATTTTTTTGTACCGAATGTACTACAAACTTGTTGAATCTACTCAGAACGAATTTTAATGAGACAAATGTACTAAATAAAGTTCAAATGTACCAAAAAATCCATCACTGCAACGAATAGTATATCATTTTAAAGTTGATAAAACAGATTACATAGTTATATATAGGCTATATAGTTTTTTAAGCAAATAATGGTTTTTTTGAAAAAAAAGTTTTTCGAAATTTCATATAAAAACTCAAGCTGAACTGTTTTC
The DNA here is from genome assembly GCA_963680825.1 of Meiosimyza decipiens. Taxonomy (NCBI): domain Eukaryota; kingdom Metazoa; phylum Arthropoda; class Insecta; order Diptera; family Lauxaniidae; genus Meiosimyza; species Meiosimyza decipiens. Next base: position 4,528,190 of record OY804262.1, on the reverse strand, counting down.
AATTTT